>JAVDPK010001356.1:21421-32359 GCA_034780415.1 Cichlasoma orientale | reverse complement strand
AGATAGTTCAGTCAGGACCTAAATGGTGGACAGTGTTGATACTTGCTGAAAAACTGCCAGCCAGTTATGAAGTCTGACTTCACATTTGTTTTCATACCGTAGTGTCATTGGCATACCTTTCAAGGCCTGTGAAATGATCATTGGGTCGGTATATGAGGACCACTAAATTGCAGAAGGGTATCGTGATGGGCCCCTCTACTTCTGTTTCCAGAAGAACCGTTTCCATCTTCTCTAAGGCTCTTGGAGAGAAAAGGACAAGAAAATGTTAACATGCATCACTTTGATTTACACCTTTTCAATAATTCTGTATCACAGAATGCCTTATCATCAAATATGATTAGATGTATTGATCTAAGTCTGTTTGCAAATTGCTTATAAACAGAGAAACACAGATTCTCAGACAACAAATCACACAAAATGTATTTGTTTACTCGATGGTGCTGCTTGGGCTGTCCAAATGGCTGCATACATTCTTCGAAAAGTAGTCGACTGTTAAAGAAACAAAGGAAACATATCAGGTCTTTGTTAATATCCCCACCAATGATAAAATATTCCAGCAATCAGTGTTTTCAAAACATTCAATGTGGTAACACGACACCGTTGTGTTAAAAATCAAACTAAATTTTATGAAATTTGTGTTTGTTAGATTCTTTTTTGTTGTTGTAACAATGTTTCTTGGGAATAAATCTTAAACTGTGGGAAATCCTGTTTATTCCTCCTTAAATGGAGCCACATTTGTGAGTAAAATGCATTCGTGGGTTGAGCAGCAGAGTTGACTCTGTGGGTTGCGCCCATTAAAAACTTGCCAAATCTTCTCTGCCAATGCCAAACAGATCATTGTGGTATTCACTCGTTTGGTGGCATTCATTGGATTGAACGATTGCTGGTTGAAGAATGGGATGCCACCACACAGCAGTGTGTGACCAAGATGGTGACCAGCATGAGGAGGAGATTCCAGGCTGCTGTGGCTGTGTGTGGTTTTTTCCACATGCTACCGAGGTCCCCGTTTGTTAAACTCATAAAATTGGTAAATTGCCAGTATGTTTTTTCAGACTTCAATTATCAAATCCAATAAACAACATCAATTGAGCACCATTTTAGGGGAAAGGCTTTCTAATGGTGGAAGATTTATTGCCAAGAAGCAATAAACACAATAGTCCACAATTTTACAAAAGATGAAATACATTTTAACATGCAAGGAGTAATGCCCCCTTTAACACCTGTAAATTATCTTGAAAACAAAACCCAGTCTTGCATTTTGCTGTCATTCAATAAAATTAATAAATGAACAGTATAGGAAATGATCTACTCAATGAGACAAACAGAAGGATTTTGGAAGTTGAGAGGAAATTGAGCACTGAGAAATATATGAAAAGGACTTTGTTCCATATAATTTATAATCCATGTAATTTGAATAACAGCCAGGTTAGGACTGATGTCTGTACACAGGAACGTATATGCCCCTCTGTCGCTCTCCATTTCTGATAGTATTCTTGTTTGCACCACTGACTGGCTGCTTATTATTCAATATCTGTAAACCCCTTGGGGGGGGGGGGCACCCATTCTTCCTACCTACCTACCTACCTACCAACCTGTAATCCCCATCCAGAAGCCAGGAATGACCATATTTGGATGAGAGGGATTAGCTGGTGCGTGCGCAACACTTGAAACATAAATGGGTAAAAAAAAGCCAATTTTGTCTCTAGCTTTTAATCCAACTGAGCTGCTGCCTTCCCCTGTTTCAGAAAGAGTTCAGAGTAACAGACAGGAGCAGTCCATGGGAGCGGCACATCACATGCAGGCAACTGACTCATGTCACAGTAATGACTGATATCAACACTGGGTAGTTAATGGGTGATATCTAAGTCATTATCACAAATGTTGTCCATTGCCTGTCAACAGAAAAAGGTGAGGAAGGCTTTACAGGCTGTATTCAGGTTGTATTAGAATGTAGTATGTGTGAGCACTGAAAGCGGAGAAAAGCAAACAGATTGTTTAATGAAAAGCCAGCTGAGTTTAGGTTCAAAAGACAAGTTCTTATTTCTATGGTTAGACTCAGTTTTTAATCATCCAGCATCTCTGGTCTGTGTCACATAATTTTGCATTAGTCACATTAGCTGCGTAATGCTTGGAGGTGTGTTTTTGTGCTTTTGTTAATTAAGTTGAGTTTTTAGATTTTGTGAATATTATAAGTTTTTCTATCAGTTATTTTCTTCCATTTAATTTTTTGTCATTATTTCTTGGTTGGGTATTGTTTCCTGATTGGTTCCATTAGTAATCGGGTTAGGGTTTATTGACTGTGGTTCCTTTCGTTTTTGGGTTGTTTATTCTAGTGTCAGTGACAGTGCGTCCTGTTTGTTTCTGTCTTTACTTCCTGTTCTGTTTTGAGGGTGGTGACTCAAACTTCGACATCACAACTTTATGGAAGCTTTAATTGTATTTTTATAGACATCACAGCATTTTAACACTTTCAGAGTTTTTATAGGCTAGCATCTGGACCTGCTTTATCATAAAGAAAAAGACATTACTCCAATAGAGGGATTTTCATACACTGTTAATAATTAAAATTTCAATAAATACATTAAAGTACTTACTCATTTTCGGAATAGGAGAACATGTGTTGTCAGGCTTATAACAGTCTCCACAGATACCATTTCCTGATGTAAAATTCCCAGAGAACATGTCATGAGACACAAAAGACACCAGCCACCAGAATATCGCCCACTTCATCCTGAAATTAAGAAAATTCACTTAGAGCAAAAAACTGTCTTTGCTTAACAAGCAGAGAATATTTGTCATGAAAGCAATTCATGAGCCAAATGAATAAATACATGTTTGATTCATTTAATTTTTTTAAAAAGAAATTTAATCCAATTTAATATTATTATATAATATTATATCCATCCAGTTCCGCTTATCCTTTTCAGGGTCGCGGGGGGCTGGAGCCTATCCCAGCTGACATAGGGCGAAGGCAGGGTACACCCTGGACAGGCCGCCAGTCTGTCGCAGGGCTAACACAGAGAGACAGACAAGCATTCGCACTCACATTCATACCTATGGGCAATTTAGATTAGCCAATTAACCTAACCCCAGTAAGCGCATGTTTTTTGACTGTGGGAGGAAACCGGAGTACCTGGAGGAAACCCACGCAGACACGGGGAGAACATGCAAACTCCACACAGAGAGAGAGAGGCCCAGGCCAAGGTGGAATTGAACCCAGGCCTTCCAGATGGTATTCTAACTGTGAGGCGACAGTGCTAATCACCGCGCCACGGTGCTGCTATTAATAATAATAATAATAATAATAATAATTCATCTGACAAGACTCTAACCATATCTGCGTGTAATCTATTATAATTTTACAGCCACAGAATCTTTGGTGTCTTATATATATCTTATATTAGTCACACACACTGGATTAATGAACACTGTAGGCTTTAGGTTAGCGGGACAAAACTGAGGCCTGTTAGATTCACTCCCATGGATGTTCAGGGCCTCACTTTTATCTAATGCACAACTTTTGGTTCACATGACACTGTGTCACCTTCATGATATAAATCAAGTTGCTTAGGACAGTGTGCCCTTGGAATTTGGGTTTGTAGACCCACCTGTGTTTGTGTAATATGAGTAAGTGCGGAAATAAATCTTGCATACTTAGATAAAATTGCCCATAGGAGTTTTTTATAGCAGAAGTTTTAGAAGGCTGTCAGTGGGAGTGTTTTGGAGCGGTAGTTTCCGCTGGGAAAAGTCCTTCATTTCGACAACTGTTAGAACTGCTGTAGATTATGAAAAGCCCTGGAAAACTGTGGCCTTGAGTTTGTGTAAAAAAGGAACAAACCAAATGCCACATGAGGTCTTATTGCACATAAGTGCACAAGAAGATGTGACAAACACCATCCATCCAACAGCTTAAGCAGAAAAACCCAGATGTGCCTCACCCGAGTCACCTCCTCCAGCTTATCCAGGGGAACACCGAGGGGTTCCCAGCCAGAGCTGAGAGCTATAATCTTTCCAGCACGTCTTGGGTCTGCTCCAGGGCCTCCTCTCGGTAGGCCATGTTCGGAAAACCTCTCTCAGGAGACACCCAGGAGGCATCCTAGTCAGATGCCCGAACCACCTCAATTGGTTCCTTTGGAGGAGTAGCAGCTCTACTCTGAGCCCCTCTTGAATGACTGCACTCTTCACCCTCTCTCTACGGGAGAGGCCACCCCTCAGAGGAAGCTCATTTCCGCCATTTGTATCAGCAATGTTCTTTCAGTCACTCCCCAAAGCTCGTGACCATAGGTCAAGGTAGGGATGTAGATCGACTGGTAAATCAGTCGATCTACACTGAGCTCTCTCTTCACCATGATGGACCGGTACAGGGTCCACGTCACTGCAGCTGCAGCCCCAATCCATCTGTCAATGTCCCGCTCCCCTCTCCCCTCACTCATTCCACAGTAATTGGGACAAACAAAAGTTGAAAATTAGATTTGAGATTTTTAGCTGAGAATCAATTTTTTATTCCAAAGAAACAAAATTTTCATTAACTGGTAATTAAATGTTGATTACACCTTTTTTTTATGTCATAAATTATAATAAATTAGCGAAAAGGCAAAAATTTCTGTCGCAGAGGGGACAACTATAAAATGGCCATTGAATTTCTTTTCTTTGTTGAAGTCTTCCATTCAGTAACGGGTAAAGCTGTACCTTGCATATACTAACAACAGTGTGTATTACTTTTCATTAGTATTTGCATATAGGAAAATAATACTGCATCCCACTACAAAATGTCACCTCTGTGAAAATATAAGGTTTTTTTTATTCCCTCAGTGGCTCGAGTAAAACTCAGAACCTCTTTTGACTTTAGGGTCTTACTTCAACCAAACATAACAAATTTGAAGATAAATGTCACAGAGGGGACAAACTGTGATTGTACTTTCATATTTCACCTTAAAAACTGTTTTCCCTGCCTTGTTTGATATCATTGTTTTCACAATCTCACATATGTGAATGTACAGTTATTTTATTTTATATTAAAAAAATTCATATTGACTCTATTAACGCATTGGGCCTAGAAAAAAAGTTTTTTTCTTTGAAAACCACGAACATGATTGACAAACTATTTTTACAACTTAAAATACAAATATAAGCTGTAAATTCTAAAAACGTATGTACAAATTAGCAAATAAAGTTATACTGTATACAGCTGCTTATTTTAAAGTCTCAGACATATTTTGTACAACTATTTAGAGAACAATCAGGTGTAAATAAGATGCCACAAATTATTTGTGCCACTCCAACAAATAGTTCCTGTCCACCACAGACAGAGGGCGCCATCACAGGTAACATTCACTATAAATATCACTGTCTGTCTTTCACCACCATTTCACCTGCTCCTCAGCAACCAAGCTTAATTTTGCTTTGTCAGCCCAAGCATTAGACATGATGTGAAAGTTCAATTGATTTATGAGTACTGTATCGACAGGATACAATGTAGGGAATTAAAGTTTTGTATTTGATAGTATGGAGACAAATGTCTCCCTACCATGGCGCTACATATGGTTACATATCAAGCCAGAAGAGAAAAAAAACACAAACACCTCAACTGGCTCCTTTTTATGTGGAGGCGCAGCGGCTCTACTTTGAGCCCCTCCCGAATGGCTGCACTCCTCACCCCATCTCTAAGGAAGAGGCCAGCCACCCTTCGGAGGAAGCTAATTTCTGCCGCTTGTATTTGTGACTACCTAGAGCTTGTGACCATAGGTGAAGGTGGGGACATAGATTGACCGGTAAATCAACATCTTTGCTTTTGCACTCAGCTCTCTCTTCACCTTAATGGATCGGTACAGTGTCCGCATCACTGCAGATGCAGTACCCATCCATCTGTCAATCTCCCACTCCCTTCTCCCGTCACTCGTGAACAAGACCCCGAGATAAACTCCTCCACCTGGGGCAGCAACTCATCCCTGAGCCTGAGTGGGTACTCCACCCTTTTCTGGCTGAGGACCATGGCCTCAGATTTAGAGGTGCTAATTCTCACGCCAGCCGCTTCACACTCGGCTGTGAACTGTTCCACTGTGAGCACTAGAGGCCACCACCTGATGAAGCCAACAGGACTGCATCATCCACAAAGAGCAGAGATGAGATTCTAAGGCCACCAATGAGGAAGCTTTCTGTTAGCTGGCTTTGCCTAGAAATTCTGTCCACAGAAATTATGAACGGAATCAGTGACAAAGGACAGTCCTGATGAAGTCCAACACCCACAGGAAACAAGTCCAACTGGCCGGCAGAACAGAGAAAGCTCCCACTGTGGGTGTACAGAGACTGAATGGCTCATAACCACAGGCCAGACACCCCATACTCCCACAACACCTCCAACAGGATACCCCGAGGGCTGCAGTTGAATGCCTTCTCCATGTCCACAAAACACACGTGTAGACTGGATGGGCAAACTCCCACGCGCACACACGCACACACACACACACACACACACACACACGCACATAGAAATATCCTCGAGAGTATTAAGTGCTGGTCCAGCGTTCCACGATCAGGGATGATGGCAGGAAAACTGTATTGTTCCTATCATATTCCTATCATATTCGAGGTTCAACTAACAATCATCAATGTGACCATCACATGGGGTCTTATTAATTCCACGTCATTACATTTCATGTGGAAAATTAGCAAATTTGATAGGTTATTGAACACTTCCAAATTCAAACACTGCAGTTTTATACTGATGCCTATATTTAACTTAAATCTATCATTATGGTCTGTCGGGTCCAGTGAACATGTCAGTGAAGAGCGACACATTTAAAGTCAAACCTATGCTACCATTGACCCAACAGTCAAGATGTTTTTGATTTCAGAGACTGCACTTGGAACACCAACAATCTAGTACTACTGCTACTACAACTAATAATAATAATTATAACAATATTAACAATCAAAATGAAAATAAAACAGCAATTAATCCTTTAAAAGAGACAGGGGAAGAAAAAACACACTAAGCAATTACAGCTGTATGTATTTGTCATTTTTGTATGCTTAGTTAAATAGCCAGTTGATATCTCTCAATCTCAATACTCACAATGACAGAAGCTAAATTATTTATCTATTATAAACAGAACCAAAACATAGCCTACCGTTGCATGTTGCAGAGTCTCCTTGTATATTATTATTAATAACAATTTTTAACTTCTGAAATGACTACAGAACACAGGCGGGATGATGGCAGGAAAAAGGCAAATGAATAACCCTGCTGAAAGTGAACAGGAACATGGGAAGATGAAATTACATGTAAATGACATTCTGAGCTGGAAAGAGGAAGCATCAGTGAACAGAGAGCTGAATTAGCCCGTCTTTTGCCGCTGAGCCTACACCAAATACAGGCTTACATCAAATAATTGAAGCATATTAGAAGCTGCACATAGACTCTGTTCACACAGATTCAGCACTAGGTCTTGTATTTTAGAAGATAGTTTATCTCAAATTTTAAAGCAGTTCACTGGTCAGTGTTTTAGATTAAGACTTCATAGAACTTGGTTTATTGCAGCATGTCACTGCTTTGAACAAGAAAGGGCAGGACAAATAAATAAATAATGAGGTTAAATATGAACCAATAATATTTGATTTATGTTTGAAGTGTGATCACAAAGTTCTAGGAACAAGTCCGTCCATCCATCCATCCATTTTCTTCTGTTTATCCAGTTCATCCATCCATCCATCCATCCATCCATCCATTTTTGTCTATTTATCCAGTTCATCCATCTATCCATCCATTTTCTTCTATTTATCCAGTTCAGGGTTGTGGGGAGGTTTGGAGTCTATCCCAGCTACCATCGAGCAAGAGGCAGGGTACACCCCGAACAGGTCACCAGTCTGTCACAGAGCTAACACAGAGACAGACAATCTTTCACACTTAGGTTTCTTCCCACAGTCCATAGAACACGTCCAAAGTCCCAATGAGGCAAATTCGATTCCATTTTCAATGGACTTACCAACCATCACCTTACCACAAGTGAGCCACAATCTTGAAGAAAAAGGCCTACCAAAATACAAAGACTGAGAAGATACCAAATGAGCTCCAGTGTTCCATCCAGCTTACAGTGGTTGAAAGAAATCAGTGAGACAAAAGGTCCAATAAAGTGATATTCCAACGGGGAAAAAAAACAAGTTCTCGGCAAAACATTTCTAGCTCAGTCTGAGAATGATTGAGGGAAGCTGGGCCAAGAGTTTGCAGACGCCCTCGTCATCAGCTGTCAGAGCTGTTAGCACAAGGTGTGATCAGAGGAGCCTAATCCAGTCAACAACAGTCGAGCAGAGTGAGCAGTAACACCAAACTTGGTTGGCAGTGACTGAGACCAGAACTATTGTAGGCCAGGCTTATCTCTGAGTAGTGTCTCATCTACAAAGAGCCGAATTCAAACCACAACAACAAAGATGACATAAAAAATCTTGGAGTAATGCATCAACAACTGGCAGCATCAGGACTCACATCCTTGTGTGAATCTCTGTACAGTGCAGCACAGCGTTGTGTACTCATTCTAACAATGTCACTTTCAGAATCTCTCAATTGTTGCACGTTGTTTAGTTCCTCAGCACACTGCTCTTCTCTTTTCCCAAGTCCTTATCCAGAATCTACTATTATCTGCTCTTTTCTGTATTCCTCTCCTTAAGACCACACCTACCCAACACCTCCTCATCAACTCTGTTCCCTTCAACGACACATCCATTGAAGTCTGCTCCAATCACCACCATCTCCTCCCTGGGGACACGCTCTACCACTTTATCCAACTTACTCCAGAATTTCTCTTTCTCTTCTAACTGATATCCAACCTGTGGGCCATATGCACAACATTCAGCATCACCTCTTTGATTTCCAGCTTCAAACTCATGATTCTGTCTGACACTCTACCTCCATAACACTATTCACATACGCTTCAGTTCATTTCTCTTCCTGTCAATGGTAGAAGAGATGGAATCCACCTCCAATGCTCCTGGCTTCATTTCTCTTCCATAACGCATTGTTTTAAACTGTTTAAAATCATACTGTCAAATCCAGAGCCCCTGTCATGCTCAGCTTTATAATTTTTTTCTTTTTCTTCATAGACTGGACATTGGAGATTCTCAAACTCTATGGACAAAGGGTCACAGTTCCTGGTCTTAACAAAATTCTGAAAATAAACATAAAAGTTCATCAAGTGCTGCTGCTTAACAAGCATTTCCTTGCAGTCTACTATAATCATTATACAGCATAAATTCACATACTTATGAGTGCTTGTTTTTCTCCTTTTTATGTTATCTATAATATACATTTTGACATGTTTTTCTCTCTTTGATTTATTGTGAATGATCTTTGTGCACCTGCAATACCTTCAAATCCCACAAGAGTTACACAGTCCACACAGTGAGACTGAAAGATATGTAGTATATGTTGGTCACATATAACACATATAGTCACATATAGAAAAGTTAATGCATGTGACTCAGTTTTATTTCATCTTTTGTACCTTTCAAATTTAAATATGCAAACATCCAGAAATTCTGATGCACATGCAAAACAGTTTACAAGAATAAGTTACATCAAGATTTTACATGCTTGCAAATTTGTTCCTGATGATCGCCACCACACGACTGCAGGGACACCTGCAGGTGTACTATGCAACTTTTTTTTCTCTCCATGCAGTAGATGCTTTTGTTCCCAGCATCTGGTCATATTGTAACATAACTGTAGAAGGGTTCTTGCTCATGTGCTCAGTCGGTCAAAAGGTTTAGTTAATGAAAATTACTAATTAGGTTATAAAAATGATTGTAGTTTAGGTTAATTCAATTCAGCTTTATTCATATAATGCCAAATCACAACAGTCACCTCAAGGCACTTTATATTTTAAGGTAAAGACCCTACAATAATTACAAAGAAAACCCAACAGTCAAAACGACCCCCTATGAGCAGCACTTGGTGACAGTGGGAAGGAAAAACTCCCTTTAAACAGGAAGAAACCTCCAGCAGAACCAGGTTCAGGGAGGGAGCCATGGGGATGGGGAGAGATTAATAATAACTAATAACTGATTAAATTGAGAGTGGTGTATAAATAGAATAGTGTAGTGGTAAAATGGCCGTCTTGGGAACAAGAGGTTGGTGGTTAGAATCCCAGCTTCCTGCATCCAGTAAGGATCACCAGGCTAGACCCCCCCCCAAGCAAGCCTACATCGGAATATGAGCGAGAGATACATGATTACTGAACCGGCTCGGACGTTGCCCAGATTAACAAGGTCCGCGTCAGGTGTTGAGGAACCAGGGTATGCTGATAAGTTGTCTACTGGAACTAGAAGGATACTGCATAAATGGACACAAGATGAGAACTGGAAATGGTTGCAATGCTACTACACATGTAATCCCAGTGAAAGGGGTTACAAAAAGAGGACCTACGGACTCTTCGACACCAACATCCAAACTGACATAGAAACAACTCTTTGCGCAGTGTTCCAACATATGACGAAAACAGCTGTCTAGAGATTGACGAGGTACAACATAAATACTACGGCAAGGGGGAGACAGGACAACAGGTCAGGGGGGAGATTTAATCATCCCCAATATTAACTAATATGCTGAATGGCAGAGGAGGTGACCTGAAAGATCATGGCTCAGATGGAAACCTGGACCCAGGGGTGAAAGTAAGCTGGTACGGTCCAGTACTGCGTAGCACTAAAATATTTTGCGCCAGTACACAGTACCGGCAAGAGTTGGAGCGGCTGTCTGCTGTAAAGCCATCATTCAGAACCAGTCACGGCTGTACTTTGGGTCAGAATAGATCCGCTAGCAATAAGCAGTCTAAAACAGGACTTAATCAGTTAATAAAGTAATGCATTAATGTTATATAGCGCTTTTCAAGGCTCTCAAAGACGCTTTACAATTTCGTGCACTATTCATTCATACCTCAATCATACTTG
>JAVDPK010001356.1:5179-21321 GCA_034780415.1 Cichlasoma orientale | reverse complement strand
TTCTAAGATTTGTGGGGCCGAGCACAAGAACTTCAGTTTGATCTGAATTTAGAAGCAGGAAATTAGAGGTCATCCAGACCTTTATGTCTTTAAGACATTCCTGCAGTTTAACCAATTGATGTGTGTCATCTGGCTTCATGGATAGATTTTCTGGATTTTGCTTAGTTTATTGGTGATTTTAGGTTTGTTTTTTGGTGGTCAAATATCTTCTCCATGTCCACAAAACATACATGTGGACTAGATGGGCAAACTCCCACACACACTCAAATACTCTTGAAAGAATAAAGTGCTGGTCCAGCATTCCACGAGCAGGAGGTAAAGTGTATCGTTCGTCTTAAATCCAAAGTTATACTAACAGACAATAATGTGACAAACATGTGGAGTCTTATTGGTTCCATCTGATTACGTTTCATGTGGAAAATTAGCAAACTTGATAGTTTATTGAACACTTCCAAATTAGAACACTGCAGTTCTAAAGCTATCATTATGGTCTGTCAGATCCACTCAATGTGTCAGTGAAGACCAATATATTTGAAAAAAAAAAAACCTTTCCCATCATTGACTCCAAGTCCCAACAGTCAAAATGCTTCAGATTTAAGAGAACTATACTACTGCTGCTACTGCTACTACTAGTAGTAGTACTACTATTAATAATAATAATATCAATCAAAACAACAATAAAAAGCATTTAATCCTTTAAAAGAGAAACAGGGCAGAACAAATACACAGAGCAGTTACAGTTGTATTTACACAACATTTTTCTCTTTTTTGTTAAATTATCTCAATACTCACAATGATGGAAGCAAAAGTATTTACCTAAAATACAGAAAAACAAAACCTACCATTGCATGTTGCTGAGTCTCCTTGTATATTATTATTATTAATAATTTTTAACTTCTCAAATAAATACAGAACGTGGGTGATATGACAGCAGAAAAAAGGCAAATGAATAACCCTGCTGAAAGTGAACAGGAACATGAGAAGAATAAATTACATGTAAATGACATTCTGACCTGGAAAGAGGAAGCATCAGTGGACAGAAAGCTGAAGTAGCCCCTCCTTTGCCGCTGAGCCTACACCAAATACAGGCTTACATCAAATAATTGAAGCATATTAGAAGCTGCACATAGATTCTGTTCACACAGATTCAGCACTAGGTTTTATTTTATAGAAACCAGTTTATCTCAATTTTTAAAGCAGTTCATTGGTCAGTATTTTAGATCTAGACCAAGAAAGGGCAGGACAAACAAATAGATAATGAGGTTTAATATGAACCATGAATATAGTACAGACATGCTGAACTTAAGTAGAAGTACAGATACTTAAATACTTCGGTAAAAACTGAAGTAATGATTCAACTTCTTTACTCAAGTAAAAGTGAAAAAGTACAGGCTCTGAAATTTGCTCAAAGTAAATTTGTAGGATATTCCCTTCTTTTTTTGTGCAAAGCTAAATGAACCTTGTGCTATATTGATATAATAATAAATAATATTATTACATGGGAATACACACATTGTTCCAATTTAAATTCTAATAAATGTGCTCAGCTTGAATTTGTTATTTAGGACACAAGCAATGAAAATAAATAAAAAAGCTGCAGAGGGTGACCCTGCCTCCACACTGAACCAAACAAACAAAAATGAGTATAATCAGGGTTTAAAGTGGGATTGGTTAGGTGGCGGAAACCCTAAGATCAGCTGTGGTGGCTCCATGTGGAGAAAGAATCACAACTTTCTATTGTGAGCTCCAGTCGATTTTCTGTGTGCATGCTGCGATCAGCTGACCTGCTGCTGCTGCTGCTCTGAGGTTTGCTGCTCTTTGTGGATGAACTGAGTTCCACAACATGTAAGAAGATGTTTCGTGAGCTACCTTAGCTGAAATCTTTCTCCATCTCTGAGAATTTATGCTCACTCCTCTTCAGCAGGGTAAGCTAGATGCTGACGTCTGCACTCGTTCCGGCCCACTGTTTGTATGCAATAAACCAATATGATTGCCTTCTGTGTGTTATTGTTCCCCCCATTTACTCTTAAATTGGTTTGATGTTTGAAGGCACAGTGATGGGAATAAAAACTCCCCTCGGTTGTTAAATATAAAGTGATGAGCCTGTTTTGAAAATGTAACAACTAGAAAGTACAGATATTTGTGTAAAAATGTAGGGAGTAAAAGTAAAAAGTAGTCAGAGAAATAAATACTTAAGTAAAGTACAGATACTTAAAATTCTACTTCAGTACAGTAATAAAGTATTTGTACTTTACCTGTCACCAGAGGTGTCTGGTGACGGAGGAACCATATTTAAAACCAAGACTAAAGGCGGATTTTTTTAAAATTCATTTATGTATTTATTTGTTACACACTGAATCACACAACACATCAAATGTTTACGTTTAATAATATATCCATTTACATCATTTAGACTCAGGTGCTGCTTTCTCAGGTTCCTTGTTGCACAGGTAAACATCACGATCGAATACAAGAAATAGCATTACATTCTAAATTCCACCCGAACACATGATGGGCGGTTATAGATGTGCTGCAACCAGAGGCAGATGCTGTCTACTGTGTACATGGCACTACCCTCATTTTGCTTTTCACCAGTATATAATCCACCTTAGTGATTACACAGTCCACCAAAAACTTCCTTTGGTGCCCCAAAAACTTTGCTCATCTTTCTCGAATATATTGCAAGAATAACAACAAAAGAAGAACAAGAAGAGTTTTTTGTCTTTTTCACAAACAACTTGCCTCACTTACAAAATATCATAACCTTGTGGCAGAAACTGTGCAGTCCAAAACCAAATGTGCTGTAGCTTAGAGGCCACTTCTGAATTACTTATGAGCACTGGTAACTGGAAAAACATGGGCAACTGATACATCTTAAATCATTAATTGATAGATTACCATTTGGATGTGATGAAATGAATTAAACAAAAACGAATAGTAGATTCTCATATCCAAAAGTGTTTAACACAAAAATGTCAATATTTTCCTCACTTACAGATCTTTGTATCACAATATTAGTTGCCCCCTTACATAAGCTTCACTGCTCACTTTCTCAGTGATATCACAAACCAGAGGAAGCTGAAGTTAAATAATTATATATCAGCTCATAAGATAACAAGGGACTGTGTAATAGATAGGCACATTTGCATATTTTTATGTTGCATAATCAAAACAGATATAAAAGATGAGCTAGATAGGCCTAGGAATTAATAAGCAGTTGCTTCCACCTACTCCTTTCCCAACAGGAAGTGGTCAGCATTTTTTTCACTGTTTACATGTTATTTAGAATTTTATGTGTATTAATACTTCTTTTTTTTAAGAAACCTGCAGAGCACAAAGGTGAGAGAGAGAGAGAAGTAAATTTTTAGACTGTGTGCAGGAAATGCAATGGGCATGCAAATCATGTTATAACACCTGTGTCATAGTGGGCTGTGGTTTCTCGCTCAGCTGCAAGAGGAAAGGTGGGCAGAGTGAATCAGGGGAAGTGGGTGGCATCCAGGAGAGCATTTGCTTAGGAAAGTTCCCAAAGTGACCCAGAAGTATGTGTGTTGAAGCCATAACAAGAGCTGTTCCAGAATTATCAAAAATAATAAGGAAAGGAGCTTCGGTGCTCCCGTTCTTGCCTCCTTCAGCATATGATACACTGGGACCATCCTTTATGAAAGCAGAAGAGAAAATGCAATCCCATAATTCATAGCAATGGACCGCCTGATGATTCATGAAAGCAACCAACAAAAATGAGAAAGCTGAGCAGATCATGTAAATGTTAGCTATATTTATAACTATACTTTGCATTCCATGCGAAAATGTGCTAAAATGTTTTGAATTTTTAACAGTCTGTCACACGCACAGCTGAACCACTGTGGCCCTTGAGCAAGGGCCTTAACCCTCCCTGGGTGCTTTCTAGCTGCTCCATGCTGTGCTGTGTGCGATATCTACTGCATGTGTGATGGGTTAAATACAGAGATGGAATTTCACTGCACGTATGTGTACGTGACAATAAAGTTGTTCTTCAAATGCAAATAGTTGACAAGTGTAAGTTCACATGCTTGCATGTTTGTTCTTTACATTGCGGTGTAGTTGTAGATGTGTCCAGAGGGGGCATGGCCATGAAAGACTCTGTCTATGATCATTACCACTGGCACAAAGACTACAGGGACACCTGAAACACAAGAACTGAGCAGTCATTCAAAAGCTTACAGATTAAAAAAAAGCACAGTTACACTGACTTTCTTTATTTTTATTATCATGTCACAATTAGTAAGTGAGCTGAATTTGAGATATTTTGAAGTGAAAATGTTTTGTATTTAGTTGGTGAAATAAATACTGGCATATGGTGGTATATTAGTTTAAAACCCATAGTTTCTAATTCATAGTGTTCATCTTCAGGAATTTCATGGAATTCATCCCAGCAGTGATAGGAATTAGGACAGGACCCCTCAGAGTCTAGTTGCTGGTGGTGGTTAAGATAAAGATGGAGGCTTGCATGGCGGACTCAATGACTTTGGTAGACTGAATGTCTTGGGTGAGGTGGAGATGGAAGGAGGTGAGTTGCACAAATGAGACTGCAAGGGAGAATGACAGGTAAGCAGTGAGATTTAAAGTATATGGAGTGGAGGCTGATTGGCTTCAAGAAGGTGGACAGAAAGATGATTGGACTGGAGCAATGATGTCAGCTTTGAGTTTGACAGCATGGGAAAGCAGAAGTGATGTGACGAATAAACTAGCAGCCAAACACCCGGGAAAGCAGACTTACCCATAACCTTCATTTAAACTTTGAACTCTACAAATAGCAATTTCATATACAAATATATAAATATATGTTTATATGTTTTAATTTTACACCTATAAATGATCTTAGCTTCTAGTCATCTTTTAGCCAAGCATTTCAAGGATCACTGCTGTTGTGGTTTTAGTGATGGTCGAAGCAGGGATTGTCGTAGTGCTGCATTCACATCTTTACGTAGGCTTTGTCATCAGACATGGGGTATCCAGATTTCTAGCTTATCTTTCAGATTCAATGTACCAGTTGTTATAGGGGCTTGGTACCCATTCTCAGAGTCTGGGGATAATATCTCCCCCCTGACCTGGCCTCCTGACTCCCCCTTGCCCTAGCATTTGTGTTGTATTCTTGTGGATGTTAGAACACTGAGCTACTAGTTGTTTTCAATTCAATTCAATTCAATTCAACTTTATTTGTATAGCGCCAATTCACAACAAACAGTCGCCTCAAGGCGCTTTGTATTGTAAGGTAAAGACCCTACAATACTGCAAAGAAAACCCAACAGTCAAAACGACTTTTGATGTCAGTCTGGATGTTGGGTGTCGAAGAGTCCATAGGTCCCTAGATCTATAGCTATGGTCAAAAGCTGAGGCTGTGGCGGATGGATCCCCGGCTATTGAGACTGGCTATTGAGACATTAAATTTCACCTCTCTGGTGGGGAAGGAGCCTGAGCTAGTGCGTGAGGCTGAGAAATACCAATCCATTAACCAAATGGATAAGCAACAATAGTTTTTGGCTTTTCTACCAGAAAACGAGAGAGCCAAGTAAGTAAGAGCTGTCGACTTGAATAAAGATGTGCTTCCAATTGAAAGAGTGCTCGGAGTTCTGTGGTGCATAGAATCCTGCTCATTCAGGTTCAGGATCATAGTACAATGTAAACCAGGCACCAGAAGAAGGAATTCTATCTACAGGAAGTGCCCTTTATGATCCTTTGGGATTTCTGTCTCTCTTCACGCTTCCCGCAAAAACACTGCTGCAGCAGTGAAAAGAAACTCTAACCTGGGATGAGCCTGTTCCAGACACATTTGCCCAGAAGTGGTCTGCATGGTTAAATGACTTGAAACAGCGTTCTACGTTCACTGTAAACAGATGTTTAAAACCAACAGGATTCGTGGATATTCCAAAAGCCCAACTCCATAATTTTGGAGCCGTAGGAGCCAAAATGAATGGTCAAGTTTTGTTTACTTGTTATGGTGGCACCAGTGTTTAGATTGTTTTCTACACCTCAGGTGTTTGCTTAGGGGTGTGGTCATAGGTTATTTAGCTGATACGGGCGGACCTAACAGGTAGTTAGGTGAGGGGTTTTAGCAAACTTTTCTGTTGACCGTCATTCTTAACCACAGTCATTCTGGATTATTTTGAACGTCATTTCACAATTCTAATCATGAGCAAAAAACGCAAATGGGACTAATGGTTTATTGGAGATGCGTCCCGATACAAAACCTACTCAGCCAGCAGCGGCTATAGTTTTAGGTGGAAGTCGCTACAGGAGCCGTAAGTGAGAGTGGATATGGGACTGTTACATTAGACTGACAAAGAATGAAGAACGAGTGCACTGTGCATTCACACTAGGAAAGTAGAGGGCTGCACCCTTAAAGCAAATGACAATCCCACGAATGGATTTGACAGCAGCAGTAGTAGCTGTGACCATTTACAAAATGCTGAAGAAAGAGGTCCAAATGGAACTACAGGAGTCAGCATACTAGACATTGAAATACGTTGAAAACAACACTCACAGATTCAAGACATTTGTTGCCAACGTCTGGATGTTTGGAGTCGGTGGGCAGGGTGCTCAAGGGTGCTTCAGCCAGTGACTCCATTGTACTACTGGGAGACTTCTACAACCACGTGGGTAATGACAGTGAGACCTGGAGGTGCGTGATTGGGAGGAACAGCTTGCCTGAGCTAAACCTGAATGGTGTTTCATTATTGGACTTATGTGCAAACCACAGTTTGTCCATAACAAACACCATGTTTTAACATAAGGATGTCAATAAGTGCATGTGGAACCAGGGCACCCTAGGTCACAGGTCGATGATCGGTTTTGTAATTGTATCATCGGCTCTGTGGTCGTATGTTTTGGACACTTAGGTGAAGAGAGGAGCTGAGCTGTCAACTGATCACCACCTGGTGGTGAGTTGGATCAGATGGAGAGAGAGGACAGACCTGACATTACCAAACGTATAGCAAGGGTGCGCTAGGAATGCCTGGCAGAGGACCCAGTCTGTGAGATCTTCAACTCCCACCTCCAGCAGAACTTCAACAGCATTCCAAGGGAGACTAAAGGACATTGAATCCGAATGGACCATGTTCTGCACCTCCATTGTTGAGGCTGCTGCTCAAAGCTGTGGCTGCAAGGTGCTTGTTGTGGTGGTAATCCCTGAACCAGATGGTGGTCACCCGAGGTGAAGAGAGCCATCAAGCTGAAGGAGTCCTATTGGGATTGGTTAGCCGGTGGGACTCTGAAGGCAGCTGACGGGTACCGGCAGGCTCAGGTGGTGGCTGAAACAAAAACTTGGGTGTAGGAGGAGTTTGATGAGGCCATGGAAAAAGACTTGGGGATGGCCTCGAAGCGATTCTGGCAAACTGTCAGGCAACTCAGGAGGGGAACGTGGTGCTCTTCTCACGTGGTTTATTGTGTGGGTGGGACGCTGCTGACTTAAACTGAGGCTATAATTGAGTGGTGGAAGGAATACTTCAAGGACTTCTGTAATCTCACTGATACACCTTTTGTAGTGGAAGCAGAGTCTGGGGACAAGGGGTACGACTCACCCATCACTGGGGGTGATTCTGAGGTGGTTAAACAACTCCTTGGTGGCAGGGCCCCTGGGGAGGATGAGATTCACCATGAGTTCCTGAAGGCTCTAGGTGTTGTAGGGCTGTCTTGGTTGAAACGCCTCTTCAACGTTGCATAGAGACTGGGGTTGTGGTCCTCATCTTGAAGAAAATAAGTGTGTGCTCCAACTATCAGGGCATCACACTCCACAGCCTCCCCGGTAAGGTCTATACCAAGGTGCTGGAAATGAGGGCCCATCCGATAGTTGAACCTCAGATTCAGGATAAATGCGGTTTTATTGGTTTGGTCACATAACACTGGACCAGCTATTTATCTTCCCAAGGATATTGGAGTGTGTGTGGGAGTTTGCCCAACCACTCTACATGTGTTTTGTGGACTTGGAGAAGGCATTCAACTGCGTCCTGTGTGGGGTGTTGTGGGAGTATGGGTGCTTGGCCCATTGTTGCATGCCATTCAGTCCCTGTACGACCGCAGCAAGAGCTTGGTCCATATTGCCGGCTATAATTCTGACTCGTTTCCTGTAGATGTTGGACTTATGTTGGATGCCAGGGCTGCTCTTTGTCACCAATTCTGTTCATAATTTTTATGGACAGAATTTCTAGGCATTGCCAAGTGGCGGAAGACTTTCGCTTTGGTGGCCTCAGGATCTTATCTCTGCTCTTTGCGGATGATGCGGTCCTATTGGCTTTATCAGGTGGAGACCTCCAGCTCGCAGTGGAATGGTTTGCAGCCCAGTGTGACGCAGTTGGCATAAGTATTAGCATCTCTAAGTCTGAGACCATGGTCCTCAGCTGGAAAAGAGTGGAGTGCCCACTCTGATTCACGGAGAAGTTGCTGCACCAAGTAGGGGAGTTTAAGTATCTTGGGGTCTTGTTCACATGTGACAGGAGAAGGGAGCGAGAGATTGACAGACGGATTGGGGCTGCATCTGCAGTGATGCAGATACTGTACCGCTTCATCATGATGAAAAGGGAGCTGAAAGCAAAGCTGTCGATTTACTGGTCAATGGTCTAGTCAATGGTCTGTGTCCCTACCCTTACCTATGGTCATAAGCTTTGGGTAGTGACCAAAAAATTGGATTGCGAATACAAGCGGCAGAAATGAGTTTCCTCCAAAGGATGGCTGGGCTCTCCCTTAGAGATTGGGAGAGGCTTGGATTGGGATTGGGAGAGGCTGCTCGTCTACACCAAAAGGAACCAGTTGAGATGATTCAGGCATCTGACTAGGATGCCTCCTGGGCACCCTTTCAGTCAGGTTTTCCAGGCATGTTCTACCAGAAGGAGGTCCCGGGGTAGACCAAGAACACGCTGGAGAGATTATATATCTCGGCTGGCCTGGGAACGCCTTGGATCCCCCCAACTTAGCTGGAGGAGGTGGCTGGGGAGAGGGAGGCCTAGGCTTCTCTACTTAGGCTGCTGCCCCTGTGACCCGGCCCCGGATAAAGAAAATGGATGGATGGATGGATGGGTAACCCCTTTCCCTTACTGATAGAGGTTTATTCTTGCAAGAAGCAGCAATACACTAACGATTCAGAGGGAAAGCTCGGGCAGTCCCATTGATCTGTCTTATTTATATGTGATTTCACATGATCATTATAAGTCCACACTTGGGTTAGAAAGACATCTTCCTGCGTTGTCTTCCTTCTGTGAATCATTGTCTTCATTTCTTGGCAGTTCATAATTGAAGAAGTGACCTTCACATACTGCTGGTTCCTCTAGTACGAGTTGTTCTTTTTTCAAGGTCGTGTGCAAAGCTGTAATAAGAACACTCAAACAGTTAGCTTTTATTATAGATTTTTATAGCTGGATGGATTTGAAGCCTTCACCTATTGTTGTCTCTGGAGCTTGAAAAGACATATTTCACCTATTGTTCTAAAGTCGGTAATATTACCACTACAATATCACACGCAAATGAACTTGAGTGACATCCCATTGTTAATCCATGGTGTTTGATATGATGTCAGCCCACCCTTTACAGCTAATAAATGGCAAATTGATAGTTGTTTTACTTTTCATAAAAAATATTAATATAGATATCAATTTTTATTACTAAGATTAGTACTGTTCTAACTTAGTTGCTTACAGATCCCGAGGAGGACATCGTCAAGGGAATGATCATTGGAATACCTTTAGTGGTTGAAGATGTTGCTCCCTGCAACAATGTTGGCATTGTAATCGAGGAAAATACGTCACCTGCGTGATATACCCAATGCTTTTGTAGACCTGATGGGACTGCTGTACATTCTGAACCCTGAATATCCAGAAGACTTGAAGTACACCTTTGAGGTAATTCAGAGCCTGTTCAGGGGGAGTGGGTTTTGACTCACGTACTGCCAGAATCCATTCTCCGAAAAATAAACTGCTCAGTTAGAGGGATGACCTAGGAAGATGTCTCTGCGCTTGTCTTACAGGGAGCATACTCGTGATTTTGTCCTTTCCACTATGCAGCAGCAGCAGAAATATATAGCTCTTTAGTGATGTTAAGACTAGTTTATTTAATGATCTGTGTAATATCTGGAGTTGCTGTGTCTTTGACATGCTTGATTTAATGACCTTTGAACAAGTCACTTTTTTAACTCTTTAATTAATAAATAAAACAAACAAAATTATTGACTGAAATGCATCTTCAGGTTTTTTTTCTATTGTGTTTGTGTTAAAGATGGACTTGATCATTGTCGAGTTATAGTAGCTTTGTGGGTATGAGTTTTCTTGTTTTTGTAAGTTTTGAAAAAGCTTATATGAAGTAAATTATTGCTTGGTAATATAAGTTTAAAAAACAAAGTATTTTTTGTGGTGCTAATTTGATGCACATTTGGAAAAACTCAAACTGAGTGAGTTCAAATTACATGTTTTCAGTTCTCCTAACTAATAATATTTAATCCAAATTATTTCATACAGGGAGCTAACTCAGCAAACAGCATGTTGTATCAACTAATTTATTTAATTGTAGTTAATTTGAAGGTTTATATAAATAAAACTTAATTCAGTCAAAGCAACACGATCACTGGACTGAGTCACACTGAGTCAACATTTTATGATTTTTAAACATGTTATTTATTACAAATATGTCACTTGGTTAGGATTAGGCATTGCAAACTGCAATTTGTGTCCATGAACACAAAAAATACATTTATGGTCATTACTTCCTGAGCCGCCATGAGTGCAGGCTAACATGACAAAAAGAGGAGACACTGGCTGACAACACCACACACAGGCTGACATCTAATAATTAAAAATCTTAAACTGATTACTGGACACTGCACGATAATGGTATTCATATATTCAGCACCGACTCATGTGTTTTATAAGTTAATTCATCTTGAATTTTTAAAACAGATCATTTGCCAATACAGATGGCAGAACACTTGTTTTATTGCTGCATGTCACTGCTCTGACCAGCAGAGGGAAGAAGTGCATTAAAAAAACAAACAAGTTGAACATAAACCAAGAATGCTCCACTTTGTGTGCAAGCTGTGATCACAAAGTTCTGAAAATACACTGATCAGGCGTAATATCGTGGCTAACACTGATGATCACGGCACCAGTCAGTGGGTGGGATAGATCAGGGCTCACATTTTGTTGATGTGTTAGAAGCAGGAAAAATGGGCAAGCGTAACGTAAAATTATGATGGCTAGACAACTGGGTCAGAGCATCTCCAGCTCTTGTGAGGTGTTCCCAGTCTGCAGTGGTCAATGTAGTGGCTGTTTGTCCACACAAATCAAATGGCCACTGAGGCATCGTCTAGCACTGGATTTGTATGTGTATATATTAAGAAATTATAAGTATAAAAGTAAATAAGTATAAAATATATAACAATAAAATATCCTATTAATATACATATATATAATATAATATATATGTACATATATACATACATATATAATGTATATGTACATAACATTCTTCAAGAGTTATATATTTTTATTTTTATTGCATGCTAATTTTATCTATTTATCTATATTGGTATTGTGACATCCAGTGTGGGCAGCAAGGTAAAAATTTAATTGTACAGGGAAACAATGTTTCTAAACTGTGCATATGACAATAAAGCTTTGAATTTGAAATTGAACTTATATGTATGCATATGTTCTACGGCTGGTGAGCTGCATGTAAAACCAAGATCAGATCTCTATGCAGCGCAGGAACGTGAACGAGTGACTTGAGGATTAAAACCAATAAGGACCATTTTCTGTAGTCCTTCTACTTTTACTCTCAGAAGTAAAAGAAATTTTACAATGCATGAGTTTGTTTTAGGAGATAAATTCCTCACCACAAAGATTTTATACGATAAGTAAACCGTGGTGGATTACATTCGCTACTCAGTTGCCTTCTCTTGTATATTGCTGTATACATGTAAACATCTTGATTTAAAGAAGAAATGAGAACGTTTTCACAGTATTACAATATATATTACACCAACACATAAAGGCCAATTTTTTGAGGTGTTGCCAGTTGTGTTTAAACTAGCTGGTGTTGCGTTGCGTTTCACTGCTCATCTTAGTAGCTGTGGTTTTAACCTTTCTCACAAACCACAGGAAGATGAAGAAACCTGCCGGCATGAAGGGGAGAGAGAAAGAGAGAGATGAACAGGTTTAGATAGCGAATGCATGCAATTCATTAAAATGGCTTTGATATCTGTGCATCTGAGTCAAATCTTTCCAGCCTCACGTGCATCACTGAGAACAGAACTGAGCTGAACAACTACAAAAAGACTCTACTGCTCTGGATTTTACAGGCTTACAGACCTTGCAGTGAGTTCAGGATGCAGAAGAGGTAGAGGACAGGAGTGGTCAGGACGCCGAATGAGAAGATGATCAGGCCCCATGTAATGCCGAGCAGAGTCATGACTCCCAGCAGGGTGCAAATGGCTTTCTTGGCTCTGTCGTGGTCACGCTGCCCAAACTGATTTGGCAAACATAAAAAGCAGTTTCACAAACAATCTTAAATCTGACTTGAGGCCTTGAATTGTCCTTAAAAAACACTAAAACTGTGCATGTATTTAAAAAACACATAAAAAGCTTATTCTAAAAGCTAAGAGATTGGACAGCCCATCAAATAAAACCACCATTTCTCAGTGAGACCAGTTCATTGTGGGGTTTGGGTTTACAGTGTATGCTGAGGGAGAAAAAATCTATTTTTTCCTGCTTAAACATTCTTTTTCAAAAGACTATCAGATTACCTCTCTGCTGCTGCAGTGAACCAAAACACGTTTGGCTGTCACTCCAAACATGATGATGTTAAAGAGGAACACCAAGCAGAACAGTCCCGCCGTAGTCACGCTCTTCACCGTGTCATTGGTTATATAGCATCTATAAAAAAAGGAGTGCAGCTCATGTTGTAACCTCTCACACTAAACAATCCAAATTGCATGCATGATGAAACCTGTGACCTATTCTGTTTTGTACTTTTTTTCTCCATTAAACACGTGGGTATGCAGAAATTCTGATGCACACAAAAAACTGTTAATAAGTAGATGTTAATAACTATTTTGGATTTTACATGCTTGAAATTTTATGGCTTACATTGCAGTGTGGTTGGTGTTAGACGTGTTCGGAGGGACACGACCATAAAACTGTCTGTTTATGATCACCACCACTGACACAATCACTGCAGGGACACCTGGAACAAAACATACAAAAGAAATATTCACCAAAAGGTTTCCAGACTGACAATAACAACTTCCTGCTTAAATGATTCCACTCACCCCATCCCACCACACTGAGTTTGAGCAGGTATCTCTTGACATAGATGTTGAAGACTTTGACTAAGAGAAGGTAGAGGTGGAACCCCTCCAAGGCCATCCAGGTGAAGGTGGCCAACAGGGAGTAATGAAGGACAAGAGCCACGTAAAAACAAAGCCCATCGGAGGAGCCTGCTGCCACTGTCTGACTGGGCAGGAAGTGCAGGTTGAGGAGGATCAGGGCGATTACAAGGTTGACGTGGACCTTCATAGAAACATCTTCTCTGAGTTTTCTGTCACACAGAGAAGTGATCTGTGGTACGTAAAATATCACAGCTGGAAGAATATTAGACCAGATCAAGTGAGGAAAGAAGCATTGCAGGAGCAAAGAGGGCATTTGCTGCAAGAAGAAGAGGGACTGAGATATAAGGGAGGAAGATTTCAGGATCTTTTAAGCCAATTAAAGAATGAAAGAGAAAAAAAACAGGCCAATCAGTTGACACAGATGTGAGATGTGTGTGTGTGTGTGTGTGTGTGTGTGTGTGTGTGTGTGTGTGTGTGTGTGTGTGTGTGAGAGAGAGAGAGAGAGAGAGAGAGAGAGAGAGATAAAGGGAAGAATAATAAATTACCTATTAGCGATAAAGAGTAAAATGGCTATGACCAAAGCAATGAGTGAAAGACTGCAGCCAATCACAGTAATGTATGTTAAAATCTTCTGGTCTTGAGGTGAGGTGGAAGCAGACACCTGTGAAGAAAAGACGTGTTTACATTAACTTGCAGTATTTGTATTGTAACAATTAATCAGTGAGGTTTTCTCCTCTACAACAGCTCAACAAGCCAACATGTCAGAGGAAAATACTGTATTTTTTTTTTAACCAATTTAACCTTATTTAACCCGCTAACACACACATACCCACACACTGCAAACATAAAAACCAACACAAAATGGCAGAAACACCAGTGAGAGAACAGGAATAGAGGAAGTGCCTTTTATAATTGCAAACAGCTGACAGCCACATGAT
The DNA here is from genome assembly GCA_034780415.1 of Cichlasoma orientale. Taxonomy (NCBI): domain Eukaryota; kingdom Metazoa; phylum Chordata; class Actinopteri; order Cichliformes; family Cichlidae; genus Cichlasoma; species Cichlasoma orientale. Next base: position 7,038 of record JAVDPK010001356.1, on the reverse strand, counting down.
TAGGAGATATCAGTGAGAAGCATCTGCACTGCTCAGACACAGTCTTGTTTTCTCTTGGGGTTTTTTTTGTGTGTTTGTTTGGTTCTTTTTTGTAAATTGTTTCAGTTTTCAGAAATCTCATCCACCCCAGAGGCCCTGCTACCAAGCAGCTGTGTAACTACATCAGGGACCTCACCATCAGAGATCACCCCCCTCATCCCCAGACTCTGTTTCCTACATACAGAAGGTCTGGAAGTGGCATTAAGGAGGTCCTCAAAGTCTGCAGCTCCCCACCCAACTATACGCCGTGTGAGTAGAGCACCGCGTTCACTTCCTGAGTCACCTGATAGTTTGACAGAGTTGCTTTGAGGCACACCGAAAGCGTTTGTCAATGGCCTCACTGAACTCTTCTCACACCTGAGGTTTTGCTTCAGCCACTGCCCAAACCATGTTCTGCTTGGCCTGCTGGTACCGATCAGCTGCCTCAGAAGTCCTGCAGGCTAACCAAGCCCAATAGGACTTCTTCTTCAGCTTGATAGTTCCCTTCACCTCTGGTGTTCACCATCTGGTTCGGGGATTACCATCACAACAGGCACCAACCACCTTGCAGCCGCAGCTCCATATGACGAATTCAACAAAACAAAACGAGCAAAACAGGGTCCATTTGGACTCACGGTCCTCTGCCTTCCTTGGAATGCTGTCAAAGTTCTGCCGGAGGTGAAATTTGAAGATCTCACACACCAAAGCCTCTGTCAGGTGTTCCCAGCATACCGCATTATTTGTTTAGGTGTGTTGGGTCTGTCCAGCGTCCTCCCCCACCACCTGATCCAACTCACCATTAGGTGGTGATCAGTTGACAGCTCAGCTCCTCTCTTCACCCGAATGTCCAGAACATACAGCTGCAGATCTGATGATCGATTACAAAATCGACCTATGCTGTCCCGGTGTCACGTGCACTTATGGACATCGTTATGTTCAAACATGGTGTTTGTTGTAAACAAACTAGGATTTGCACAGAAGTCCAATAACAAACCACTACTTAGGCTCAGATCGGGAAGGCTGTTCCTCCCAATTACGCCCATCCAGATCTCACTGTCATTGCCCACATGAGCATAGAGGTTTCCCAGTAGGACGACAAAGTCACCAGATGGAGCACCCTCGAGCACCCCTCCCAATAACTCCAAGAAGGCTGGGTACTCTGAACTATGATACATAAACACAAACAGCACTCGGGACCCATTCTCTCCATTTACTGATGAATCAATTGAGGTTAATGTGGCAGTACCAAAATTCCATCCCCACAGAAACGGTCTCCTCTCAGACCACCAAAAAACAAAATAACTGATCAACATGTTAGTTTAAATCAGTAATTCTCAAAGTGCGTGACTAGAAGTACAAGTACTTCGTCACTATACTTAACCCTTTAACAGCAGCGATTGCTGCTGATGCACCTTTTACCTGCCCTTACTTGCCGTGAACGGTGAACAGCTGGTTAACGCCGAGGGTGTCGCCGCTGAGACGTCTGATCAAATGCGCTTTGAATTACCGTAACTACGCGACTGCTTGTCCTGTCGGAAAAATTCAAGCAGTTTCTGAAAGCTGAGAAATGGCGCTTCACAGCCAACATAGAGTTATTATGGTAATTGTTGCCGGAGGCCCTGGGGCATTGGTTTATGCAATGCCCCCGCTACATTTCAAAGACGCATGAATATGGTTTTTAATGGGCTGGAAGGCTGTGCTGTGTACCTGAATGGATCTTGTCCTGACACATGGCATAGAAACTAAAGATTTAACAGTATTCCCTGAAAGCCCCCTCCTGTCTGATCATTTCTTAGTAACATTTACATTTACTCTAATGGATTACACAGCAGTGGGGAATA
>JAVDPK010001355.1:11334-31278 GCA_034780415.1 Cichlasoma orientale | reverse complement strand
TTCAACTGAGGCTATAGTCAGGTGGTGGAAGGAATACTTCGAGGACCTCCTTAATCCCACTGACACGCCTTCTGTAGAGGAAGCAGAGTCTGGGGACGAGGGGGATGACTCACCCATCACTGGGGGTGAGGTCACATAGGTGGTTAACCACCTCCTTGGTGGCAGGGCCCCCGGGGTGGATGAGATATGCCCTGAGTTCCTGAAGGCTCTGGATGTTGTAGGACTGTCTTGGTCCATTAGTCGAACCTCAGATTGAAGAGGAACAATGAGGTTTTCGTCCTGTTGCAGACCAGCTCTTCATCCTCTCGAGGATATTGGAGTGTGCGTGGGAGTTTGCCCATCCAGTCTGCATGTGTTTTGTAGACTTTGCAGAGGAATTCAACCGTGTCCCTCGGGGTATCCTGTGGGGGGTGCTGCGGGGGTATGGGGTGTCTGGCCCGTTGTTGTTCACACATGCTTCAACACCCTGATAACCAAGAAAATAGAATCTAACCTACACATTCAAATGAAAAAATGGTGACCAACCTTTATGTGCAGTTTCTGGGTTAAATGACATGTTTAACTTGGGAAAACAAACCCCAGTCTTCTATCTGAAGGTTATATGTACAGTAGTGTAAAATTAAGGTCACACCATTTCTGCTGGCTATGGAACCTTGTTTCACAAAAAAAAAAAAAAAAATTGCCACTTCAAGTTATGTATCTCAATTTTTTTGAGGTAATAACTCAAAATTTCAACTTAATTTCTCAAAATTGTAAGATAAGTAACTTGAAATTTTGAGTTAATAAGTCAAAATTTCAAGTTATTTTCTTCAGTTATGGATAAAAAAAAAAAATTCTGTGGCAGAAACAGGCTTTCATAGACGGCCTGTGTTCTGCATTCTGCATGTTCAGTTTGGATTTTGTTTCATGCACATTTTTACTGACACCAAAAGAAGAAGAAAGCTTGACTGGAATGGCAGTCTGGGCTTCAGTGCAAACTGAGAAGAAAGAAACAGAAGAATTAAGTATCACTATTGGCATTTATTTTGGCACAGCACAATCTGTGTGTGACGTGGGGGCTGGCCTGTGATGCCCCAGGGTACATGTGAAAGTGCTGATGTGGTGGGGGCCTGGCCAACCAATTATGTGACAGCAGCGTGTTCTGGCTGAGCTGGGGTCATTTTTCATGTGGGGGCTGATTGACCTTTTGAACAGCATCAGGATCTGGACACACTCCAGATAAAGAGAGGCCCCAGCCCTGCATGTACAAGCGGCTCGTTTGGACACAGTGACTCACCCCGGAGCACATCAAAAACTGAAGTTCACCCTTAACCCCCAGAGTCAGCGCTGATCAGCACGGGGCTGTTGTGAGCACTTGCTGCTAATATTTGGCTGCAAGCTGACAAGATTGTGTAACTTGTAATGACAAAGTTCTCAGAGACCTACACATTCAAAATTCAATGACAGTTGCTGCTCTATAGGTTTACTGCAGGAATCAATGTCCGTTTTATTGTTTCACTTTTGGTGTTCTTAGTCTAAGACCTGGGATTAACCAGCTAGATTAAGCGCTGACTTCAAACAGTGTACAAGTTGCTGCTATTATTCCACCAACACCCTAATAAACTAAAGTCCTACAGCTGTAAACACCATTCGGGATCATTTTAATCCCCAAAATGTGGGCTAACGTGATTAAGAGTATACAGCTGTGTTAGTCGTTTGCAAGGCTGGACCTGGTTTTTATTCTGTTTTTCTTTAAGCTGCATGCTAATGTCCGCAAACTACCATGCCAGTATAATTTCCATTGTATAACTGTTTTCAAAGAAATATCTGAATTGTAAATGAACGATGCGTGCAGAAGTGATCGGCAAATCATTTAAAATCTCTAAGACGCATTTAAAAATGGCACAAAGCAAATATGTCAAATAATTAAATAATTAATTATTTAAATGCCAGCAACAAGTTGCAGCAACAGTATGATGGCGAACGATGTGCGATGCATGCTGATATAAAAAGATCCTCGAGACATTTCTGTACACAAGAGATAAGACAGTACGGAGCGACTGCGTTTTAATGATTCATGATGGATATCACTCTATCATGAGTGAATGTTGCTGCATCCACAAATGCAAAATATTATACACACAAGATTTAGAAATGCCGCTTCCCTCTCTGCACCTGAGCGCATTTAAGATGGTCTGAGACAACGTGGAAGAACTGTCTTATAGCTCAGACACATATTGGTTAATTAGTGCTAAGTAACAGAATAATAACCTACCAGAAGTTTGCTCACTAAAACTGAAGCCAAATCTTGTTGGGCAGTCTGCTCATATAGAAAGAAATATTATTTGAAAGCTAATTCCTTTAAAATACTCCAAAGTGCATCAAAATACCATTTTGCAGCATAAATACCATTGAGAGGCCCAGTACAGTCAAAGGTCCAGTAAGTGGTGAGGCCTAGCAAACAGAAATCAGCTGTAGCAGGTATCAGAACACGTCAGCCAAAGCAGCCGGACCCCTCTTTGTAAGCCTCAGCAGTATCCCAGTAAATGTGTCATGTAAACCCTCACACAGTTGTTATGAAGGGAGAAACGATCCATAGAGCCTCAAACTGCTAGTTGTACAGTACCAGTGAGCACTTGCTTTTTTAAGTCAATGGGGATTTTTGAAGCCAGCCTCAGGCAGCCGTTATAGGAACTGCAGCATTTACCACTTCCCCATTAGCACTGCTCTTCAGTCCTGGAGGATGCAAAGCACGTTGCTTTGCATCTATATGTTTTTAATAGCTATTATTGCATTTTCTAAGACTATATAGTCACATTCAAAAGGATGTTTGCTTTCACTGGGAGGTTAGGGGAGCTTTAGGGATTACATGCACTTGGAAATGGTCAGATGTTGAGGTCAGAAGTTTACATAAACTCACCATGGGCATGAATAATTTTGGGGCTTTTAATAATTTCTTTAAACTCTTCTTTGTCCAGAGTCAAATGATTGTACAGCATACATCTTTAATAAAAAAAATCTGGGTGCACAATTTTGGATTTATTTTGGATTTTTTCCAACCCAAACAGTGGGTTGATTTAAATGGGCTGGTATCCTGGAATGAACCCAGTTTTAAAGCACAGTCAAGAAATGTTCAGGGCTTTGGGAAGCCCATTCCAGAAGCTTAATGTTACACTGCTTTATCCTTTCCAGAACCAGTTTTGATGTATATGGGATCACAGTCCTGATGGAACACCCAGTTGTATCCTGGTTTCAACTACCCAGCTGTTGATCTGAGGTGAAGTTGATTGACCTTAATTGACCTTCCATTCTGAATCTATAGGGTCTAATATGATGTCGCGCCACCATTTGCACCTATAAGAGCTTCAACTCTTCTGGGAAAGCTTTCCACAGGTTTAGGAGTGTTTATGGGAATTTCTAACCATTCTTCCAGAAGCACATGTGTGAGGTCAGACACTGATGTTGGAGAGAAGGCCTGGCTCACAGTCTGCACTCTAATTCATCCCAAAGGTGTTCTGTGGGGTTGAAGTCAGGACTCTGTGCAGGCCAGTCAAGTTCATCCTTGTAACATCACGTCAACAACATGAGTAACATCCTCTCTGCCCAACACTCTCTGGTCGCCATGGTGACGTTTAAACGTGCCTCCAAAATAAGATACACTGCAAAGACAAATATAAAGTGCATGAAAAATACAGCTCACCATAACGCTGAATCAGTGTGAAACCGCAGACTGGTTTCCATCGCTTCCAATCCCGCTTCACCAAAATGTGATGTCAGAAATGGCAGCGGGTTTTTTTGTTGTGGCGATCTCTGGCTATTCTGCCATGACTTTCATCCAGAACACCAGCAGAGTTGTTGTCTGGAACATTCTTTTTAGGCCGTGCCTCAAAACTACTATCCCTGGTGTCCCCAAATATAACGTTATATAGGTCAACTAACCTAGTTGGTTAGACAGGCACGGGAACCAGTGAAGCTTGAGGGTTTAATTTTAACGGTAACGTATCGTGACCGAGACGACCATCTCCACATGCATCAAGAGTGGGTCATAGACGGATCTTTCAAAATAAAACATCTTTCAGACTCAGATAATAAATAAAACGGAAATAATGTAAGTTATTTATTCAGTGCAGCCTGGTACCAAATGACCCACGGACCGGTACCGGTTCGCGGTCCGGGGGTTGGGGACCTCTGCTTTGAATTGTGCTCGGTGATGTTGGATGCAGCTGCTCGGCCATGGAAACCCATCCCATGAAGCTCTCTCTGTTCTGGAGCTGATCTGAAGGCCACATGAAGGTTGGAGGTCTGTAGTGATTGACTCTGCAGAAAGTTGGTGACCTCTGTGCACCATGAGCCTCAGCATCCACTGACCCCACTCTGTCATTTTACGTGGCCTACCACTCTGTGGCTGAGCTGCTGTCGTTCCCAATCCCTTCCACTTTGTTATAACCACTAACAGCTGACTGTGGAATATTGAGTAGAAAATGTAACGACTGGACGTGTTGCACAGGTATCATCCTATCACGGTACCATGCTGGAACTCACTGAGCTCCTGAGAGCGAGCCATTCTTTCACTGATGTTTGTAGAAGCAGTCTGCATGCTGCTTGGTTTATACACCTGTGGAAGAGACTGGAACACCTGGATTCAGTGATCTGGATGGGTGAGTGGATACTCTTGGCAATATAGTGCACCTCTTGTCATTGTGACCGAATAGCTTAATCTTTGTCTTGTCTGACCATAAATCTTTCCTCCAGAAGGCATCTGGCTTATCCATGCAGCTGCAACTTTCAGCCGAGCCTGAAGGTGTCGGTTTGGGAGCTGGCTTTCACCCTGGACAGCGATGCTGGTCCTCCGGCAGCTTCCAGGTCATGGCAGGTTTGGGCTTTGGTGGTTGCAGAACTTTCAGCACCACTTATTTAAAGATTTAAGCGAGTACATGTATATATTTGAGCCATAAAATGCAATAATTAGTGCATAATTGACTTCATTAAATAATTTGTAATGTTAATTTGTATGCAAAATAATGCTTGGGTCACAGTATGAGCTCCCTGTGCAACGTTATTTTAAAGAATATACCATAAGCTCTTTCATTACCTTGTCTCTGACTCCGGCTTGCATACCACACAGCTTTAAGGTGGAAACAGTTTTCAGATGTTTTAACTCTAAATTGTTTTGTTTTTTAACATTTTACTTTAAGCTCATTGGTGTTTTTAATATATAATAATAATATTAATCTCCATTTCTCAACTCATGGATCATGGCCCAGTTTGAAGGCATCGTGTGTCTCTTTACATGCCCTCTGGCTACAGCTTCCTACCTTACTACGTGTGAAATCTATTAAAAACAGTCACCATGGGAATGAACTTGATCAGCATAAATTTTTAATGACTCCTTCTTTGTTAACGTTCAGCGTAATGCTGCAGCCAGTTTTTAGTGTTTTATTGGAGCTGCTGTCTCTGGCAGCGTTCGCGGAGGTGTGAACAGCTGAGGTTTGTTGTGCCTGCTCCGTGTTTGCCGTTCTCCAGGCAGCGAATTCAAGATGCGTTGTCTCCAGCCCTGTCCTGCACTTCAGAGTTGGGAAAGAGGAGGCGGTTAGGGGCTGGAGAGGGTCGAGCTTTGGGTGAGGGACAGCTGAACAAACAGAGCGAAGAGAGGGAGACAGGAGGGGAGAGAAACCCTGAGTTTTCCTCCTGAGTGCTCCACGTAATTTGAGCAAACCCATTAATCTCTGGCCATTGGCTCTTCGGGTCCTCTGGGTGTTGAGTTTCAGTGACAGATGAAAAGAAATGAGCTGGTTCGACTGGAATTTGAGGCTGACTTCGCATCAAAGACGAACCAGCTTATCCTGAGAGAGGGCAGATGTCTGGATCTGCTTTGCACTGGCCATCTGATTGGCTGAACCGATCCTTTGTGCTGAGACAGGTTTCCCATTTTACAAGATTTTTCTGTGACATAAGGACTGATAAGAAACAATGCGGACTGACAAGTTACTATATGTGGAAGTTTCCTTTAAAAATTTCACTCACAAGAAGAGCAGGATCCACACAGAGAGCTTACATCAGCATCACGAAGTCAGTGTAGCATGAAGAGACACAAACCCAACAGTTTGTCACCATCCTGATGAGTACTGTTGTTCCAACGGCACACAGTGTACGGGAGCCAAAGACGGCCCAGATTTAGAATTTTTCTGTTTATAAAATGTTGTGTCACAATAATAAACCACTGTTTACATTTACACTACTGTTTGTACTTACAATACTGTTTATAGCAGCATCAGCCTGAATACACTGCATATGTCTCCATATATATTCCTGTACATTCAATTTATTCATTGCATATGCCACTTATCCAGATGTCAATGCCAGGACCTCTACACCTATATGTGTACTTGTAGATCTATGCTGCTATATTTTACAATTTAGGATAATATTGTATTTTTCTTATTTATTATGCAAATATTTATTGATGTTTAGATGTTTACTGTTTATGCTGCACCACGGCTCTGAGAGAAACAACATCTCGATCCTGTGTATGTCCCGTACATGTGCAGATTCCACAATAAAGCTGACTTTGATCAACTGTTTGGAACATTTGCAGTTCACACACGTGTCCTAAACCCTTTGCACAATACAGCGATAATGAGACCGAAACCCTTGGATGGACTTATGGAGTTAATAACCACCGACTGCTGATGTTCGGGTAAGTCGAGCCAGATACTCAATGCTTTGTAGTGAAAGCTTCAGGTCACATTTTCACAATGATGAAGGCAGTGATTTGTAAACAATTCATTAGCGTTTTTAACTGGCATGTTTGCACCGTTTTAGCCACTCAGAGATAGCAAAAATGATGCTAAATGAACACCAATATGCATTTAAGTACAACTGTGAGTGTGCAGTGCACCCCGTTCATGTCTGCTTTGCAAATGAAGAGCAATCCAGATTCTCCAGGATGAACCCTGCGGGAGGTTTTAAGCCACCCAAACAGTTCTGTTTGTTCTGAGGATTGTGAAAACATTTGGAGTATGTCACTGCCTACTTTCCTTTACAGCACCCCCCCCCCCAAAAAAAAAGCAAAACAAAAACAACAACAACCACCACCCCACTTGAACAACTGAATTAAACCTCCAGCTAAATTTTACTCTTAATGTTATTTCAAGTTCTCCCACCACACAGCCAAATATCCCAAGCACTTAATAACCGTGAATCATATAAACGCCATTATTGGGGATTTAGTATGAAATCCAGGCTGTAACCGATGGCGTAACCTGACGTCAACCTCAATAAAAACACGGCTGCATGGACGCAGCCTGCAACTGTTCACCTGTTTAGGAAAGTCAGCTCTTCCTGTGCATTTGTGGCTACACTGTTTCAGCACAGTTTCTGAATTTATCAGTGAGAGAATAACAGTCATTCTCTCAATACAAGGAAAAAAATAATGGCATCAATAGAAGGACTCACACATGTCAGTAATTCGTGGAGGGAGGCTGCTGAAACTACTGGAATGGATGTGAGGAACGTTCAAAGGAGTGGAAAAACCAGAGGGACAAATATGTTTGTCTTTGAAGAAAAAAAAAACCTAAAAGCTGACCACAACAAAGAGCGAGCACCCAGGAGGGGAAAAGTCCCAGCATTTTATTTGCTTCCATCGGCTGGCAGCGCGTATAAAACACGACCGTATGCTAATTAACACACAACCCACCACAGCGAGCATGAGTGCAGGAAACGTCGCCGGCTCCATAAAGATCCCTCACAGGATCTACATCAGGCCTCAGTCTGCAGGTCTCAGTGACACAGATTCACACACACGCATAAAGACCCATTTACTGCTGATTACACAGTAAGAGGAATCTCATTAATGAGAAAGATCCATTACATAAAACCACCACTGACCTGTTAGTCTGCTGACCTGGATTGATGTAATCTCAGTGAAAGCCCAGCACAGCATGAAACCAGAACATTATTAAACCTCTCTGGGCCCGTTTTATGCAGTTAAAAAGCTTTTCTATCTGATGATGGCGTTAATGTAGAAAACCAACTGAAATTCTTAAAATATTCAAAATGTTTGCTTTACAAATTACAGGAGAGCTCCGTCCAGCTCAGCTATGACTCCAGCAGAACATAAACTGAATTACTTTAAATGTGTCGTTAACCCCACACACACACACACACAGTCTGTGAGGGAACAGAGGCAGGAAAGGGTTAATCTTTCCCCTCCATGGAGGGCAGCTGAAAGCCACTGGGCCCTGGCATAAACACACACAGGCCCCCATTCATCCACCGTCTGTGTGCTCAGCAGCCTTGAACAGTGGCGGGCAGAGAGAGGGGAGGAGACATTAGAAGAGGAAGGAGGGAAGGAGGACAGTGACTCAGGAATTCCACTAAGGAGCACGTGACCCCTGAGCAAGGCATTTACCCCCACCCCCTTACTCTGAGGGAGGGGCCCCTCCTCTTATTTTTCTTCCTAAAGTCAAAGCAGTCGAATGTGACGGTGAGAAAATATCCACGGGCGACACTTTGATTTAACTCTGAAATAGAAACAAAGCAATAAGCTAAATAAATGTTGCCTGACGGGGGGGTGAGAGCAGGGGGGTGAGGGAGGGGGGGGCAAGATTTAATCCTCGTCCAAAGGCGCTATGACAGGAGCCATTTTGTCTGATGAAGCAGCTTTGTTGTGAGAATGAAGCCTGTTTGAGTCAGAAAATAGAGCCCGACGTATCCCTGTCATTCTGACAACCTGACAGATGGCATAACATTGGGGGGGGGGGGGGGTCAGCAACGGGCCGGTCGCTCAGCCCCTGCGCTAACAGTCCCAGTGGGCCCCCCGCTGCTCATGATCTCACATCCCCTCTGTGCTTTCATTGGATTCGGGGCGTGTGTTCAGTCGGCAACAGTCCCGATCAGCTGCCAAGATCTGACGGGATGTCGGATTGATTCGGTTCCATGAGGGTGTTAGTGAGCAACATGAGAGAGGAGGAGAAAAAACCCTCTAGATCCAGACATGTCAACACAGATGAAGGGCCCGAACACACTGCTGCAGAGAACATACGAGGAAGCTGTTTTGACATCAACACACGCCTGAGCAGCTGTCACTTTGAAGCCACGGCGACTATTTTTAGGCCCTCCTTATCTCTCGTTGCACTCGCACGAGGCTTCTGCGTCGAGCAGCCTCGACCCGCCCACGTGTGATTTACAGTACACAGCATTTATGCAACACGCTTCTACTGCGGCCTTCCTCCCCCTCTCCCTCCCTCCATCTCTCTCTCCTTCCACCCACTGTTCCCTGGAAGCCAGTTTGCTCCTGCTGGGAGGAATTGCATCACGGCTGATTCACAATCAGGCCGTGACTCTTCAACCAACTCCCGGGTTATGGAAAATAAGCAAACCACAGAGACACTGGGGGTATTATTACAAGGTCTGAAACTGTATTTGGCAAGTTTTTTTTAAAACAAGTGCATACATGTACAGCTAGAAGCATTTTTCGTTTTATTTATTAATAGTTTTTTTTCCAAGTGCTCAAATTAGTCACATTCTATGCTCGACAGGGACTGTCTGCAGACCTAAAGTACAACGACAGACTGAAAAGAAACAGGTGTGATGGGGAAAGGTCTTATTGGATACACACCTTTGTCTTCAAAAATATAGAAACAATGTATTGAACAAAAAAGTCAAAAAGTTTACAGCCATGTTCATGAAGTTTACACTTCCCTTGTATTCACTATGTACACGTCCTCCTCTGGGGGCTTCTGTCTGCAGTGTTGTCTGAGTTGCTTTGTGTCCTGCTGTTGCTGCCGTACTCGGGTTACAGGAGGGAAAAAAGTTAATAAGCTGCAAAACCTTTTAAGGGTCCCTCTCCTTTTTTACCTTTATGTCTCCAGCCAAGATGGTGGCTATTTCCCCCTGCATGAAGGCCCAGGGTACATTAGAGCCGACCAGCGGGCAACGCTCACCGCTGGGACAGTACACCTCACCAGTGGCGCCCTGCTGCTTGATGCTCTCCCGGGAGCAGGGGAAGCAGAACTTGTGGGACGGCACCGACGGGCACTGGACGAAATGAGTGTCCTCTAGTCGCTCGTGGCACAGAGTGCAGCACAGTGGCACGCTGCCCGGTGCCACGGAGGAGTCCGGAATGTTCTGTGGGGGGGGCTGCACATGGGGGTCCATGCCGCTGGGACCATGCGGAGCAGAAGGATTGGCGCTCACGGGGGCCAGCCTCCTTTGTGAGGGTGACAGGGGGCTGCCACTGTTCCGTCGTGCCCCCGCCATGGTGGAGTGTACCTGGCTGCCGTCCTTAGGTGAGCCCGTGCTGCCTGCGTTGTCAGTGGCGAGGATGAGTGCGGTCATGGGGGACTGGCCATTCTGCGCTGTTGCACCCTCAGGTGGTGTGGTGCGGGAGTGGGGGGAGATGGTAGATGGGGGCGCAGCAGAGAAGCCTGGCAAAGCAGCGGGGGGCATCTTCAGAACCTCAGAGGGCGAGGGGAGCCATGGCTGGCCCTCGCTGCCATTCATCTTGGGGGCGCTGTTCTCACCATCTGGCTCTGGGGAGGCCTTCCTCTTCCCAGGCCGAGGGTGCTTTCCCCTGTCTGTGCAAAGGAAGGATGGACAGGGTTAACAGCCACACTACAGCACACCAAACACTCCAGCTTGTGACAATAAAATGCAGGAAATTTCTAAACGCACACGGTGTGCACGGAGCCGTTTCTACGCTGCTGCCGTCTTCTGCCAAACCTTGGCCTGCACAGAGGTGAATGGGTGCGTCCCAGCAGCGTGGCTGGGCGGACCCTGAATGTTGGTGTAAATGCATGGCAGCACCTAGAGCGCAAAATGCTGACACATTATTTCACTACTGTTTAGTTCCCGTTTTTATGGCGCGTGCCAGTAGACTTTATTCTAGTGCAGAGAAAAAAAGTCTTACCTGTTTTTGAGGAAGTGGCACTCATTTCATATGCCATGACTCGCTGCATGGCGGTGTGGTCCTTCTTTAACCTGCCGTCGAACGTGTGCAACATAAGGTCCCTGACAGTTTTGCCTTTGTTTATCCAGTCCTTATGGCTGTCCGACATGTCCGACATGCTGTCTGGCCGGTGTTTGTCTTTGAGCTCATCCGGACGCTTGCCGTGTTCCCCGGAGACAGGCGCGGTCAGAGCACCGGGCAGACCTATCTGCGTCGGTCGGCCGCTGAGCGGATGTATGGCCGGTATCCCGCCGTTCACCAAAGGCACCAAGTTGGGGGGAACCGTGCTAGTCCTGCGGGGGTTGGGGCTTTGGCGGTTTAGCTCAGGGGGCTCGTCGGGTTTTGGAAATCCGTTTGCCATAGGGAGGCCGTTCGCCTGCCTGCTCGCCTGGTACTCCGGTCCCAGCCGGGGCGGCCGGTCTGACAGCGGGTAACGATCCAGAGACTGCGGTGGACGAGAGCCCGGATCTCCAACCGAGTGATTTATCTCTTTCCCGGTGTGCTGGGACTTCCCCGGGCCTGGAGAGCGGCCCTCCTGAAAACCGTGTGCTCTCTTTAGCTGTCTGGCAGTCTCGATAACAAATTCAATCCGGTCGGCACCTTCGTAATTAACACATCCACGGCAGACGGGTTCTGTAAAATCCCATATCATCGCCCACGGCATGCGGGGCAAATCGCATAAATAGCAGGACTGCCTTCTGGAGGCAGCGACCGCTGCGGAGGACATATTGTAACCCCGAAGTGAATTCAAAACTCTCCAAAATGTCCGCCGGCTTGTTTACGTCGCTGGGGAGATGAAAAACTCCTTAGTGAGAATAAAACTGGGTGATTTTTTTCCCTCAGAAAGCAGCAGAGTGCACCATAGCTGTATCTGTTTCCTCAGCGCGCCTCCGTCTGAGCTCGCGCTTACAACTCAGCTCCAGCTCTCAGTGTAAGGTCGTGACGTCAGCAAAGACACGGCTCGTGCTCCGGGGTTCTGTTTACTGGATTCTTCGACGGCGCGCATGCTCACCATTTTTCTATCTTTATCCAGAGAGTTTACACTCAAAGAGCCTGTATGCCCGCGAAGAGGAGCCACTCTGGGTTTTATTGCGACCACAGAAGCTTTGAGTAGATACGCTCCTATCAGCTAATGACCACTGACATACAATAATTAATGAAAAGAAAAAGGTATATTAAGAAAACATGGTTGACCAAAGGATGAAAAATAAAGATAATTCTCATTTACAGTTTACAAATTTACAGTGTCATAGGTAAAGTAGTGGCCCGCAATTTCCCAATTTTTGGGATCAGTGAAATATTTTTTTCATCCTTTTCAGGGTCGCGGGGGTGGGGGTGGAGCCAGCTGTCACAGGGTGAGAGGCGGGTACACCCTTCACAGGTCGCAGCCTGTCACAGGGCTAACACAGAGAGACAGACGCCCGTCCACACTCACAATCATACCTATTATATCTTATTACTGTACAAAGAAAAAGGCGTAAAAATTATAGAAGATAAAAACTGGAGCAATGGAAAAATAATAGACAATTCAGGTGATAAATATAGCACCATAGACAGTAATGAAACCATCTGGCAGCTCTCCAGAGGGGTGAACTATGAAGATTGCTGTCAAGCTTAAAGTCGACTGGCTAGGCCACTCCAGGACCTTAATGTGCTTCCTCTTTAGCTACTTCTTTGTTGCCTTGGTAATATGTTTTGGGTCATTGTCTTGCAGACTCATCCACGACCAATCTTCAGTGTTCTGGCTGCGTGAAGGAGGTTCTTGTCCAAGATTTTGCAGCACATGGCCCTGTCCTTTGGTCCTGTATCCTTAGCAGAAAACAGCCCAGAGGCATCATGTTTCCACCTCTGTGTTTGACTGTGAGGATGGCGCGGTTTGGGCCATACTCAGAATTTCTCTTCCTCCAAACACGGCAGGTCGAGTTGACGCCAAAGATTTTGGTTTCATCTGACCACAGCACTTTCTCCCAAGCCTTCTCTGAATACTACAAATCCCACGATGCACTGCAACAGCTGCCTCGCAGGCCTAGATCTGTGCGCTAACCCGTTTTCCGTGTTGCCAGTGACACATTGATCAGTGATCAGCAGATAAAAACATCGGTCAGCACTTTTTACAGTGACAGTTAAGCTGTCTGACCCCCAAAAATGACCAAATGAAAAGTGGAAAACAGGAATTTTTCCAAACAGGCAACGCAAAGGACCTGATCACTGAGATCAGAGGTAAACTGGGACAGATGCGGGAGAAGATGCAGAGGGAGACCTGCACAGGTGAGCTGACAGTGCGTCACTGCGTCACACAGCAGGAAACGCTGCAGCAAAGTCCTGAAGACAGAACGCGCCATAATCACGTAACACAGATAGAACTTTATAAGAGGCAAAGCTTTAAATCACTGCAGTTTCAGAGGAAATAGCCTCTGAATGTGGTGACGTGCCTTATCACACAGGTGCGCTGAGCTACCTGAGGAAATCTGTCAGCAGGGCTCCGGGATGAAAGGTGGCTGTGAGCCGGCTTTTCTCTGCGACACAGTGAAGCATCTTAATTCGTTAAACCTGCAGATTCAGGGACGGGACCGCGTGATCAATCGTGTGATTGTCCAAAAATAAATAAATAAATAAATCAGAGCAGGTGTCCACCGCTGTGTTTGCAGCTTTCTGCTGAGAAGCTGGACACTCTGCACAGTTTACGCAGCGTTTTTCTGACTGTGAAGTGCAGAAATTCAATTTTTACCTAAAATATTTTCATTTTTCCTGATGTGATTTTTGAAGAAAAATATAATTTTATATTTTATTTAATGTGTTGAGGAAAAAGTTGCTGTATTCTGGCCATTCAAATTTATATTGATGATCAAAATGATTATTTTTAATCCTGTTCGGCCCGTGACTATGACTATTCCTATGACTGAGTTTGACACCCCTGCTTCAGATGTTCACTGGCAAACTTAAGACTGTCCTGTGCATGTGCCTTCTTTCACTCTATCACTGCGTGGTGTGTTACCAGTGATGTTCTTGGTGACTATGATCCCAACTGGCTTCAGATCATTAACAGGCTCCTCCTGTGTAGTTCTGGGCTGATCCACCATCTTTCTCATGATCAGTTTCACCCCATGAGGCAAGGTCTTGCATGGAGCTCCAGACGGAGGGTGACTGATGGTCTTGCAGCCCATTAAAGCTTCATGCAGGTCTGCTTGTCCCTGATGTCCTCTGACAGCTCTTTGGTCTTTGACCACAGTGGTGGAGAGGTTGGAGATGAAGAAATTGATTCTATTTACAGGTGTGCTTTATACACATACAGTAAGTTGAAGTCAGCAGCATCTGTAACTGGCTGACTGACTGATTGTAATGTGTGTGTAACACAGCCAGTGTGTGGGAGCCAGAATTCTGGCTGGGTTTTACAAACAGAAACCAGAAAGCTTCAGATGCCACATATCCTGTCCTTTGCTTATAGATTTGGCATTTTCATATACAGACTCTCTTTATATGTATTAGTAGTAAAACAGCAAACATTACTGATACATTACTAGAATCCTGGAAAATATAAAAGATGAAATTAAAATGGCAACAATTAGTTAAACACAGTCTTGATGTAAATTCAATGTAATGACAAAGGATAAGAACATAATAAACAAGGCTCTATTTGATTCCAAATTTCATTTTAAAGAAGCAAAGGCAATCATTTTGGATGTGATTCATGACATATCCGTTGTTTCAAATGGGATCCCAGGAATTGGAGGCAGAGTGGGAGCTCTTTCTTTAAACTGCGATCTTTGCTTGCAGCGTTCCAAGTGTTCTTCTAAATTCCAAAGCTGCAGACGAGAAGTTCAGCTGACAGCCTGCAGAGTCCTCTCTTAAAGATCAGTAAATGTGGTTCTTTTTAAAACGATATTTTTGCTCAGTCCTCAGTCAATGCAGATGGCAAAATAAAAATGATCAATTTTTAGCTGTGTGTGAAAAAAATATTCAGATTTAAAGCACTTTTAAAGAACTTTGTAGTGTCATGGAAACAAGTGGTAAAGCAGTTGTGTCTGGGAATTCGGTCTGACTGCTGCATGGCTGTTAAATCCCTCTATTGCATTCCAGTCCTGAATGGGAGGTACATTTGACATCACCATTCTATAAGCCAATCCCAGAATTCATTTGTTGTTACCAGGCAAACTGTAAACCTTCCTCCCCTCCATTCAGGCTACTGCTAAGCTGAGCTGATTGTACACAAGCTTGGGCCTCTCCTTAACATGAAATCAGTTCCCCTTCCCTCTGCTTTTTCCTCACACACAACTTATAGTAATAGAAGCAATGATACAAATGGCACTGATTCAACCTACAACTATTTTTAAATAAAATGTGATAAAAATAGATTTTAAAGTATCTAAAAATGGTAGTAACAGAAAGCCACTAAACGTAATGTAGTGATGTTCCCTGTTGCATTAAAATGAGCATATACTTGCAGGTTTGTTAAATGCAGGTAAACCTCGAGTTTTACCTGTGTCAAGGTGCCAAGAAGAGGATCATAAGAAATCAGGATCATAAGTAAGCACAGAAAATTAGAAACGAGCTAAGGTTGTGTCAGAGGGAGCCAGGAGGGTTTGTTAGAACATTCAGCACAGCTTAAAATCAGCTTTTGCTAGCATGCTGTATAAAATAGTGGCACAGACTTTGTTCATTGTATGGACTGTGAACAATCTGAGTCACTTAGTATTGTGATCTGGTTCACTTGAGTCACTAAAGTCACATTTAAGTACTTAATTATTGGAATATTTAACTTATTATTTACTTAAATCACTGACTGGAATAAAGTCAGTGACCCAGTGAAGCCAGCTCACGTCAGTGCGCGATGTTTCCGGTGATTCAGGAAGTGGCCAGCACTACCTTTGAGGGAGACCATCAGTTAAAAAGGTGAATCTCATGGCTTCCTGTAATTCGATATGAATCTACAAGCTAATGAAGCTCTGCAATCCAAGTGGTTTTTTTTATTTGTTTTTGACTCATCAGAAGGGTCTTTAAATAGCCTCCATATGCCGCTCAGAGGGGAGATTTGTAGACTCGCCCTTGTGGCAAGTCTCCCTTCCCCGTGTGAAACTGCCACGCTCAATGGGTTCTATCCAGCGTAGCAGCTTCACGTGGGGAAGGCAGTCTTCATGTTAGCCCAGGGAAAGGCAGAGCTGGTGGTTCAAGCTGAGGTCAGACTGTTATTGTTTGCAGTCCACCAAAAATCTCCCCCAGCAGCAATATCACTGAAGACTTTTCTAGTTCTAAAGTGCTAAAGTGTCGACATTACCTCAGCACAACTCCAGTGCTTATGAACGTACATATTTGCTTCCTTTTGAAATAGAATGCTTGGGTGGGATATTAATGATAGACAGTGAAGGACCAACAGCTAGATCTAGTACCCACTTTGTAGGAGCTTCAGTATCTGCCTGGACTCTTTTGCCACAGATGGATTTAACATAAGAAGATACACTTTTATTCATTTGCTTGCATTAGACTAGTTCATGCTTTGGGCCTCTCATTCCAAGCAGGTTTTTCCCCACAGATAAAGTTTTCAGGGCCGTATTTCTATTTTTATGAAATGAGTGAAAATGAAAATAGTCACAACACAGAAGCATCTCTTTCTGTATTTGGTCATTTGACCGTAGTTCCTCCTAATTACATATTCCTTTATTTGAGTCTGTATAACTATTATTGTAATGAATACAAAAGTAAAGTAAAAGGTAAAGTAATGTATATAGCGCCTTTCAAGATAAATATCACAAAGTGCTTTACAACAAAAATG
Organism: Cichlasoma orientale; assembly: GCA_034780415.1. Lineage (NCBI taxonomy): Eukaryota > Metazoa > Chordata > Actinopteri > Cichliformes > Cichlidae > Cichlasoma > Cichlasoma orientale. The sequence continues at coordinate 14,584 of JAVDPK010001355.1, read as the reverse complement.
ATAGAACATCAAAACCAACAGTTACCAAAAAAAGCAAGTCTAAAAAAGTTTTTAACTGTTTTTTTAAAACAGATTGCCAAGTTCTAAGATCTCCTCAGAGGGAGAGAATCTCTAATCTGGGGGCCACTCTTACAAAAGCTCCGCCTCCTTTAGTTCTCAGCCTTGTGTAATGCTGATCACATGGCCTCCTGCTGGGAATGTGTGGATGTAAAAGTTCACTGATGTACGCTGGTGTTGGTCCGTGCAGAGCTCTCAAAGTCAAAACCAGAATCTTAGTGTGGGCTCTGCAGGTGATGGGGAGCCATTGCAAATGAATTATTAACAGTGTGATGTGTGAGCACTTCAGAGTCAGAACCTGACAGCAGCGTTCTGAGCAACCTATAGATGTTTAAAGTAAGCTTTATTAACAGTACAGTATGCAAAATCTCACTGCTAGACAATAGATTGCAATCTGAAATTCTCGTAACAGATTGCTGTTAGTAGATTCCAGATCGCAATCAACTGAATTCTGTTTTCTTAGGCACAATGTTAGCAGATCCCCCACAGAACTTCCCACTCCCATTAGCACATTTTTGTGATTGAGTCTTGAATAATTTACTCAATTTACTAAGCCTGGCTCCTGAAGTGTTAAATGATATATGACATCAATTAAAATAGATGCAGGAAAACGTTCTACCTTAAAAGCTATCAGTAACTGCTAGTGTGTTAGGTAACACTGTTGCTTCATTCACATGAAAACTGCATTTCATCTTTTTTATTTTAGTGATTGATCTTAATTTACCTCAACTGCAGAAGAGAAGTGGTATTTTCTTAATCCTTCTCTTCGGTATGATAAACACAGTGATGCTCTAATAATCCATTGTTCTGTGTAGTGTTTTTAATCCTCTCCCTCACTGTTAAAGTTACTGCACTACTTAACATTTCCTATCACTCTTTCAAATTTAAAGTGCTCAGAGCACATGTGCAGACTCAAGGCCCGCAGGCCACATCCGGCCCGCAATATAATAAGAGCAGATTTGTGGGACAGATACGGGGAGAAGATGCAGAGGGAGACCTGCACAGGTGAGCTGACAGTGCGTCACTGCGTCACACAGCAGGAAACGCTGCAGCAAAGTCCTGATGACAGAACGCGCCATAATCACGTAACACAGACTGAGAACTTTATAAGAGGCAAAGCTTTAAATCACCGGCAGTTTCAGAGGAAATAGCCTCTGAGTTTGGTGATGTTCCTTATCACACAGGTGAGATGAGCTACCTGAGGAAATCTGTCAGTTCATGAAAAGTAAAGAAGAAGACTCAGCAGGGCTGCGGGATGAAAGGTGGCTGTGAGCCGGCTTTTCTCTGCGACACAGTGAAGCATCTTAATACCTCTGTGCAGATTCAGGGACGGGACCGCGTGATCACTCGTGTCATTGTCCAAAAATAAATCAGAGCAGGTGTCCACCGCTGTGTTTGCAGCTTTCTGCAGAGAAGCTGGACACTCTGCACAGTTTACGCAGCGTTTTTCTGACTGTGAAGCGCAGAAATTCCATTTTTACCTGAAAAATTTGCAAATTTTCTTCAACTTGAAATATATTAATTTTTCCTGATGTGATTTTTGAAGAAAAATATAATTTTATATTTTATTTAATGTGTTGAGGGAAAAGTTGCTGTATTCTGGCCTTTCAAGTTTATATTGATGATTATTTTTTATCCTGTTCGGCCCGCGACTCACACTGTGGCTTCTATTTTGGCCCGTCCTGTGACTGAGTTTGACGCCCCTGTTAGAGGTTCATCACACAGAAATCCCTCATTTTATAAAAGTATTAGTACTCAGATCTACTGTAGCTGAGCATTCAAGGTGCTTTCTACTGAAAGCTTCATTCATCCATTCACACACATTCATACAGAACCTTTATTCTATGCCTTTGTCTAATATTCACACACACTTACTCTTCAGTGGATGCACTGGGGGCAACTTGGGGTTCAGTATCATGCCCAAACATGCAAATAACAGGAGCCACTCCTCCAGCCTGCTTTTTTTAGTTGTTCTTGAAAAGGAAAACCCATTCTTTTCTATTAAGAAAAAACAATGGCAATCTGTGGCGCTGACATTCACCCCCTCACATGTTTATGTATTCACATATTATTCTGCAGGTACAGCAAGTGATGCAGAGAGGGCAACCATCCCACAGGGAAACAACAGAGAAAGGCATCTAGGGAAGCAGTGAGGCGAGAGAAATATGTGACAAAGATGGTTTGACTGACAGAGCTGAGATCAGGTTATGCACAAATGACTTTTTAATCTCATTAGGTCAGTCTCATATTGTGTCATGTAATCAGTTATAGTTTGTAAACTGTCACTGAGGATATGTAGTGCTGGAAAAAAGCAACAATTCAACAGTGATCACACACAGCGCTACACTTTTGCTAGAAAATGTGTTTCGTTTGTCCACCAACCCAGTTTAGCATGTTAGCATGCTAATAGCACCAACATTTGTACAGCTTAAGATTATGGGAACATGAGTGATAAAATCCTTTAGTAACTGATGATGATGATGATGATGATGATGATGATGGTACTAAAGGGAAGTCTTAGGATTTGTAAAATGAGTGCGCCTCATCTTTTGGGTAAACAAGATTCATCACAGTTCATCTGAAAGTTGTTGAGATCTGCAGGGACGACGTGGCAACTCCCAGAGCCAAGAAATGTAGCCGAAGTAGCAACAATTGTTGCTGCTTTACTTGCTTATTGTAGCTGGCTCCAAAATCAAGTGAAGCCTCAGAGCTCATGATTGAACCTGTGAACTCTCACTCTGGACTTTTTGTTTCTTAGGAAGTGCCTGTGAGACAGTCCAGAGCGGAGCTGTGGCCTAGAAAAATAAATGTCGTACTTTTCTTCTACGAATTTTCATCATGTTTTCCAAAGAATGGGTCGAGGTAATAGTTACAGTTCTATTTTTAGAGTTTTTTTAAACAGGTGTCAGTTTCACTAAAATATATTTCTGGAAGTGTGGACTTTACAGTATCTGCCATTTGGATTTCAGGCATGAGCCGCAGTGAATAGCAGCAGAATGTTTTTACATACACATGGAGGGTCCTGTTGTGGTTTTACTACATTTGGAATGTTTTGTTCCTCTCCCCCCAAATAGATGCCCCTTGGCAAGGGGGTTATCATTTTATCAGGAATGAGCAGAATTCAATTCAATTCAACTTTATTTGTATAGCGCCAATTCACAACAAACAGTCGCCTCAAGGCGCTTTGTATTGT
>JAVDPK010001354.1:0-23315 GCA_034780415.1 Cichlasoma orientale | reverse complement strand
GGGTTGTTTTTCAGGAGTTGGGCTCGGCCCCTTAGGTCCAGTGAAAGGAACTCTTAATGCTTCAGCATACCAAGACACTTTGGGCAATTTTATGCTCCCAACTTTGTGGGAACAGTTTGGGGATGGCCCCTTCCTGTTCCAAGATGACTGCACACCAGTGCACAAAGCAGGTCCATAAAGACATGGATGAGCGAGTTTGGTGTGGAAGAACCTGACTGGCCTGCACAGAGTCCTGACCTCAACCCGATAGAACACCTTTGGGATGAATTAGAGCAGAGACTGAGCCAGGCTTCCATCCAACATCACTGTCTGACCATATGCGTGTGAAGGCAGGCGAGCAAATACTTTTGGCAACATAGTGTCAAAAGAGGAGCCTATGTCATATATATGATCTATTAGCTTCCAGATCTCATAATTATAAGAAAACTATAATTGTCCTAATTAATTTACATCTTTTTGTTTCTGCTGGTCTATATTTATGCATTACGACCCATCTATAGACAGCAGTAGCTCCATCCCTGGTGCAAAAGGTCAAAGAAAGTCAGCCTGATGGGACTGTGGTTGGGTGGGGCGGCAGTATGACTGTGCAGGGGTTGAGGGCACAGAGGAGCCAGAATCTGCTCAGCTGACAGCAATGTCTCACCAAGGTACCAGAATTTCTTCATTAACAAAGACACACGGACATCAGAGGGACGGGGTCGGAGTTCTGGGGTGGGCGAGGTGGGCGTTCTGCAAACACACCTCCTCACCGCTGCGCTCACTCGCTGTTCCAGACTTGGCGACTTGTTTTCTGGCAGCAGCCTCTCGTAAATCACCCACGAGGCCCAGCACAGTGTGACTCACAATCGCAGTCACGGTGTTTGTGAGGACCGCTTCGCCTTCTTCCGTAAAACTAATTGGTGGATTATTCCTGGAAGCAGGGGAGGGATACGTGAGGGTACACCAGGACAGAGATGGGATGGGGGTGGGGGTGGGGGGGTGTCAGATTGTGATATTAATGGTGCCTTCCTGGATGCTAAAAACAAGCTTGAGTTTGCCTCCTGTCTGCATCCAGTTTTTTCTGATAAAGTTCAGTTCTATCAGACTCTGCACAGCTAGAACTTTTACAGCTACACTTCTCTGACCCATCCCAACATCTGCATGTGGTGCTCAGAGTCCTCCGGCCTCCACACCTGGGTGCTGGGCACACTCTGTAAAGCGTATTTGGAACACACACTTCCAGGGGTGGAGAGGAGGCTGGTGTGCAAAGTCAAACTCCAATTTTCAATTAGCAAAGGCCAACAGAGGCTGCAGGCTGGAGTGTACAGAGCAGATCAGCCATCGTGGAGGACAAAGGCCTCAGTCAGCACAGGGTCCTCAGATAAACACACACACAAACACACACACACCTTGACTGCGAGGGCAGAGACGGCCCCTGAGCCCAGCAAGACCTGTTTACCACTCCAGACTGAGCAAAGACCAACAGCAAACATCCTCCCCACCAGGTCTGGACAACAGCTCATAAACACACACACAAACTATCACACACGCACACACACTGAAGATGAAAAACAAGGGTTCAGTGGCTTTTAGTTGAGTTGTTTTAATTTGATGCTGAAGTCAAATCCTGTAAGTAATAGCCAACGAAAAGTACATCAGGTCTATAAAACTGCACTGCATCTGGTAATTATAGTACTGTATACTCTATAAAGGTCACAGTGGTGTTACAGACCAACGTTTGCCAGATATAACTGAGAATTATTGCTACTGAAAAATGTCAAATATTAGATACAGTTTATCTGAAAATTAAATGAATGTAAGTGGTATATTTAATATATACTGTAAATTCATATGATTTATTTTATATACATTTGACTCTGTTTATGCAAGTATGTAAAAAAAAATGTAAAACATAATTATATTCCTGCACTAAGTCTAAAATATTAATTTTCATCATTCTGTTAAGAACATTGAAATGGATGTCAAATGACATTTAGACAAAAAAGCTCGTTTACAGCTGCATGAATCAATGTGCTTTATTAATAATGGATCAAATGAGCATGATTCTGTCCAAGAAGTGCCTCATTATGGCACACCTGAAGAGACTCATCACCTGACCCTTTATGTGCATCCATGTGTGACAGTGAGAGAATGAGAGATCTTTCTTACCATTGCCATAAATTTCACGTATAATTGTAAAAAAAAAAAAAAAAAGGTCATTTCATCTCGTTGCTAGGTGGTTGACAGGCAACCTGTTGACAGCATAATACATTATGCGTAACTGAAGTTTAGTGGATATAAATTAGATGTTACTGTTGCAAAATAAACAGGTGCATACGTGTTGAAAGCAGGTCATTTTAGCTCGTTGCTACACGGTTGCTAGGCAACACCATGAGATTTGATACAGATAAGAACTTTCAGGGGCCGAAGACGTACCTGTGGGCCAAGTTTGTTCAGTTTGCTCAGTTCCTGATCGTGTAGGAGGAGTTGGCGGCCAAACGCACACACACGCACATGCACACACACACACGCACATGCACACACGCACACACACATGCACACACACACACACACGCACATGCACAAAGACTTTGTGTGTTCATGGATGTAGTGAAGGAGGATATGCAGCAGGTTGGTGCATCAGAAGAGGGTGCAAAGGAAAGGATGATGGACCCTGATAATCTGCTGTAGGACCACCAGAGGAAGCACCCAACATAAGAAGAAAAAGAGGATATTATGATAATTATTATTATTATTATTAAGTCTTTTACTTAAAAAGTAGCCACTGAAATTTGTATCTTTTTCAAGAGAGGAATATGTACAAAACAATACAATTTGAGAATAATTAGATAATACAGTGATCTTACGCCTAGCAGAAGATTTGATAATTTACAGATATCTTTTTTTTTTTTTTAGAGGTTTTCCACATGGCTCTGTGTGAGTCTGACATCAAGTATTTCTGATACACAGCTAAACAACTTCGGCTGATCTAAACTACATGAATGCTGTTTCGAAGCTATTTGTCATAACACCGCTGTGTGGCAGGCAGGATTAGGACCCCGATGCAGGACTCGCAAACAGGAAATGACTATCCACAGCTTTATAGCCGGAGTCTACTCCTAAATAAGATCAAACTAAATAAACAGACTAGACAGAAGCCAGGAATACAAATTAAAGACAAATAATACACTGAACAGGAACAACACAACATGAGGGAGGACACGACAAAGGGAAACTGAGACACTTCAGGATAACAAGAGGATAGGAAACAGGTGGGCACATGGCTGGGAATAACTAACATAATTATTAAACGGGGAAGTTAACCCAGACATAAGACACAGAGTGCCACCAAAATAAAACAGGAAGGGCAAACTCGGCACAAAACACAAAAGATAACAAAACCCAAAAGCTCTGCATCAAAGATCCAGAGAGCGTGACACTATCACACTATCTATCTTGTGTTTTATAATTGAAAAAGAGCAAAACAGGCATTTCTGAAATGTATCAAAAGCAGACTGTGCATGATAGTGTTGGCTTGTTAAGCACTGTTGCATGTATGAGATGAATAACAGAAGATGAAATCAACGAAAGGCACATTCAGCGTAACGTCACTAATTTCATCATCCTCATAATCACAACTAGCAGAAAAAAAAAAAACTAAACTAGCTCCTGGATTTGGAACAACAGTGAAGTGGAGCATTTTATGACAGGACCTTTGCTGCCGCGATCCGCCCCACCAGCTGCGGGTCACATTGCCGCTTCATTGCTGTTTGCTTGTGGCCCCGTGACCCGACAGCCTTCATTTGCACCTCGGTGAGGACCACTCCATCACTGTACTGGGGCCGAAACCTCCGCAGACCTGCCACACACACACACACACACACACACACACACACACACACACACAGACACGGCACCACTGACATCACAAGTGCGCAAGTGTCCCAAGCCTCTGAGTGCAGGACTGAGCTGGAACCTGAAGTTATTCTTGTCTTTGTTTCTCTGAAGTTATCTGTGGTCCAAACTGTTTTTCAGAGCCACTTTCCCAGCTACTGTAAATTTTGGCACATTTCTCTGTATACATTTTAATATAAGAAATAGTGCCAAGTACAAAGATGTGTAAATAAGTAAATATTAAAGTTTAATAAATCTTTATCAACACCCTTTATTAACACTTCATACAATAATTTATAAGGTATAAAAGGTTCTAACTTCAGTAGATTTACCCACATACTGTTTGACTGAACTGATGATATAATACATTTGTGCCATGAACATTATTATTCTAACGTGGTGGTTCAGGTTGTGCTGCCAAATAAAAACCTGGTAAAATGAATGGATTTTGCTTTCTTCCCTCCATGCCCCTGCCAGCGTTACACAGCTAACTTTAATTAACGTACCCTGGTGTATTTAATCCAGGTGTTAGCATTTTGGGGCCGCGCTCTTTGACTTTCCTCACATGTGCTTCTGAATGTGCTAACTGTCTGTCGCACCACGATGCAGATTATAACAAAAGGGTGCCAGTGATGGTAAATACCCCTTATAAATTTCTGAAATTGGACCATCAAGTCATTATTTCAGTCCCGTCAGAGAAGCCGCATCCACTTTTAGTGCACTCGTGCGATTGGTGGTATTTAAAGACGGCTCATGTTGCAGGCCAAAGGGTCACGATTGAGGTTCAAAGTGAGAGTTACACCTCGGGACGAAACCTGTGGGGTTAAAATAAGAGCGGGTGTTTGCTGCGTGACCCCTGAAGTTCTTCTGTTAATTAAACCAGTGACCCTTGTTTGCCTTTTGAGCTCACAGATTATATATTCCACCACAATTTATTTATTTGTTGCTTCGAGAAAAGGTGAATATATCGTTTTTATTTAACTCATTCTTGCTCCTTCGAATCGTTACACAACGTGCCAAAACACACAAAAAGAAAGGAACGCGTGTTTGAGAAAACAAACATTTATAATTTATTATTAAATGACATAAATAAAACTCACAGAGAGTTCAAATACAAATAGATACTTTATATACAGGTGCTTGTGTGTGTAGGGGAGGGAGAATCTTTTTATTCCCTTACGAGATCCAGAAGGCACTTGTGTCTCTCAGTCTGAACATGGAACATTTATACTGGACTCACAAAAGGCACATTTATATGAAAAACGCAGGACATTAATTTGTTCTATATACACACATATACACATTAATATTAGCAGATCCTTTCTTCGTATACACTTAAGAATAAACACTAAATGACTGCTCAGTTCACTTTGGCCGCGTGAAGTCAGGAAAGTGGCGACGCTACACGACCGTGTTACAAATATGTAATAAGCACGGGGCATTCACTAAGAAAAAGTTCAGACTCTGCAGCTATTCTAAGGATTATCAGTTTAGCGTGAAACTGATTGATTGTCTTTCAACTTCAATGTTCTCTCAGCTTTGTTCCAAGTCTCCCACAAATAAGCTGAACTCAGTTCTGCTCAGTATTAATTTGGTCTCTTTATAAGCCTGTGAGCTTATTCTCTTGTGTCCCCTTGGGGAAATTTAGTTGCCCGCCCCTGCTCTAAGCTGTTTCACATCCCCGCAGGTGTGCTGACATTTCCGCATCTTCTGTAGGAGCTGTGTTCATGTCTGTAGTCCTGCTCCGAATGCCTCTGGAGATGATGGCCCGGCAGCTTCGGCTGCTCAGTAGGTCTGAGCTACAGGCGTCCAGCTAGCAGTCAGCCTGGCGATGGAGCTCTCAAACTGGGCTTCCCCGACCCCGACCTCCCCCAGGCTGGGGTCGTACATTGGAGAAGGCGAGGAGACTGGCAGCGAGGAGGTCAGGCTCGTGTATGAAGAGCCCCTAAGAAACTGGGAGGTCAGACCTCCGGGTATGGAGCTCGAAGTCGAGCCTGAAGGGGTGAGCGTGGTGCCGGCTACTGACCAGAGGCTGGGGTACTGACTGTGGACCAGAGGAATAACAGGTTCAGAAGCATTTCTCAGCCTATGCATGCGCCTAGAAACACTGAATAACCATATTAAGACAGCACAAAGATGAAAAGCTTTTTATGACTCAGATGCTCACCTAGAATTGGATGTGGAGTTGGTGGTGTGGGACAGAGTGCCCATGCCTGTGGAGCTGGGGATCTGAAGAGCAGACCAACTGTCGTGAGTTGGCAGAGTCCCTGAAGTGTTGTCCATGTAGTTGTCTGAAATTAAGATAAACACCTCAAACCAAACTGATCCCAGTTCTTTCATTTATTACAATATGTTTGACCGCGGGTCTTACTTGTGCTGGAGGTGCGGTGGGGGTAGTGGCTGGGGTACGGGGCCGCCCTGTGGCTCCTCAGGCTGGAGTAGCGCTCGCAGTAGGAGCTAGGAGAGTGGCCCGCTGTGCCGCTGAACTGAGGGGGGCTGCTGCTGGGGCAGATGGGACTCTGGCCTGGGAGGAACCAACCTCCAACTGTGGAGGAAAAACGTGTGCATAAAAAAAAAGACACACATAACAACATGCAGTAGGAGTAAAGATGCCGCCCAGCACTCACTTTGAGAGTATCCAGATTGCTGACTGTCCGTACTGTGATCGCAAACCTCTTTGTGGTCACTCCTGCGATCAAAAACACGATCAGCTGCTACACTAACAGCGTCCTAAATTGACTAATTGGGGAGTAAGTTGAGTTTTGAGCCTTTACCTTTCCTTGGCATCCAGGAAGGCTTTAGCAAAGGGATTGTGCTTTATCTTCAGAGCTGTGATCTGAAAGAAGCATCCAGTCTAAGTAAACCATGTAAGCACTGATAAAAGTCTGGAGGAGAATGTTTCCAGGTTACTCTAAAGCCACTGACCTCTTCGTTCTGATAAGCAGTGACTGCGATGAACTGCGTTTCGGGGAAGGACTGGCTGCTGATCATCTTCTGGATGCCTCCCACCTTCACGATGTGTATCCTCGGCTCATATTTGTGCAGAGAATTCAGCATGATCTGCGGAAGCATTAGTTTCAGCATTTAGTTTCCTCGAGAGAAGATCTAGCAATGTCATGTGATGTAACCCAACAATCTGAGAAAAGCAGCAAAATCCGTTTTGCTATATCTAAATGATAACACAGGAAACTCCTGATTAAGTATCCTGCTAACAGTAACCTGTTATCATTAGATTGTGTGCGCTTCTCTCTCACCTGCCCGCCGCCGTTCAGTTTATTGGAGAGTTTGACTTTGCTGAAGGACACCGGCGCTTTCATCCAGTGCGCCCCGAAGTTCGGGGAATCCGGGTGGATGTAGACGCAGCTGGGGCTCTGAGGCTCCGGTTTGCCCCCGGGAACCCACTCCCCGTTCACGTACTTCCAGCGGTTATTGTCCGCGGCCACGAAATCCAGCAGCACCGAGTACATGGCGTTTGGGTCCAGACCTGTTACGCTGGCCCTCAGAACCGGAAACATCCTCCTACAAAATAAACAAATACATAAATAAATAAAGATTTCATTAAGAGCTTTTTGTAAATACATTTTATCCGCATTCTTTCGTTATAAAAACAAGTTTCGCTACCAACACAAAGTGCGTTTCTGTTTTATACATTTTCAAATTATTTCAGGTTTGCAAACAGTTTTGGCACTGAAAACACCGATCGCACAAAACGCCACCGGGTCACTGAGCATACCTTCCCGTCTTGGTGACGATCATCTCGTTGGTTAATTCTTTAAACTTGTTCCATAAGTCTGCGTCCTCCAGCGTTAGTTTAATATCCCTCTCGGACGCGTCTCCCTTCTCGCTGCCCTTCTGGAACTCGCTCTCCACAGCGCTGAGGAGATGCTCCAGACGCTGGTCAGGGTTGGAAGAAGTCATATTTCCGAGGTGTGTGAACAGACCTAAATCCGAAGGGACAGGGTTCAAGAACTCCGAGACAGGCCCGAGGAGATACTGGTTTCTATACCTTCGGGCCTCCTCATTTAAGGGCCCCCAGGGACCTCATGGGGGTGTGGGGCGTGGTTTATTGACGGGCTCACCGTCTCTAAACGCCGCCCCACATCTTTCTTTATAATTCAGCTGTTTCTTTTTTTCTTTTTCATTCTTTTTTTTTTTTTTTTTAGATTTGAAATAAAATTTGACATAAATAAAAACTGATTTCTTTCAGCCAAATTCCACTTAAAAATCCACCGAATTGCTTATTTTCTTTATTAGATCATCAAATTCAAAGAAACAACTCGGCTGGTAAAAAAAAATAAATGCGCGTGGGTAAAGTTTGGGATTTATAGTTTAATCCCTAAAAAGAAAACCTCTTGCAGCTTGTTGCAACTGAAGCCCGACACATTCAAAGCTGTGCATGCAAACAATAGAAGGGAAGAGAGGAAAGAGAGCCGTGCCTTTGAACTCAGTTGCATATTTGCAAATAGTGTTAATCTTTTGTTGTCTCAAATCCACACGGCCAGTGGACCAGTGTTTACTGAGCGAGGGCCATTAGGCGAGGCTCTGTGCTCCTGTTGTGCCAAAGTGTGGACGGCTCACAGGTGATGCCTGAATTTGCATAATGGGCCTGGGGAACTTCTTCCACGGCTCTGATATTAAATATTAAAGAAAAGGGGGCCGGGGGGGGGGGTTAAATCTCCAATTTAAAATATTTATTTTATAAACCCAGTTTAATATATTTTAAAGCAAACGATTTACATCCGCCTCTGTTAGTTGTCTGGATTTCAGGACAGGAAATGGAAATTAAAATTCAGTAAAGCAGCCAGACCACTGGCACTGAACTCAACTTTTTTTTTTTGTCTCCAAAAAAGTTTAATTTCTCTTCGGTTCCGCCACACGTGGAGTCACATTGTACATGAAATTAATTGTCTTTAAAAATAATTTAAAAATAAGCCCTCTGGGACCTTCTCCATGTTTACATTATAACGCTTTCTCTGCTGCTCAGGAAGCTTTTTCTTTCAGTACTGCTATTAGAACATGTGCTGCTGTGATGCCATGCGCCACTAGAAACTGTTAAATAACCAGACGTCATTTAAATGTTTAACAGTTTATGCATGTTAAAAAAAAGTGCGGAGTTACAGACACAATTTAATAATTGTTTAAATTTGAGAATCATGATAACATCTTAATTATGCGGTGTAAAAAGATGTTACACAATGTGCCACACAAGAATGTTACAGGCACATGAAATATAAAGAAAAATTGCTCCCAAATCTGCAGAAGAAAATATGTAACATGAACAGATTTTTAATGTTTTTAATCTTTTTACTTCACAACATACACATTATCAAGCATCATAATCTCTCATATATGTAATAATATAACAGAAAAGCTGCATTTTATGTATAACATTTTGTAATGGTGTATTTTTACACTGTGATGTTTCCTTTTTTTTTTTTAAGTAAAAAATAAGTATGACAGCTGCTGCCCACTCTCAGTATGTGAGAGTGACACCGTTTACTCAGGTGTGCTTAACTCTATATTTGAGTAACTTTACGTACTTCAGGTTCAGCAGCTCAGATAATCTTGAATGTATTTTCTGAGGTATTATTTTACCAAATGAAGATTTACATCTCTGTGCTTTTAGGATTAAAGGTGATCTAAATAAATCTTTCTCAGAGTATCAGCAAGAATAAAATTGGAATTGGAATTGATGTTATTACTATAATAAGACAGTTTTTACAGCATTTCCCATGACCGAAAATACAAAGTGCTTTAAATAAAAACATATAACACACGCAATAAAATACAGTAAAATATAATCATATAGAAGGGGAAAGATTAAAGTAGCACTGCAGCTGCGACTTGAGTGGATCCTTCTGGTTCACAGCAGGAGGAAAAATACATATTATAAGAAAATGGCCTTTACTGTGCTGACAATTTGAACAGATATTACCATAAATCATACAATGAAATAAATATTTTTTGAATTTCAAGTGTTTTGAAATTTTGCACTTGAGTATACAAATAAGATATTACCTAATCAAATAGTAATTTACATAAATGTCAAATCAGCAACTGGAGAAAAATAAACACATGAATAGAAAAAAAGAAAAAAATAGGGGGGGGGGGTCATTTGTTTGTTTGTTCTGTTTTTTTCATTGCCTCTGATTCCTCAATCTGTGATGTACTTGGAATTGAGTGAGAGCTTTGGAGTGTGACTCTGCTTTACTACACCACTTCCTCCAGTTCTACAGAGGCCATAAATGTAAAGGGGTTCTCTCACACCTTTCCATCCCGTATCATTCAGCAGTCGCTTTCTTTTTATTTCAGAAGGCTGGCAGAAAGACACAGAGAGTGTTAAAAAGTGGCTGCATACAGAGCAGCTCCCCCACCGACCAGCAAGGCCTTTAGGCTCTGCTGACCCCCTTCAGAGACAGTCACATCACAGGAAGCTGCCTAATTAAGATTTGATTGGAGGAGCATCGTGCCTGTTGGTGGTACGTCAGCGACGAGTGTGGCTGCATCATGTGTTGCCCGGTGAGAATGTTGATACAAAAAGCAACGCAAAAACATCCTCACGGCTTGACAGGTTGAGCGCAGAGGAGGAGCCTCTCCATCCCACACGGTGAGCGAATGTCTGCTCTGAAATATGAAGTTTGCCTGAAAAGTTACCTGAGGTTTCCCACAGCTTTTCTCTCTCTACGCACACACACACTGTGCTGCCCAGAGAGCCGAGGGTTAACTGATGCAGGCCGTGCTCTGGCATCAGCACACACTCACCTAGGTGGGAAATATTACAGAGGTCTGGTGCTTCACAAAGAGACAGTTATAAGGATGCATATTTTCCAGAGGACTTCGCTGGCCTAAAGAAGTAAACAGAGGCAGGCAGATGAGTCAGCCCTGGGAAGAAAAAACATACAGTCTCTCTCTTTATCTGTCTTTGTCTCTCTCTCTCTCTCTCTCTCTCACACACACACACACACGTGCATGCACATATATATGTACAAACACATGTAAAAGGTTTTTTTTGATTAACTGTCACATCGATTTCTTAATGGACAAAACCACACAAGGAAAGGTCCATTTATAGTAAGCAGTGATAATATTACTGCCTTTACATCAATAGACTGGCACTTCTATGGCTGATCAAGGCATGCACCCAGTAAGGAGGCTTAGACTCCCAGTGCTACCCAAGCCTACCTCGAAACATGCAGTTTAAGCCTGGCTTGCCAAGGTCTGCATCAGAGGCTGGAAAACCAGAAAACACTGATGAAAAGTGGGCTAAACGATGGGCAAGAACTGAGAACACAGAGAACCCTATGCAGAGAACTTGCTAGAGCCAAGCACTATACAAGGCACTGATAGCCTCCATCAGGAACTCAGTGCATCTGTGGAAGGCCTCAACTCCACTCATCGCAAAGAGCAGATACAAATATTGATTCAAGAGTGAAATAACCATCAGCCCTGCTGCCCATCCCTCAGTGATCCACCTCACCAGGATCCGCAGCAAGGACATCTGGATGTCATTCAGACTGGATAAGCGTGGCCGAATGGTGGCAAAGAGCTCAGGAACACGAAGGAGGTTGAGGGTAACAGGGTTAAACTCCCGGTGGACAGACACATGCCGCTTTTCCACTCGTACCTCCACTCAGCTTGGTTTTTAGGGTTTTCCAGTAGGTGGTAGTACCTGGTATCAGGTACTTTTTGAGTACGTACTCAGCTGCGGTCAAGTCGAGCCGAAAATGTGATGTCAACAGAATGCATGCCACTGATTGGCCAGACAGTGATGTCACTAGATGAGCCATGAGAGTGACTCCTTCACAAGAATCAAACCCGCTGTTTTTGAAACCCAGCAACGAGGGAGGTGGCTACACACACGATACGTGTATCAGGGGTTGAAGCAACAACTGGATCATATTTGGAAGGTAAAGCCCAAAGTGGTCCCAGTAGTAATAGGAGCATTAGGGACTGTAACCCCCAAAACTGGAAGAGTGGCTCCAGCAAGTGGAAACACTAGAGGGAGAAATATGTTTGCCTCCAGAAAATGATAAAATAAGACTACAACAAAGAGTGGGGAAAGGTCCCAGGATTGTATTTGTTTCTATCGTGCCTGGCACTGCATAAAGCACTGGGACATGCCTACAAGGTAATTAACACCACGCACAAGCATGAATGCTGGCAACAGCATCAGCTGCTTACGCTGGTTACACAATAGGTGCACAGCAAAATCAATTCCTGCTCTCTTAACCAACACAGAGCAGCAGACAACAAATGAATGGCAGCAACTAAAATAAACATAAGATTACAAAGACTTTAGTAGCTAAAGATTATAAAAACTGGGCATTTAGTCATTTTCAGCTTAAAAGAGACAAATTCAATGACAGCGTTTAGATCAGCATTCATATTTGGGGGTCGCTGTGGCTCAGGAGGTTGGTGGTTCAGTCCCCGGCTGCTTCAGTCTGCGTGCCAACGTGTCCTTGGGCAAGATACCGAACCCTGAGTTGGAGTGTGAATGTTAGACGGAAAGCATTTATGGGCGTGTGTGTGTGTGTGAATGAGACATGTTGTATAAAGCGCTTCGAGTGCTCGAGTAGAGAAGTGCTCTCCAAGAACCATTTACTGCTCATGTTCTCAGGATCGGTTTATAAACTGGGGGTGGGTTCTCCTTTTTTATCTAGAGCTCTGAAGTTTGAAGCTTTAGAATGCAATATGATACCACATGTACAATATGATGTGATACAACACAGTATGTTGAAGCAGTACAGTTGAAATAATGTGTCAGTAACTGTTTTATATTTAAATGTTTGTCTTTGATTTTAATTGTAGCATTGTTAAAGAAAGACCGGCAAATAAAGCAACACACACACGCACACACACACGCACACACACACACACACACACACACACACCAGTCCCCAGCCCTTCCAGATGTGGATTGAGCCCTGAGCTCCGTCTGTCACTTTTGCGTTTCCACTTCAAGTTCAGGAAATCTAAACTTTCCTCTCCTAATCACCTCTCCCTTTGAAGAGGATAAAAAGAATTAGTGGGGACAGTAAATGCCCCCCCCCCCCATCCCTCCCCCAGTTCCCCATTCCCTCAGCCAGCCTTCATCTAGGGTGCCCTACAGTAGATTTTGGGACCTTTGGCATGCTAATGATATACGGCTGAGCTTTGACACTACAGGAACCCAACCAATTCTGAAAAAGAAGAATTACAGTTTGTGATGCTGCTTCATCAAATGTGCATCAGTGCATCGAGTTAACTTTTAAGGCGTCGCTGAGGTGAATTCCTCAGCTTTTTAAATGTCAGAGCTTCAAAAGCTTAAAAGTCACAAATTTAGCAATAAAACGCTCTCTCGCCTTTTATTGGCTACAGACGTTTAAATCCCACTGATTGTTTCTTCTTCCATGTAATGAAGACGCATGCAAATTCCACTTGATTAAAGCTTCACCGGCACAATGAAAGAAGCACCCAGAAGAGTGACAGAGTGAGCGGTGAGAATCCCAGCCATCATTGGGTCTTAAACACTATTTTTTCCATTCCATTAACTTTCTGGAAATCAGTCTTGTTAACATTTAAATGCTCTCGGTTATTTGGCTGTTTTCCACGTCTAACTTTTCAGCTCCAGCTGACCAGAAAGCAGCTTTATCGATGAATCACACGCGCATTTCTTTTCTCCGGCGTCATCGGAGTTGCCTGATGCAAATATGAGCAGCTGAGTTCAGCAGACACCAGTGTGTGAAAAAACAGCTAAATCCCCTTACTGCAGCCCCCCCCCCCCCCCCAGCTGTGTGCACATGCACCCAAGCGCACACACATATTACCAGCAGGCCCCGTGTGAGGCCACACTCGAGCCTATCTGCCTCTGACATGAAGAGGGATGGATTTCGGCTGTCCCGAGAGGCCTTGAAAGACATCGGTAAATATTAGCAGCTATTTCCAGGGTGGATTACCCGAAGCAGGCCCCCGCTGTCTGCCTGGGATTTTATAACCTCAGTCTCTGCTGCAGGACGCTCTCTCTCTGTCTCTCTCTGTACAGACCTGACGGGAGGGAGTGTGTTTTAGTGAGCGGGCTGAATGGGCAGAGGGGAGAGAGATCAAAAGGAGCGAGGCCATTTTCCACTGACAAACAGTAAGTGTTAAAGAGAGAGGAATAATGATAGGTGCAAGCCAGGAACATTATTTACCCAGAGTCAGAGGACGTGTGACTTCAGAGCTCATCACCCTCTTCCTCTGCCGGCACTTCCTCTCTCTATAAATGCACAATTAAAATGAGATGTTCACACACCACAGTGTCACCTTCTGATGCATGACCAATGAGCTATCAGCATCTTATTTGGAGGATTGGCAAGAGCATCTTATATGTGTGGGCGCCCTGGAAATGCCGGTGGCATGAACCGAGGAAAGTGAAAATAAATCACTGTCGCCATTCACTACAGGTGCAGCTGTGATTCACGCAGGTGCCTGAACCTGTGATTTCCAGTCAAGAGCTAAAAGATTTTTGTTTTCTTTTTGGGGGGGGGGGGATTATTCAATTTTGGAATAGCATAACAAAAATGAGGTGAAAGGTGTGCTGAAATTAACCTCAGCTGTAATTTAAAAGCATGTTTAAACTCAGCAGCAGCATGCGATCCCGGCATTCCTCTTTTTTTTTTAGGAGTTTTCAAACAACTGCAACTTTCAGATATAAGAATCTGTCTTCATGCATCGCTGATGTTAGTTCAAGACAAAAGCGCAGCAGGTGTCTTGAATAATAATCCTGCAAAACTCGACTGAGAGGCATTCTTTGTTATAATTTCATATGATGTGCAAAAAGTAGTTTGAATTGTCCTTCTCTGCTGCAAGGAAGCATCACAGCCTGTGAGCCCCGGCAGGCTGCCTCAGCCCTCAACATCCACAAAGTGTCCACGAGGATGAGAGGTGGTGTTGGGGAAGCTCCCTGCACCGTAAACCGAAGCAGGGTGGGTGGGGGTGGGGGGTGAATAAAGGGCGTTTAGCTGCTTTTACTGCCTTCCCACGCCAGGCAGCAACTGGAAAGTGTTACCTGGAATTTGCCTAATCACCCCCCCCCCCCCCGCTCCCCCTCCACCACCAGCAGACAGCTAATCTGAATGCAGGCGTAGTGGCCCAGGTGTACAAACAGCAAACAGTAGGGCCACATCAAAGGGTCTCATTAAAAGACAATAGAAGCAGCTCTCCTCCTCATCTCGCCCCCTTCAAGTCCTGCCAGGGCCTTTAACACTGACAACAGGCCTTCCAGCATCCCCAGTGAGCCCAGCACACTGCCCTCCTCAGCAAGCGCTGCGGTAAGCTGCTCCTGAACCGGTCGGCGCAACTTATAGAAAATATCTTTGCAATTTTTTTTTCATTTCCATTTGTTCATCATTGCATAGGTGTGACTGTTTCTGTATACTCTGTTTTATTAAAGACCACTTTCAAGTTCAGGTAATGTATTAATCAAGATTTATGTCCCATATAAATGCAGTTTTCCATCCATCCATTCGTCCATCCATCCATCCATCCATCCATCCATCCATCCATCCATCCATCCATCCATCCATCCATCCATCCATCCATTCGTCCAGTTTTGCTTAAATACAAATATGATAAAAAGCCAAACAGTTACAAAAATGTCTGATATTTATTTTTCTTCTTTGACAGTTCTGCTGTTCAGTACACCACTGTTACACTGGCTGATGTGTTCCTTCACCTCCCTGAACACACACCCTCATTCACACGGGGTCGCCACAGCGGATGAATCCTACTGTTTGATTTGGGCAGATTTTTACGCAGAGTGGCCTTCCTGATGCGTCTCTCCTGGGATTTTGTGTCTCCTCCTGAGACCCCAAAAACACTCAAAACTGCAAATAGTTGAAATCACAGCTTGCTGAATGGCTTACTGATCCAAGATATTTAATTAATATTTAATCTTATTGATATGGTGATGTCAATATTTAAAACAAAAACTGTATATCATGTAGAAACTAATACATTTGTATTGTGGATGCTCTGTCCTTCTGTGGCCTCTATAATAAAAACCCTGCCTTCTTAAATATAGAATAAAGTGTATAGCGCACACTGACAGTGCAGCGTCATGCCTTTATCTTGTTTTTATAATCTTATACGAGGTGGCAGCTGTCAGTGCAAAGAGCTGACAGATGTGCAGTTGACAGTAATGCTACATGAAGTTAATGCCTTTAAAATAAAGTCATTCTTATTCTATCTGTGCAGCCACCATCGTTATAAGAAAAACAGCTTCAAAGCTGGGCGGAAAAAAAGTGGATTATTTCTGCCTTTTCCCTTCCTGGTATCAATTTCACCTCTGAGCGGCTTCATCTCTGATGTGAATTTTGAAGTTTAACTTGCGTCCCTCAAGTCAAAGGGGAGGAAAACTCTTGGAGCGACTTGCACGACCGCCAGGCAGGAGATCTGCGCAGCAGGAAGATGTCATTCCCGTAAAATATAAAAGAAATAAAATAAACACACAAACATTTTAAAGCAGCAGCCTGAAGGCCGGCGCTGCGCCGTTAGATGTGAGCTGGCCTGGGAAAAGCCTATCTGGACTCCACAGACAGCCTCCAGCTTTGATGGGGAAGCCTCTTTGTAGTTGGCCTGGAGATGGCTTGTTAGTCAGTAAAAGTGAGGGCTAAATGGCTCCCTAACAGGAAGCAGTTTACACATGGCGCTCAACCTGCCTGTGGCCTCTATTGTCCTGAGCCCCATGTCCCACTTCATTACCATTTCCATAAGAAAGGAACAGTAATTGCCCCTTTTCTTCTGCTGCCCCTTCATCTTGGAGCACCCCCCCCCCGCCCCCCAAGTCCCTCTCCGTCAGGCTGTTCTCTGTCCCTGAGAAGTCCAGAGAAACCCACAGGAAAAAAAACTACTTTATTATAATGTTGATTCTTTTAGGGAGTAAAAAACAACTCCACCATTAAACAGCATTTGAATTTTAAGAGCTGATTCGATGTGCAGCTCCACCTTCCTGAACTGCTGCAAACATTTAGAAGTAAGCATCAGAGCAGTGCTTGCAGTGGAGTTCCTGAGACTCTCTTGACCTTTGACCTGAGCTCTGACACGTCTACGTGGGTGACCGGCTGATAAGGGCAGAGAAAAAAAACTACATTCTACACCTGGAAATCTACTATAATAAGAAAAAGCACTGAAATCTCAATATCAGCATATTCTGCACAGAGCAACATCTGTCTGGCTTTGTTGTAGCTATGAAATGTCATCATGTGGGAAGTGCCAAAACTATATGGAACAACCAAGCTGCAACCTCCAGGGCTGGAAAATGAAATCAACAAGGACGAGTCAAAAACTGCAGTTCCTCTTTTGGCCACTTGAGGCTGGCGCCAAAAGTGGGTCAGTTCCCAGAGTCTCACATGTTAAATGCATGTGTAGCCAATCGCTGCCTGCTGCAATTCACCAACACTAATTTAGGCCACTGAACAGCACAGGTGTTAGTGGTGCCCTTTAGAGGAAATATCTGAGAAATAACAGGGTTTGCTGTGTCGTACAGACCGTTCAAGAAGTCTGTGCTTCAGTTTTGGTCATTTAAAGTCTGTTTTATGAGGCCCTGTTTACACGAGAACAATCTGCTGGAAACTGTATCGTATTTCCATTTTTGTTTTCACAAAGTAACAAACTCAGACGGAAACGCTTTAAAAACGATCGGCGTTAACGCAGAACCGCAAGAGACCTCGAAAACACTGCCAGTACTTCCTGTTTTTAAAAAGTAGCGTTTTCACTGGTCACACAGATGCAAAGTGCTTCAAAAACGCTCCACCCTGGAACATTTCAAATTGTGCTGCTTTCAGGGACTCAAAACGCTGTTGTGGTGTAAATGAACGGCCACAGCGCAACAAAACTAGTCTGCTACTTAGCACTAATAAAATGATATGTGTATCTGGCCTTTGCTCCTGTACAGTTTATGCGCAGAGCTTGCTGCTGATGACAAAAATGTTAATATTGAGGCTACTAAATCAGTGTGTGACATCATGGCAGCGATGTCTGTCTTTTATATACAGGCTACAGCAGCCACTGCAGTCACTGTTTGAGCTTCTCATATGTGGTACATTCTTATTTAGTTGATTTTTTTTTTGTTTGGTAAAGGTTATTTAAGGTTATGAAAGCAGCAATAATGAATGACATAGAAAATGTATTATTACATTACATATAAATAATGCACACCATCAATTTTCTTAACCACTTACTCGGCTCAGGGCTGTGGGATGTCTGGAGTCTATCCCAGCTGTCACATGGCAAGCAAATGCACACTTTGTAAAATAGAAATAATGCCTGGAATCAACACTTTAGAAACAAGAGAGAGGATCTACACACTCCCTCACACATTTTCTCACACTGTGCCCCATCACAGGTCTGCCCTGCCACACTTTGAACTTCTGAGGTGACAAAAAGTAAATGCATGTGTGTGCCAGCAGCCTTATCAGGAGCAGTATGAATAGCAGCAAATACGCAAAGTCAATATGTTGTCTCACACGCTCACTTAGCGGGATACCTGGACCATCTCCGCACCTCTGAAAAGCTGCTTCGTTTGAGAGGTTGGATTCTTTGTTATTTGCAGCTCTCTCTACATATCATTTATAAGAATTAAATTCGGCCAGAACTTCACCTTCTGGCCATGGGAAGGCTGCAGGTATAGCTGCCGTCAGGACGGCCTCCCGACCCCCTCTGTGAGTTGAACTGTTTTAATCAGGGCCCCATGGGGACCCTGACAAAAGAGCCCGCTCAGAATCACCGTCTGCTCTTTTGTTACAAGGAGAGCCACGGAGGCTGGGAGCGGGCCGCAGGCTCGGTCGCAGCGCTCGTCACCACAGCAGGCCTCCTGTTTATTTGTTTTGGAAACTGTTTTATCCCAGGTGACAGTAAAGGTAACAGATTCCCGCTGTGATTTATTGTACTATGAGTACTTTAACCAAACCATGAAGAATGGCTGTCAGGTGTTTTCATGGGAGCAACACACAAAAGCCTTCAGTCTATGATATTTCTACAGCAGATATACTGCATATGTGTATTTATCTTTTTAGGTAAAACACAGGGCTGAGCAGTCAGTGTCAAAAAGCACCATATATTATGACATAATCTGACATAAACCCCGAAAGGCCTTCAGTCATTTGCCACATAAAAATGTACAGATATTTTTCAGTCCCAGCTTCTCTAACCTGAGAATTTTCATTTTTTATAGTCATAATAAATATTTTAAGTGTTTTTTTATTATATTTTTTGCCTTTTTTGAGCATGAATAAACCTTTCTCACGGTTCCTTTACGTTTCAGATCAGTTAAATGCGTGCTCTCTAAGAAACCTTCAGTATGTGTTGAAAAGTACCTACATTGTGCAGTCATTATATTTTGGCTATCAACAAGTGACAAGAACACACTGCTTCTCAGGTCTTTTTAGACAGCCTATCTATTACCTATTAATCTGACTTTCTTTCAAGTTGACACAAAAATTCTATAAAGAAAGTATTGTCAAGATTAAGAGAATGAATCCACATAAAAAAATATGTTGAGTATATTAAAATAGATTTCAACAAAAGCTGCACTTTGAACTTGTTTTTACTGCACTACAAACTGTTTGAAGTGTGTTTAAAAAGAACAAAAACAAAATGAATATATACAAAATACAGTGTATTCCCAGAGAGTGAGTACTGCCCGGAGAGTGAGCTGCCTTGGTGGAGGTTTGTGCTCTCGGAGTGCTTCTTGTTTTATTTATAGGTTACCACTAATTAGCCAGTCCTTGCAACATACAGTCGATGTATCCACCTAACCAAGCCAGTTAGAAGCTAGTAGCTTATACACTGAGGGAAATAATTATTTAATCCCCTTCTGAATTTGTAAGTTTGCTCACGTATAAAGAAAAGAAGTCTCTAAATGACAGACTATAAAGCAACAATCCAAAAAACAACACATTGCATAAAAGTTATAAACTAATTTGCCTCTGACTGAGTGAAATAAGTATTTGATCCCTAAGTGAAACATGACTTTGTGCTTGGTGGAGAAACCCTTGTTGCCAAGCGCAGCAGTAAGCAGTGTGCCCACTCCTCGTTACAGTTGCCACCTTCTCACCAAGCTTCTTGCTGATGGTCTTTCAGTCCATTCCAGTTTTGTGCTGGTCTCCAGTCTTATCTCTGGTGTCCTTTGACAGCTCTGTGGTCATGGTGGTGGACAGTGTTGGGTGTATTACTGTAAGCACATTACATTTTTTAGTAATGGCAGTAATATAATGCGTACGTGTACAAAATTCAGTAATTACATTAGTTATAATTATGTAATTACTTGCATTAAAAGGTTCTTCAGTTATCACTGATGGGTGGATAGAAAAAACAAAAACATCAAACAAACACGGGTTTTTTTTCTTCCTACACTACAATCAGCTGATTTCTGTTGATGTGCTGCAGGAGGAAAATGGTGGAGCAATCTACAGTAGAGATATGGGCATTACTTTTACTTTTATTACACAAAAGTACAAGAGCGCAATGGCAAAGTTCAAACTGCATCCAGGACAGAAACAACTGCATTAAACTACACAACTTTGGCTCTTTGCAAGCATCTACACAGACAGCAGGTGGAGAGGATGGGGACAAGCATGCTTTATATGTGTGATTGATTGATTGATTGATTGATTGATTGATTGATTGATTCTGTAGGGGATCAAATAATTATTTACCCCCACTGTGACTTAGCGCTCCACCCTTTTGCCAACATGATAGCAAAAGAAAGATGGTGACCACAAGGCTTCCAATACTCCTCAAACCAGCATGAGATGTAACGGTGGGCACGTCCATCTTTAGTATACAGTCTATGACTAGTTCCAGAAATGCTGCATCTTCACTTCTTTATAACCCAAGCTTTCCGAGACAAACATTGCAAGGTTTGAATCCTAGCAGGTATAATCCTGATGACATCATTAGGACATAACCATCATCATTCGTTTGTCTCCCAAAAGGAAGCACCCTCCAAGAGAAGACTTTACTGTATACAGCGGTGTGCACAAGCTGAGGAACGTGATAATTAAACTGAACTTCGCGTGTAAATTTGCCGGAGTGACCCCTTTGTCTCAGCATCACGCCACTCCTGCATTTTAATTGCAGCTTTATGACGCTTTCAGGGAAATAACAAAAGCCTCTCATTCATCATCGCCGCAGCATTACGGATTGATTTAATTTCATGTTGACTTTGACGGGAGTTCAAATAATTACAATCAAATTGGGAGAAGAAGAAACACTCACTGAAGTTCTACAGCGGTGATGACTAATTGCATCAGCGTGGCATAAATAATGCCCCTCGGATGAACTGGCTGATTTATATCAGCCATCAGGGGCCTCATAAATGTGGACATGCATCTCTTCTAGCTCTCCTGTCACTAATCTGCCACTTTTAAGAGACACAGCTGCTGATACTCTTTCAAGGTTTGGTGACATCTTCATTGATCCTCGTGGTGAGCTCCGGCTAAATTGCCCCCTGGTGTTTATTGCAGAGGAGGAAAACATCTGTACGAATGAATGGCGTGGGCTGGAAAGATCTCAGAGTGAGGGCGTTTTGAATAACACGGGAGGTCCTATGTTGTTTTGGTGATTGTTGCTAGCTCTGGCTCTATGTATTGGGTTTGTGCTTTCATGGCCAGTCCTTAAATAATGCATGGCCACCCTCTGGTGGCCACAGTAAATATCACTGTGCCCTGTGCAGAGTCAGATGTGCTCTCGCACTCCAGCCTTTTATATTGCTGTGCATTATGTTGGCTACAATAATTTAATCCGATCCCGGCGTGAACCACAAACAGTGTACAATGTGTTATTTTTCCAACAGCATGCGCAAGATTAATGATGAATAAACCACACTCTTATAAAGAGGTGACAAAAATGCATGTGTCTCCGCAGTTTCACTTTTGTGGACCTGCTTTTGTTGCCATGAATATTACGCTGAGAATCAAATTATGGGTACGGGCTTTGTGAATGATTGATATAATGCAACAGCATGCAGTAAAAATGACTGCTGGATGTTTTATTCATGAGGGGTTAGATAAACAATAAAATCCTGGCTGAAACATGAACACCCACACAGCAATGGATTCATGAGAATAGCAAACACATTAGATTGTTGTATAATCGTTCTTTTCTTTCTTAGCCTTATCACTTGAAAATGTATAAATTTCCCTAGTTTGAATGTAATTTGAATTCTGGTGTCAGCAGCAGTGAGCAGAATATCCCTCTCCGCTTTGAAGATTTTGACTTCAGAGAGAAGCATTTTTTTTTGAGCACATCTCATCAGGCTTTATGGAATTTAGATAAGTGAGTTTGCATTCATGTTGGACCTCTTTCCCCCAATCTCTGAATTGGACACTTTCATTTGCGCCAGTGTCTTTCACTGCCTCCAAACCATGACAAACAGATGCATTAGCTCCCTAATTGCTGAGTATTACCAATGAGATGCCTTATGAGTTACCAGGGTTGCCTCCTAGAAATGAAAGCCCTGGCCAATTTGCATGGGAGGTAATTGAATCGCCTGCAGCGAGAGAGAGAAGAGAGAACGTGCTACGCATTACAGCGCAATTGGCTTCTCTGAGTGTGTGGCATGAAAAGCTATTTTCGAGTGCTGAATGCCAAGGGTTTGCTCTCTCATTCATGTAGAGTCCACTTCTTGCAGCTTTTCCCATCCACTCCAGCTCCAGTTTCTCCAGGGCCGGCTGATGGCTGCTGAATAAGGAGGACGGGAGGGAGGATGGGGGGGGGGGGGGTATTTATGGGGAAATGACCAATCCCTCCTTTGTGTGGAAATCCAGAGAGCAGTCACTGAGGAAGAGAGAATAAGGTGGACGTGGAATGTGGAATTATCATTAACAGTAGCTTTACAATTGTCTCTGAAAAATGCCCTGGGACAGCCCTGAGATGTACCCGTCACATTATCTACATGTGCAAATTGAATGAGGCGACTCGCCATCTTCAGACTGAGACACGTTTATATTTCCATGACGTGCGATTGTGAAGCTCAATTCATCAGTTTCGCCCTGAATAAAATGTATACAAAAAAAATTGGAAAAATATGTCAGTTATTTTCATCATGAGTGGTTATTAATCAAAGATTCATCTTGTTGTTGAGATGTCATTAAAGGGGACCTATCACGTGCTTCCTTATTTGATGTCCTAAATACTGTATATATTAAACATGACAAACGTTTCAAATGAAATAGTGTATGTACACTATATTGCCAAATGTATTGACTCACCCATGGAAATCGTCGAATTCAGGTGTTCTAGTCCCTTCCATGCCCACAGGTGTATAAACCAAGCACCTCGGCATGCAGACTGCTTCTACGAGCATTTGTGAAAGAATGGGTCGCTCTCAGGAGCTCAGTGAATTCTAGTGTGGTACCGTGATAGGATGCCACCTGTGCAACA
This sequence comes from Cichlasoma orientale, assembly GCA_034780415.1. NCBI lineage: Eukaryota > Metazoa > Chordata > Actinopteri > Cichliformes > Cichlidae > Cichlasoma > Cichlasoma orientale. The sequence goes on along the minus strand of JAVDPK010001354.1, from coordinate 41 downwards.
AGTCCAGTCGTGAAATTTCCTCACTACTAAATATTCCACAG
>JAVDPK010001353.1:51704-70241 GCA_034780415.1 Cichlasoma orientale | reverse complement strand
AAAGGAACCGTACAGACCATTTGAAATTATTTAACAAGTATTGATGGACAAAATATAATTAAAGTCAGTCTGTGATTTAAATATTTTTTTTAGGCCAGCAGAGAAGGCCTTGCAGGCCCTGACGGCCCACCACTGTCTTAGACACAACTGGCATTAACTGGCATTGGACACTAATGAAATATGAGCTTGTTTTACATGCAAGTATTTCAGTTGCCAGCTAGCAAAAGATGATAGTAGTAGCTGAGATGCTTTGCTCCCTCTGTGTAGCGCTGAAACAAAGCTGCCTCAGTATCATCAATGGTTTGCATTTACCACTTGGTCATAAAGCATCATTTTCATTTTCATGTGTATTACCTTGGACAGACCTGTTTGACTTGCCCAGTTATTAGCCTGTTTTTTTTTTTTGGCCACAACTGACACTGTGTCTAAAGTTATGCAACAGTTTACTGACTATCTGCTTTCTTTGCATGCCTCACACTACATGTTACATTCCTCCCTTTTACTTAAAATGTGGCTGTGGTTGAGTGGTCCAAAAAGTAAATTAATAACTTTAACTCGACATTGATGGAATGGGATCAAGGAAAGCTGAACAGAAGAGTTAATAAGGACATAGTAAAAGAACTGCAGTGTGCAGAGACTCTGACTGCACTTGCACAAGTCTCATTAATAATGTGATGGTGGATGTTGTTGACATGGTTCTTCAGTGGTGAAACTACAATTTCCTAAAGATGGACTACAAAAAGTGCATCTTTTGATACTTCAAAGTCCTTCCAGGTTGTTTTGTGCAATGGAAGGCGAGATTTTATTACAGCAGCGTAATGTTCATAGTTCATAAAACACATCAGCAGGTTATGACATGTAATGGAAAACAGCGTTTTCCACATTTACATGATGTGTCACTGGTCAGTTATGTTGATCCTTTGTTTCTAATGACGGTTGAGTAGTGCGTTGCTATGAATTATGGGGTGCATTATCTCCTTTCCTTTCATAAAGGATGCTCCACTGTATCCTAAGCAAAGGAAGCATTGTGGCACCTTTCCTGAGTATTTAGAGAAGTTCACCAGCTCTTATTAAGGCTGCCACGCAGATACTTCCTGGTCACTTCACTCTGTAAGCATTCACCCAGAGCTTGTGATATATTTTTTACTCATGTGCTTGAGAATGTGGATCTCTAAAACAATCTGTCTTCACAAGCTGTGAATTTGCTTGGCCCACCCACCAAACAAACGCAGTATACAGTGACACAAATACAGTAATAGAAAGCCAGCGCAGGCCACGGCTCTGCTGTGTGTTGATGTATGAGTGTGTCTGGGAATGGAAGGATACAAGTGCAGCCTGGCTTAGGAAGAGAGGGAGAGGAGTGGTATGGACCGACTGGGGTTGCCATGGGAACCCAGCTGCTAAAACCAGGCAGGGTCAGTGTGGAAGCAGGCTGCATGCAGCGCGAGTGAAGGGATGCCACCCGGAGGCCAGTTTATGAACTACACAAACATCACACACTGGAGTTGAGGCTGAATTTCATCTTTTAAGTAATAAAAATTGAAAAAGGAAATTAACTCCTGTGTTTATTGTGGAATTTCTTTCATCCTGTGTCATTATGGATTATTTCCTATCACCAGGTTGTTCAGCCCTGTAGAGCTTAGTTCAGGCTTATGCAATCTGCACACTGTAGCTGCCCCTGTCTAATATTAGTCATTGGTTATTGACTTTTGATTAGGGGAAAAGAGGAAAAGCTCATTTTCACTGGGTCACTGGTTGACTTCCAAGCGGAACAACTAATTTGACATAGAGGCTGCTGTTGTTTACAGGCAAGATATTTGAAACCTGCTCAATACTGTTGATTTAGACTATTTTTACTAGGTTTTCTATTTCTGGCACAGACTCATTCAGTAGCTTACTGACAGTGCATCGATGCTGGGCTTCAGTATTATTTAGAGAAATCCATATGTCAATTTCACAGTGAGAACTGTATTTGGGAGCTCCACATGGGACACAGTTCAGTCCCAATATTCCCACTGTAGCTTCAATTCAGGGGCTGAGTCTATTTTAAACAGTGGTAATGTAATGGTCCACGCAGACACTAAGCAGAGACAAAAGGGCATTACAGTCTATTTTACATTTTTATACAACACCTTTCAAAACCATGACTTGATGCGGCCCTGGAAGGCGAAATGGAGGCCTTGAGATAAAGCAGGCACTTTTGTTTACACAAGATTTGGTTTGACTTTCAGGAGTGTCTCCGTTCTTGCTCCTATATTTAGGAAGTACCCACTGAGCCGTTGATGGATTTGTCTAGTTTCAGATCCATCTCCCAAACTGCACAGTGTTCCTGCCTGGATGGATGAGTTGAACCTCGGGCTCGGATCTTTCCAGCAGGTGACCGGGATCCTGCACAGCTCCACCTTCGCTGTGTCCCACCACACGTGGCCCTGTGTGCTGTACCGGCTCAATACATCGGACAGGCTGCGATGAGGCTGTTATGTGATGCTGCCAGTTTTGTTAGGATACTGGGCGTGTTTTTTACGAGGAGACAGATGAAGCATGGAGGGGAAATTCTCCTTTACATTTAAGATCGCTATATAGATACTAGTTTAGATTATACTTTTGGAAATGATTCAAGTAGTAGCTCTACTTAAAATAGTCAAGCAGAGCTGAGCCAGCTGATGCAAAGATAATCAACTCTTTTCAACTTTTTTTTTTTTTTTTTAACCCTACTGACTGATTATTATGCTTGAGTAAATTCTGGTAGTTTTCCTTCCTTTTTCCTCTGGCAAAAAGGTCTTTGCAGGGGGACAGCAAAAATTCCTCTAAGCAGGAAAAAGCCAAGACTGCTAGTTGGAGAAAAAGTAGACATGTGAATCGGTTATCTTTGGCTGTTGGAAATTGTAATTCTTTTTCTGACATTTAATAGCCCCAGTTGTTAACAGAAGTGGGAAAATAATTAGAAAGTGGTAGTAATCAACTTAAAATCAGTTAATGTGGGGAAATACTGAGTGTAAGGAGGAGGATTATATGTTAAATTTCAGTTTTTGATTTTAAAGAAGTAAATGCAAAGAGTGTTTGTAGTTTGGAGGCCAAATGTTTGAATTCAAATGGCCTAATTACTCATAATGCCCTTGGAAAAAATGCTGTGAAAAAAGTCTTGAGATGCAAACTACTCATGTTGAAAGCCAAGTTTTGCCTGGTTTTCATGCATGAAAGCAAGTTTATTTCCTGCTCTAAACAGACTGGGTTGTAGGGGGTGACCACACGCATTACCACAATTAGCAGCAGATAATATAAGGTTGAGAGGCTGTGTTACCTGACTTAACAAAAGTCTGTGACTTTTACTGTTATTTTTTGGCTACTTTCTAAACAACAAATGTATTCAGGCTTGATTAAATTAAACCCAACTTAAGAAAGGCTCTCTTTCCTTTTATTCCAAATAGATTTTTGCCTTTGACCTATGCAAAGTGAATGTGAAACAAAACTGAGGTAAACCTACATTACAGACAAAGTTAAGCACATTCCAAACTGAAAGCGATTAAATGAAACATTACCAGTTAGAAACAGTGTGGTGGTGCTGCTGTGCCCAGCAGTGAGTTTTCAAGCGCTGTCACCAGCCTGTTGGAGACTAAAGTGAAAGTCCATTATGCTGGCCTGAGCGCTCAAAATATGGAAACTATTGATTGGATCCTCTGAACTCCTAATTAAAGATGGTCTGCTATTTGTAAAAAGTCAACCCAATTATCAAATGAGCACATGAGGCTGGGTGCTGTCGGTCCGTGTGAAGCTTTCCAGTGTGTTGCGGGGGATTTTTTTTTTTCCTCCAGCATTTATTCCTGTATATTTTTGATATCTTCAAATTCATTTTGCTTTTGCACATGTGCTGTTTTGATGCATATAATTTGATTTTTAGCACAAATTCAAAAAGCTGTTCTGTTGCTATCTGGGTCACTTCTCCAAATTTTGGTAGTTTGTTTATTGTGGCTCTTGCAAGGCAAGAAATGGTACAAGAACTGACCTTTTGGTTCTTGAAGAAGGGGCCGTGCAGCTGGGTGGCCCATGACCCTGAGCTCCTGTATGCAGCGTTTCATTACCCACCACCATCTTTCCTCCGCCCTCTTTTCTGCTAAATAGGCAGCAACATGTGGCCCACGCCAGGGCCTGAGGCACTCTGCATCAACTGTCCTTCAATATATTGGTGTGTTTGGGTGAAGCTCAGGCTGAGTGAGTGTAATAATGCTTGTGTCTGTGTTTTATGGAAAGACGAGGCAAATGACACAGGAGAACCACAGAGGATTATTACAAAGTGAGATGAACAGCTTAGTCAGTTTCACTGTCACAAAGGTAGCTCTTTTTACCTGATGACCTCACCATGACTTCTCACCTGAAGCAGTGAAATGTGCTAGGATGCTGAATATGTTTGTGTCATGATTTCAATCAAGATTTAGGAATTGTTATATCCTGGGTGCGCAGAGCCTGGGGAAGAAGGCAGCAAAAAAAAGCTGATAACTGTGATGATGTCCATTATTATTAGTATGTTAGGTTTTGTTAAACCAGCTAACCCAAAGAAAGCCTGGCTGTGTAGTTTAGCTCTCTCATACACACACACACACACATATATTCAGAATAAACTGTCATGAAACGGCAAAAGCCCTCTTTATAAGCGCGCTACTGTTAGGCTAAAAACAAATTAGAAATTACATCTCATTTAATGTGGTTTGATGGTTGTGAACAAATTTTAAAGTCATAAAACTAATTCATAAATGCCAAGCATAGTTTTCTGTGCATATATTATACACATGCTAAAAACAAAGTGGTAAAATGGCGGCCTGCTATCCCTCCAACGCCACAAATATGACAAAATGACCACATCACACACAGATCTCTGATGCCAGCGTTGAGCAGTTCTCGGAGGAAATTGAAGAAAGCAGCGCAAACCACAGATTTCCCTGGACCCTAAACCCCAGCTCGTCTATTTGTAGTGCTCAACCAGAACAGCCGTAGTCGCTGTAAACTGCACCCAGACCTTTTTGATAAGACATTATCTGGACAGCCACTCGATGATCAATGTTATCTTTTTCGGCCTTTTTCCTGGATCCAGGACTCTTGTTTTTTTTTGTTGTTTTTTTTTTTTCCTCTTTCTTTCTTTCTCTTCCTTCCCCCTCTTGCCTGGTACAGCAACTATATTTGGATCTCCAGTGCTCTACCAATAGTACTTCTGTCACATGGCAGTCACAAAGCACTCAGTAATTATAACCTAGCTGGGTTTCTGCAAGGAAGGCTGACTAAAAATACTCCCACATTGTTGCAGCGATGGGGCAAAAAGCTAGAGAATTTTAAGAGGTTTTGCCTGTATTTTCGTGAATATGTGTCTGTGTCTGCTCAGGGGACGTGTGTGTGTGTGTGTGTGTGTGAAATACTTTACCGTATACTGTGCCGTTTCAAATAACAGGGCAGTGCAGAGGGGTTTACTGGTTGTGTTTCTTGTTTCCAGAGAAGCGCTAATTGGTAAATAAATGCAATTAATTGTGAGATGATGGGTGTGCTTCATGTTGTATGATTTCAGAGCCAAGACATAAGTAAACACTGTACTCTCAATCATCTTAGGTTTATGTTTTCCCTCTCTGCTCATTTTATTTTTATTTATTCATTAGGTCTTTTAGCTTTTCCCTAAAATGATGCTTTTTTGTCTTGATGCTTTGTTGAGCTCAAACTGGACTTGATTAGTTGCTTGATGGCTAATCTGCAGTTATTTTAAATATGAGGATTTGATGTACGTTTGTTTTTAAATTGCCTTATTTGATGACAGTTGGAAACATTAATATATGTGAAAAACGCCTTGATATAACTTCACGTTTTATGCAAGTGGTAATAAAATAGATAATATGTAACGCAAACACATCAACCAAAAAGGTGACCCAAAAAAAAAAATAAAATTACCACTGTTCAAGAAATAAAGCGTAGTGAAGGAACAGTGGAAAACATGAGTATTCTGGTTTCAGACGACAAAACAAAGCATGTTTGAATAAACATGTAGATGACAGGAGGAGTGACTGTTTTAAAGTTAACTCGGTCCAATCAGAGAGCTCAAAACATCAGAGCCATGAAGTTAATGCATTTAAAAAAAAAACATTGGAACCAGTCAAATTGACACCTCATATCAAGAGGAAGCTAGTTAAGCTTGAATATCTTGAGGTTTTGTCTGACAAAGCAGACACTTTTGTTACATCACCTCAGGTTTTAGGATTTTTTTTCTTTCTTTTTGTGCCACATTCAGACGTTTCATAGAGTAAATAATTAATGCAGCGGAATAACCAATAGTTAGAATAGAAAAGTGTCAGTCTGAGACCTAATCTTATGAACTTTTCAGGCATGTTGAATTTGTTTCCTGCCTGATGAAACATTTTCAGAAACCTACATTGTTTACACAGCTAGCCCAGTCGTTCTACATGTTTTGCTGCCCATTTGTCTGTAATTACCCATATGCATTATTGAGCTCTATAGTAGGCAGAAATAACTTAAAATTAGATTCTCATTCTTACGACCCCAGCTCTCTATGGGAAAGAAAACATTAACAACCACTTGAAAATGGGTCTGGGCAAAATTTTTCTCTTTCAACTCAGTTAAAGATTATAGTCTTCACAAATAATGTAGCCAAACGGAGCATAAAAATGGGAGAGCTAAGGCCAACGAGAGCTACTAAAAATAAACCATTATAACTAAATTATTTTCAGCTTCCTGCTAAAGCTATATAACAAAATTAACAAAAGACCCATTCTTAACTTCACTAACTCAAAATCGAACATAAGAAGATGTGCATTTTCTTGTTTACGTTCCCCAAATGTTTGTTCTTTCCTGAGAATAACTCAGGAAAGTTTTGTCCCTTCAGGACTCAAACCACTCCAATTATTCACGTAATACAATTATAGACAGATAGGAGATGCAGGGAGACATATAAACATGTATGTATTATTGTGATGGAGCAAAAGAGAGAAATTACACATCACCTCAGATACCTTCACCTTCGGTTTAGGTATTTGAAGAGTCGACCTGTTCAAAGGGCAGGTTGTAAGTTAAAAACAGAAAAGAACTGGGCGAATTTTACATACTGGACTAGACCTGTGATCACCCTGGTTAATAAATAGTGCAGTAGGGTACTAAAATAATAAAAAGACAATTTTTAGATTCCCAATTCAGGTTGTGGTAGTGTGTCACGAGCAGTTTATCATCTGTTACTTAAAATATTTTTTAAATAAGATGATTGCATTAATTAAACAGAACGTTGGCACTGAACGGGAAGGACGTCTTCTCTGGACGTCAAATGCGATGTGTAACCAGATTATTCTGGACGGCATTTCTTCTAAAATGATGGCAACTTTGCTTATAAGTGAACTGATAGATTGATGTGTGTTCCATGTGGTAATACAGTAGATGTGTTTATTGTTTATGTGTATGAATTTAGTGTGAGAAAGTCAAGTGCGCTTTCAAAAATAGCCTTACTTCTCCTTTTTTGTGGGCAGAAACAGTTGGTGAGATGAAAACATTGTTGTCGGAGCACATGAGCAGCTGTTATCTAATGGTTCATAATGGAGCATTCATTCTCGGTTATTTAATTCTTGTTGGGTGTGTTAGGTGTGCTACTTTTAGGGCTGAAATGAAAATGAACTGACTGCATAAACTCCAGCCCCCTTCTATGCATCGGGCTTCCTGTTCGCTGCAGCCATGTTGGCTGTCTTGTGATGTGAAGCTGGTGACGGTTTGGGTAGAAAATGAAGGATGTGAGGGTGAGCCAGTTTGGTCCACATCTGTGTCCTACTTAGAATCACTCACGAGCTTCAGCAGTAGATGGAGAAACTCTTCAAGATGTTCGCACCTTTTATCTCTTCTGCTCCCATGTGCACTTTGTACCATTCCCTATAGTTTAGTGTCAGCTATATGGCCTGGCTGTCACCTGAAGTAATTTGGATCTAACTGGAAATAAAGCAGGATTGAAGTGATGAATATTTATTTTTTGTCTACCACAAAAAAGTTACAATTACCCGCAGTCAAGTGTCATTGGGGAAAAATGACATTTTAATTGTTCAACCAACAGTCCAAAACTCTAAAATAATCATATGAATAATACAAAGAAACCCACTAATTTCTCAGATTTGCAATGTCATGTTGTGACAAACAAAAGACAGAAGAAAAGAACCTTTTTCAAATGTTTGTCACTTTAGGAAAGTAAATAATCATAAAATCATATAAACTTTCAGAGAGAGTGAGAGCAGTTTATAACTCCTTTTAAGGCTGTGTATGTCCCCTTTTTTTCCTTTTTTTTTTTTTTTGAGAGTAACATTTGCATTTTTTTGCTGGCAAGCACATTTGTACTGCTAGGTTTTTTTCCCCTCTTTTTTCCCCCCAAGGGCATTTTTGCTTTGGGCCCCAGAGTTGGTTAATTTCTAACCCTGTTATCCACTGTTGCTTCCATAGTAAGGCAGTTAAATCAACAGCAAGCTAAATATCAGTGACTTGCTTTAAAGAGACTAAATGTTGAAATGTTAAGAAATGAGCTTTATATTTATCTCATGGACTTCTGTAGAACATTGTACCATTTCTCTTTAAATGTGCGTGAAGTGAGTTTATATGTATCATGACTCTTGGACTGGCCTTGTTGGAGCCTTTTCATGATGTGATCCAGACCATCCAGGGGCCTGTGTGACCATGTGTCCCCAGCCTCAGTGTCCTCATCCTGCCTGCTGTGCTGCAGAGAGGCCCAGCTGCTGCTGCTGCTGCTACTGCTGCACATGCTCTCTCAGTAGTGAAGAGATGGCAACAGCAAGCTAACCTCCACAGTAACCGCCTTATGTAATCACTCTGGCTAGAGACAGACCAAAATAGCCCAGACTGAGCAGGCCTGCCCTCTTGTGGCATGCAGCTGCCTTAACACCGGCCTAACAGGCCTGCCTCCTGCAGCATTCAGTGTAGATCACATGGATATGTAAATATTTTCATGTACAACTCAGATATAGTAAAATACATTATGTCACATTTGTAATTTATGGTTAATCAGACCTGCAGTTATGCTTTTTGGGTTGGTTGAATATGAGACTTTGTGAATTTGCCATTTGCAACTTTACATTTTAAATGTTGATAAATCTTTCTGCAGCACATAGAAATGTATGGACGGCATACAAAATTTAACTGCTCTTCTGTTTCTCCTTTTGCAGTTTCCTGGACAGAATTGATTCTGTAAGACAGAGCGACTACACACCAACGGACCAGGTCAGTTTTCCTGCTAGTTTGCTCAGTATTAAAAGTGTAAATCAGCTGCAAAGCCCTGCCTGTTGTGGGCTTTTTCTTCATTTCTTTCCTTTCCTTTGACCTGGATCTCTTTGTGTCCACCATGTGTAGGACCTGCTACGCTGCCGAGTGTTAACTTCAGGGATTTTCGAGACGAGGTTCCAAGTAGATAAAGTGAACTTTCAGTAAGTCTCTCCTCAACTTTCACAAGGCCATAAATGCATACGTTGAAGACATGTTTGGTCTCTCAGGGTTGACTGCACAATATGTGCAACTGTTCTGCATATAATTGATCCAAACAGTCAATGTTACCTTATTTAACAGAAGTTTGTCGATTTCTGTCCATTTGATAAGCCAAATGTATTTTATCCATGAGTAAATGGGGGGGAAAAAATAAAACGTAACTTATTTTTTATTTCTGGTGATTTTTACTTAGATCACCAAAATGTTTTGTATACAGGAGGAAAAAAAAACACATTTCAAATGAGATATTTATCTGTAGCCAGATGCTATCATAGCATGTACACACATACACACCAGGATTCAGTGTAAACTGTGGGCTGATGGCCGGTAAAAAGGATGACTGGTAAGTTAATCAGTAGTTGCCTGCAGCATTTTCACATTAGTGTAAATCTGAAGGAAAGCGATCTTTTCTCATCTCCAGTTGGTTTCTACACACTGACGGCACAACTGAACTAACTTTGATGTTGGCTGACATATTTCTCTTTTTTTGTTGTTTTATCATTTTTTATTTATTTTTTTTAAAGAGAAGTTGAACACAATTTTTAGTGGTTGATTTTGAAAAATAAAGTACGTATTGGAAGGAAATCGGTATTGGTGTGTTTCCAGCTCATTCACTCGTTATGTACACCCCTGTGAACAAACTAATCATGAGCCCCGTTAGGAATTATTCCTCCTAACATTCGTTTATGTAATATTCTCTCTTACGCTGCAACTTTTCCAAACTTCACGGAATCGTGAAAAAAGAGACTGTCTAGGTGTTTTCCGGTTTTCCAGTAATTTTTCTTTTTTTTAAAAACATTGGACTGTGCCTCCTTGTTGGATCACTGCCCTCTTGGGTGTTATTGCTATATTTTGTTTGGCCTCGTGTTAAGAGCCTCAGATGTCATAAGTTTGTTCCTTTAACAAAACCCTGAGCCCACAACTTGCTCAGCAGCTGGAAGATGAGGTAGAAAACCACGTCATCGAGGTGACTAAAAAGTAAAATGTTTCCGCTGCGGTCGGCCAGTGTGATTTCTGAACCTTTTGCAAGTTATTTACTGTTGGTTACAGTTATTAGAGCAGCCGATAAAGGTTAGAGTAAATGTTTTGTAACTGCTTTGATGATGTCAGATGAGGTGACCCATTTCCGCAGTCACAGACACAACAGTCTTATTCTACCATCTGAAATGGGCCTTTGTATCACATTATATCATCCTAAACGATTGGTTAAAAAAGGTCTGGGTCATGACTTCCCTTTGGGTGTGCGTTTGTCATTATTCAGCTTTGATGACTTCCAGACATCCAGCCAGGGAGACACACATTACAAATAATTCTGCTCTTCATAACGTTAATTCATTAATGGATTATTCATGCACCCACAGACGTTCCACAAGTATCAAGGATCTCTTTTTGCGAACCAGATAAGAAGCACATGTAACTCAATACAGATGTCTTTTGTAATGATTTACCAAATAAAAAAAAAATCAGGATTAATATCTAAAACAACCCTGGTATGTAAATGCCGTATAATGCGCACCTGAAGCCCTCAGTCCTGAGTGATATGTAGTCTTTGATCAGAAGAGGGCAGCAGTGAGTGTGGTGTTGTTGTTGTGTCTGTATCTGACCCATTACTCCGTCTCCTCCACAGCATGTTTGATGTTGGGGGCCAGAGAGATGAAAGGAGAAAATGGATTCAGTGCTTTAACGGTGAGACTTTTAGCCTTTTCCTCCTTGTTTTCCCTCAAATAAGCACACTGTACATCCTCGACCTGCAGCTCATTCTCCTCCCATTACATCCTGCCCGCCTTAAGGTATTGTCAGCTCCAGCATCCCATCAGCTGCATCAAGACCTGTCCCACCAGTCCAAATCTTAAATCAGTACTTAAGACTCACCTGATTTCACTTGCTTTTAGTCAAGTCTGAGGTGCCTCATTGCCCCCCCCCCCCCCCAAAGTCTTCCTTAGTGCTCTTTTAGTCAGTTGTTGCTGCTACTTTTAGATTTTACATCTTACTGTAAATTTTGCTTTCATTTTCACTGTGGTCCTGTTTATGTATTTATACTTTGATTGTTAATACATTTGCCTTAACTGGAATAACTGGTCCACTCTTGTTGTTTTAAATGTGCCACATAAATGATTTGACTTGACTGTATTCCTTAACACCAGTGACCTTAAAATCTGTCCCCCTTCTTTTTTTATTTCTTTCATCTTTCAGATGTCACTGCGATCATCTTCGTGGTGGCCAGCAGCAGCTACAACATGGTAATAAGGGAAGACAATAACACCAACAGGCTACGGGAAGCCCTGGACCTCTTCCGCAGTATTTGGAACAACAGGTGAGTAATTTGTCTCCGGGAGGGCTTTCTTTAACAGAAAATGCTTGATTTCCTTTTGTAATGAGTCCAACTGTGGGAAAAGTTAGGAGGGTCTGCTTGGAAGAACACAGGCAGTAGCTCAGTTCATGAGAGAGGCCACATAAGGCTTTAAAAGTAAATAAAACATGCTTCTATCCCACCTTTAGTGCAGCATGTGGCTGGCATTAAAGTCAAACTAGTATGATTACTCAATTTCAGCATTATCCTTGGAAATCACTAAATTTGGAAATCATCACATTCTGTTTTTAGGTATGTTTTACACTGCTGAAGGTTGTGAGTCTCTATACTGTTTCTTTGATGGTGTGTGTTCTTTGCTTTTCAGATGGTTACGCACTATATCTGTCATATTATTCCTGAACAAGCAGGACATGCTGGCTGAGAAAGTACTAGCTGGAAAATCCAAAATTGAAGACTACTTCCCCGAATATGCTCGCTACACCATACCAAATGAAGGTTTGCTCCCTTCTAAGTACAGCTGGGTTCTTCATGTGCACTTGTGCAATTCCTCATCTCGCTCTGTATTAATTGTGAATTTGTTTTTCTTTTTAGCAACTCCTGAACCTGGTGAAGACCCGAGAGTGACGAGAGCTAAGTTCTTCATCCGAGATGAGTTTCTTGTACGTATATTAGTGCATGTCTGGACTGCTTAAAGTGCGCTGAAGTCAATCAGTGTCCAGCCACGAATATGCTCGTCCTGTTAATTCATAACTTAGTATTTTACACACGTACCTTTAATCCCAGCTGTGCCGATTATGTTGCTTTGAACCCGATGAACCAGTTCTACTGGTGCCGACCTTCTTGTGGGGACAAGTTGTCCACAGATAAGCAACTTTGATTTCAACAGCTTAGTGCTGTTGCTGTGAGTCTTGCCGGTGATTGTAAAGCACATTTTATAGGGTTAAAAATGACATTCAGTTATGGTAGTTTTACCATAAACAGCCTCTTCAGTGGATAGAGCTGTTATGAAGCTGTTTTAACATTGCATACATGTCGATAGTGGTCACAGATAATCTTTAAGATTTAGATAGCATTATTATACAGTTTATAACTTAATGAGTAGGACTTTTAATACTCCAGCAATAACTGTTAATGTTTGAAAAGGAGCTGTCCAGTGGCTGAAAACTGAATGACTCCAGTGATTCAGTTCAATAATGACCAACATTGTTCTTATATATTATAGTGGATATAACTAATATGGATCTAATGTGGTTATTTGCCCAGTGTTTGACATGTTAGGCACTGATTGCGTTGAGATCACTCACCTCGGTTTCTAGTAATGACATCAGGCTTGAATGATGTGAATTAGGAGGAATTAAACACTACACAATATTCCTCTATGTTGTGTTATAACTTTGCAGTAAAGATTGTTCAGGTTAAGGGGTGAACTGTTCACAAAAATAAAGGAGAGAGGGAGCGCTGCATGGTTCTGATAGATGTACAAAGAGCAAAATCTGCAATGTTTCATGTGGTGCAGCTATAACCATGCAAAACTACTGAGGCGCACTCCTGTGGTGGAATTATAGTTTAAGAGCAAATTAGCAGGAAAAAGAAATAACAGACCAACTTGTATCAACTTCAAGTCTTCGTCGGGGTCTGACACTCACCAGAATTTAAACAATTGGTGGCAATCCACTAACACCTGTAGCATGATGTCTAACCCATAGAGGGCACTAAAAATAAGCAAGTAACCCTACTAATGAAAGTTAGACGCAATAATGGCAAGATGTTTGACTGATATGATGCTGTGGTGAGAACAGATGAAATCCAGATGCTTTGTGAGAAATGACAGTGAAGTGCTCCGATGAGTCAGTTTAAGCTGCAGGGGACAGCAAGTCTTGTTTTTATGTGGGGGAAGGTGTTGTAAGAGCTTATAGCGGTAAAAACTGGGAAAGGGAATAAATACAGAGCAGCACATTTGAAAACTGAGGGAACATCAGGGAGGCTGAACTTGTGCTCGCAGCACGGAGGATGTGACGTCTCATGTCTGTTTCCTCCTCAGCGGATCAGCACTGCGAGCGGTGACGGCAGACACTACTGCTACCCCCACTTCACCTGCGCCGTTGACACGGAGAACATCCGGCGGGTGTTCAACGACTGCCGGGACATCATCCAGAGAATGCACCTGCGGCAGTATGAACTCTTGTGATGGGAGACTGACTCTGTCAACCTTCTGTTTATTTTTTTTCCCTCCACCATTCTGCATCCTTGACGAACCTTTCCTCCTCCTCCTCCCTGACTCTTCACCCCACGCCCCCAGAAGAAACCTACCCTGACCGCCCCTCCTGTCGAGGACTATAAAGTACTACTGAAGTGTGTCAAATCCTCTTCCTCTTTTTAACTTAGCTTTTTTTGTACTACCTTTTTTTTGTTTTGTTTTTTTCTCTTTGAGATTCATCCCCATTTCACAGATGTAAAAGGAAAGCTGGGGAACAAAGTTGTTGTGTGCCGCTTTTTTTTTTCCTTCTTTTTATCCTTCCTTTTTGAATGCCTTTATTTTTGTCATTCCACTAAGCCTTGGGCTACCTCCTTTTTATTTTATTTTATTTTTTGCCCCGTCGTGTCCTGTGTTTTGGCTACGTCATTGGACTTGGACTGGTGGGTGTGGCTACATAGAAAACACCTAGAGGACCTCAAATGAGAGGCAGTGTGTGTGTGTATGTATGTATGTGTGTGTGTGATGAAGAGAAGGAGGAATGCCATGTGAACGACTGTGTGTAACCCCCCCCCCCTTCCAGACCCCATTTTCTTTTTTTGCCCCGTCACCCTGCCTCCACCCGCTCTGACTGCCGCCTTCTCCTCGCGTTGAAGACGACTGGACAGAGGGGAACCGAGTGGCTGAAGAGATAAATGCACTTTGCATCAGGTTCCTTAATAACTTTTTGTTGTTGATTTTTCTCCAGAGGAAGCATACACACAATGTAGCATCACAATATTTATTACCCTGTCACCCTGCTTGCCGAGCTGCAGGGCGGACCGCGCAGCCGAGAAGACGTGTGGAGCGAGAGATTAAAGATGGGAGGGGGCAGGAATTACGCTGAAGACGTATTTAAATGAAGGAAAAGGGACTGAGCTCTCTGCACCTTAGCCCTGCTGCCTCCACGGACTCGGACCTGCCTCCTTTTTCCACACAAACCATCCTTTTAGCTTAGAGATACTGATGGGGAGGAGGGTGGGTGGGATGGGAGAGAAAAAATGTATTCTTTTTTTTTTTTTTTTTTGGTTTTGTTAACTTGTACACTGTGCAAGGTTGAATTATCCTGTACAGACTGTAAAATGTAATATTATTTTGTACAACTTAATTGAAAGAAAAACAAATCTACTTGTAGATCTTTGTGCCTTGATTATGGCTGTACCTGTAAATGAGCTCAGATGTAAGTATGTTTTCAACTGCGCTGTACAGCTTGATGTCAAACTCTATCGGCAGCGAAAGACTGCAGGTAGGGGACTTTCTCTGTAGAGTTTAGTTTTTTCTGGTTTATAAAAAAAAAAAGGAAATGCTGTTTAGTAAAAAATAAAAAATAGGGAAAAAATCCTAAAAACCTGTATACATTATGCAAATTAACCACTTACCTGCAGTGAAGACCAGATGTTGCAGCGCCATGCCTTTTTTTTGGTTTGTTTCCCCTCCTTTTATTATATATTTTTTTGAATTTCACAGCTTTAAACAAACATTTGAATTCCATTGAAAGTGTCCAAATTGCAACCTGGTGTTGTTTTAATAGGAACCAACGTTTTTTCGATATGAAGCGCGTGTGCGTGTCTGCGTGTGCGTGAGAGACATCCGTACTGATGTGCGTGCCTGTGCGCATGTGTACATAAAACAGACTCAGACGCATTGTGTGCGTGTGCGCGTGTGCTGGCGAGTGCGTGTTGTGTGTGTAAAAAATTTTATAAATGTATGTACATGTAAATTTATAGGTCTATATAAATATATATGTACAATTATACATGTTTAATTATGTGTGTGCCTAGGTGTACATACCTATGTATGTATACGGTAAATATGTATACATACACACATAGGAAAGCATGTTTAGAATGGAGATGAATAAATGAGAGCGTGCAATATTAGTAATTCTTTGGTCCTTTGGAGCCATACCCGATGGCACAGGCACTATGAATGTGTGAGCAGCACCCAACAAGATGAGCTCTTCTCCTTGTACAAACAGCATCAGCCTTTTCTTCTGCTACAGTACACGTCTATCCCGAACAGAGAGTGAACTGACTGGAGGTGCAAAAACCTTGTTTGGCCTGGGAGGATGATTAAATGACATTTTTATTTTCTTTAAATAAAGAGGCACATTAGAGGACTTTGCTTTATTTCCATCTTGGTGTCCAATTGTGTCCAGATTCATTTATTGGTGTTTTTTATATGGAGGACCAAAACTGCCAAAATCAAAAACAAAGAAATAAATGACTGGATAAATGAATTCAGTCCACCAAAATTGGTAAATAAATTCTAGCATTTATAAAATGTGAAACTAATAATAAAAACTTATTCAAGTATATTTTAATTTGCTTCTGCATATATTTACCCTCATATTACCTTCCCAGTTTATATAATTTCCCATTGAATTTTCCCTTTATACCTAATGTATTTACTACTTCACTAATATATTTTACTTATTTTCCTCTCCCAGAGTTTATTCCTGTAGTTATTTTTTATACAGAAGCAAGCAGAAATATTAATTTGTAACAGTTTACAAATGAATATTTGACACATTTTAGTTCTTTAGACAAAAATTAATGACTTGATAAATATGCAAATCAATGCACCAAAATAATCTATATATGTAGGCAGTTATAATGTGAAAATGCTTTCATGTGGTTCTGTAGTTCTTTACAATTATATCACCTCTACATTTTATTTACTGTCACACTGAATTATCCCGTTTAGTTTTGAAATCTGTTTACTTCTGTATTATTTTCTGTATGTTGCATTTCAAAGTATAAATGCTAAAGTAAGTTAACATAAATATTGATTTTGTCACATTTTATGAATTCATTAATATTTTTAAAGTAATTTTCATGCATTTAAAGGCATATTGGGGTTACTTAGTTCTTTATTTTTGCAGTCTTGGTCCTCTACTGCAGCGGTACTATGACTGTGAGGGGAGCGAAGCTGGGTATTTTATCTGGATTTAAAGTTCTGGTTGATTAAACCTCATGCCCTCTTCACACAAGACATGTTACAGTATTAAAGCAGTATTAAAAGAACAGGTTCATCTAATAAAATTAATAATGGCTGGGTTCTGTTGTACATGCTGTCTCGCCATCGTGCTCTCATGACTTTCTGGGACTTATTCCTGAGCCGATATTAATGTTACTGCTACACCGATGAGGTTAACATGTCTGCTGAGAAAAGAAACGCAGAAAAGGTGAACAAACACTATAAATTTGTATAAAATGAGTTCTGATATGAAGAAATGGGGAGGTTAATGGGAGCATTGCATTGCCCTTTTCTAATACAGTGAGTGACCCTTTTTTTCTGGATAAAATGAGCATAGAAAAGCATTGCACATAACTTTTATGGTAGGCACACAGAGTTTACGTGTAATGAAATGTGTTATATAAATAGCATTAACATCAAAGGCATGCTTGGAATAGACTGAAATTAGTGTCTCGCAGCAGGAATAGCACACATGGGTCGTGACGCCTGTGTTATAGGAATAATGACTTCAGAGAGAGCTGGACATCTCAATCCAGTTTCACAGACATGGATTAAACCTCATCCTAAACTAAAAGAAAAAAAATCAATAAAGATGTCCAGTGAAAAGGTTTTTAGTCTAAACTATTTTGTTTGTTTCTGGATGATCAAGTTTAAAGTGGTTGGACCTGTGCAGGTGATTCATATACTACAAGACCATGTCTCAGTCTGTACTTCATACTACTTAGTTAAGTCATTAAGTATAGTATTTTATAGAAAAAGTTGATTTTTTTTTTTTGGAGCTGCTAGCAGATGGAAAAAGTATATCATTAGAAAACCACAATGCGGCGCTTCTGTGTTTTCACGTGACATTTTAAAAGTTAAAGAAGCAACGCATTCAAAAACTGCAGCAATTCATTATAAATACTGTATGCACCTAGTACGAACACAGTGTAGACAGAACACAGAAGCAGATTACAAATATTGATTTAAATCCTGGACATGAGGTGTGATAACAAATAAGGTAATATCTGTACATACATTAATTGTATGTAATGGTAAATTCTGTCCACAAGTCATGCATATGATAATTCCTTCCTGCACTTCTCAACTCATTTCAGGTCAGAGATAAGTAGCAGGCAATAAAGTTTTGACATTCCTTCCCAGGAACTGCCATTCACACCTTGCCTCAGGTAACCCACATGACCTCACATGGCTCACGTGATGATGGGGTGGGGCAATGTCTTATCAAGGTTTCACAACTTGGACCCGGTGACAGTTATCACCCACGCCTTCTTTCACACCTTGGCTAATGTGATGACACATGACTAATAGTGGGTCAACAACCCTCAGGACAACCTCACCAACCTAAAGAATTTCACTTGCTTTCTTTTCAACCTGTCAAGACTACCATGACCTGGATGACTGAGAGCCTCAGCAGACATAAGGCCATTTCCAAACAATTTGGAAGTGTTGCCAGGAGACCGCCTCCTTTCTCCAGGGGGGGGGGGGGGGGGGGGGGGGGGGG
>JAVDPK010001353.1:0-51604 GCA_034780415.1 Cichlasoma orientale | reverse complement strand
TTTGATTCAGGTGTGTTGGATCAGGGACACATCTAAAACCTGCAGGACACCGGCTCTCGAGGCCTGGAAGCGAGTATTCCTGTTTTACATAATTTACATATCAGTGGAAAGAGATACAGAGATCTTTATAAACAGGTCTGGTAGAATTCCAGAATTTGCACAGTTCCTTTGTCTGACAGGGCTCAACAAAAGCAAAGTGGGTCCTGAGAAAAAAACAACTTATTTTTCATTGTTTTCGGCCAGATGACTGACAGAAGTTTCACTGTCATGCAAGTGATATGCAACAGCTGAACAACCAGCTGTAAAATAGGAAAAGCAAGTCCTCAATTTAAAGTCATCCTGTAGATTAGAAAAAACACAAAAGTTATTTTAGAAGATTATTTTGATGATGGGGTTCTCAAAAGATTTTTTGTCCATGAGTCTCTCAAAGAGGCCAATGTTCTGTGTTGCGAAATCACAACCCGGACAAGGAGAGTAATTTAGGTTATGTAAATATGCAGGAAATTAGAGGTCATCCAAGTCTTTAACTAATTGATGTGTGTCATCTGGCTTCATGGATAAATAAGCTGGATATCATCTGCATAGCAATGAAAATGTATGCTATTGTATGGAATGGAGTCTAATGGACACATTGATGGTTTGGAGGAAGTAATTTTGGACTTTATCTAAAAAAGATTAATCAGAGAGAGAGAGAGAGAGACAAAAATATCAGTAGTATATATCTTTTTGAATATCAGTAGTATTGAAACTAGCTGTACATAATGATATATCTGTGAAATGGTTATGAATATTTTTTCTCTAATGGTAAAATCTGTTTTTAAATGCCAGTAGAACTGCAACCAGATAAAGTTCTTTTGCATTTAAAACCGGAGGAGTTGCAATTACATATCATGAATTCAGCATGTTGCAGATTGACAGTGAGTGATTTTGAGTCTTTTTTCATATTGTGTACAATATTTTTTTATTTTTGTTTTTTCCACAGTTTATAAAAATGAGTGTTCTCAAAAATGAAGTTATGAACACATTCAAAATATAATTTCTGTGGTGTTAAAGGCTTTTGTGCAAATGTTTCTCATTTACAATTTTGAGGGAATAATGACATGACATTTCTGTATCTAGAAAAATATGTGTTGAAAAAAACAAAACAAAAACAAATTTCAATTTCTTTGTGGTTTAGTGCCCTTTTTAGCTTGTTCTCTACTTACTACAGACTTATTACACACATTATTAAAATTTAGGATATAACGTTGTCTTGATGTATAGCAAGTTGAAATTCTGAAAAAAAAAAAATTAGCTGCAAAGTGTGCGTAGGTTCTCAGTCATGCCGGTCATGGTAGTCTCTGGAGCTTTTTTCAAGCTTCCCGTTGCCTCGGGTTCTCTGCGGCTCTTCCCCTTCAGCTGGGGGGCTTCATCTGGGGCCTCCCGCTCCCTTCTGCTGGGGTGGGCATGCAGTTGACATTGGAATGTTTGGCCATGGGTCTTCAGTGCTCGTGGGGGGGGCTGCCGCCCGGGTCTCCGCCTGGGTCTCCTGGGTCTTTCTCTATCTGCCTCTGACTTCTGGCAGCCATTGCTGCGGCTTTGCGCCCTCATTAAGTACATTTCGTGACAGAGACACAGACATTCACACTCTCGTACTCACACAAACAGACAACACAACAAAATTGTTGGTTTGTGTAGCCATGTTTTTTTTTTTTTTCACATTTATATTTTTTCAAGGTACTGTTGGTTTTTGTATGGTTTTTCTTCTTTTTTTTACAGGTGCAGCAGCTGATGAACCATTGTGGTTTTCCAGTTGTGCATGGTCCTGTCTGTCCCCTTTTTCTTTTTTTCTTTCTTGCTTTTTTCCCAGCCTGACAACATTTCTATTATACATATACATTTATGTGAAAAATAACAGAAATAAATAAATAAAATAAAAGGAAAACACTAGCAAGATGAACCTATAGAGAATCTATAGAGCTCATCTTGGAAGAGCAAATATGTTTGGCACAACAGTGCATTCAGATCATAATTCTGTTTGCAAAACCTGCCATGGCACGGTTAAAGAAGATAATGGAAAAAATTATATCCTTAAACTTAGTTGCAGCACTTTCAGAAAGACTTCTACTATAATGAAATTCATTCCCCACTGCTGTGTAATCCATTATTGTAAATTTAAATATTAGTTCGAAATGATCAGATAAAAGAGTTTTCAGGGAATACCTTTAAATGTTCACTTTAAAGACCCAGAATGTGATTAAATGCTGGGTGGGCTCATTTACATTTTGAGAGAAGCCAACTGAGTCTAAAAATAGATTAAATGCAGTGTTGAGGCTGTCATTTTAAGCATCCCCCACTTTAATTATTTTATCCAATCTGAGCACTAAATCAGATTTAAAAAAAAAAGTCTTCTGGCAATGGCCATCCTGTAGGAGTTGCAGCATGTGTGCAGCCTCTGTAGGGACCAGGTATCATGTTACTCGTATTGACACTGACTGTAGCCAATTGCAAAACTAGTGAGAAAAAAACAAACCAAAACATCAGAAAAGATTAGGAGGGAAAACATTTCAGTGGCCACCACCTATAAAACCATTCTGGTTTTAGGTTGTCTCATTGTTGCTCCTCTAGTGCAACTATTGTTAATTTCATTAAAACAAAAGCAGCTAAAACTGATCAATAACCCCCTCTGCTACTTAACTGACCATCTCAATATCCAAGAAGTTTAATTGATGTGATGCTGTACTCTGATCATTAAATGTGTTTGAGCGCTGTATATCCTGCTAAAATATGTGTTTTATAGAAAGTTTAGCATCATGATACTGTGATAATAAGAGCAGCTTGTGAATTTAAAATGCATGAATATAGCAGACTGTAAATGAGTGAGCTTCCATTAATGCTGCTCCTCAGTTTTCCCTCATGCCAAGTAGCTGCATTGACTATGTCACTGGAGGGGATCCCCTTACTGCCAAGGACCAGCCAGGGATCAGCTGAGGATCTGGCAAGGATCCACCATGGATATTGTCATGGACCAGCTGGCCATTTTAAGTGGCTGTGTCTGTACCTTTCAAAGTGCAGATTTTTAGCTCAACAAATCATAGTGCAAATTATTTTGTCATGCAAATTGCTGTCAAGCTCATTCCACACTAATTAGAGCCCAGCAATAACAGCGCTTTGCCAGTAGTTAAAGTTTATTGTTGATGGATTACCACACAAACAAGTAAGGCATTATAAACAAGCAAGTTGATTATAATGCCTTACTGGAAAACGAATGGAAACAATTTGCTATCTCAGAGAAAGAACAAAGTTACAACATGATTGACAAGTTTTACCTTGTTTTTCTGAGACACAATAAGAGTATAGTTCTCTCCAGGAATGTTGTCAGAAAAAGATGAAAAGGCCTGATTGTGTAGTGCAGCAGCCCTGAAAGTGCATGGACTGCCTTTCACTATTACTGAACACAGGAAAGCCCCTCTTAAAGAGAATCAGTGGCTTACCAGATTTAGTTTTGGTTGGAAATAAAATCAAAGTTGACCACTTTAGAATTGACTAAAGTTATACATGCATCTGCATGAACACACATGCATTCACTTAAAGATAGACAAAGCAGGGACTCATAAGGCACAAATGGAATGATGGAACCACACCCAGAACTTTCCCCGTGGAACCTTCTGTATTTAAACCACCAATAAGCTGACTCACTTGAGACCAACCCCACCAATCAAACATCATAGACAATTCCTGGTATAGTCAAAAAGGAAAAACTTACATTAATCAGAGGGACTTTAGCTCCCTCTGTAGGACCTGCTGAGCAGACAACTACATGCATACAGCTTCCAGCATGATTGTTTCTTTTGAATATGCATATTACTTCTTTTTCCTTTTATCTAACTTTTTAAGGTCAAATAGAGTTTTTTCACCTTTAGCTTTTGTAATGTCATTTTTGTGAGTGCTTTTGTGTCTGTCCACAGACCGACAGAGCTATTCCGCAGCTGTAACATTCAGTCAGACCAGGGTGCCATGAATGACATCAAGCTGTGGTCTAATGGGACAATCAAGATGCCTTTCATGAACATCCCTGTGCTGGACATTAGGAAGTGCCAGCCCAATATGTGGAAGGCTGTGGCCTGTTCCCTGCAGATCAAACCCTGCCACAGCAGGTCCAGAGGGAGCGTCATATGCAAGTAGGTCTACTCTCACCTTTGAACATTTAGGGCCTGATTTACAGTCCATAGCTGTGCAAAACCCTCTTTTGGTGTTAAAACTAGGATTTACTAAAGAAGCATACTGACAATTTTGTGACTGAAGCACGGACACAGGTATTTCTGCAGCTGTCCTTATTACACATTTGTATGTGCTGGAGATAAGAATATTTGATATGATTTACAATACAAATGTGATTTACTAAGGTCTGTACCAGGGAATTTTTCTGCAAAAAATTTTATGCCATCATTTATTGCCAGAAAAAGCATGGCTTATTTTGCACCTGATTGCTATGATTTTGCCACTAGGATTGTTGCTTTATGTCGTATCCTAAGAAGAGATGTTTTCATACTGAAAACATTACTCAGAGCTCTGAGTGCAGGGTTAGAGTCTTACCTGTAGCTTCTCACTGAGTCCTGGGACACTGGGATTTTAATGTAACAGAGCAGAACTTAATGTAAAGCATTAGAGATGTGCAAAATAGTTGGCTAATATAAGACGCATGGATATATTACAGGCAGTAAAGTTGATTTTTACAGTGAGCAAAGCAGTTTGCAATATTTCAGGGTTTTAAGTCATATTAACAGCATCAAGTTGTGGTTCAATAGGACAATCAAAATGCCTTTGATGAACATTTTGTCACACACATCTCTCCATAATGAAAACTGCATAGAGGACAAAGGTACACATAGTGAAGACTGGTACTGCTATGTGTGTAAATGTAGCAGTAAAAAAACCCACAGAGCTTTCTTTAATGCTCTATGCTTTTTCTTTTTTACTTCTCTCTGGTATCATTACATAACATATGTAAATATCTTTCATAATACAGCTACTAATGAATGTGAAATACTTTATGCATTCTAGATTTGGTAAATTCTTTTTCTACAGCTGTAGAAAATAATAATATCTGGCAGATGCCTCTCTGCCAGACAGATTTCTTATAGAGTGTAATAGCATGAGGAATGAAAGATTTCTTATTTCTGTCCTTCTGGCAGTGGGGCTGAATCAGTCTGTTAGAGAGGATGGTCTGCTGCCTTTCCAGTAAGTAGTGTACATGGTAGTCAGGTCAGGTCAGGATGGATGTCCACCACAGCTTCAAAAGTGTTCAGTTTATAGCCAGTCACAGAGCCAGCCTTACTAATAGTTTATTCAGTCTGTTGGTGTCACCAGCTCTGATCCTGCTCCCCCAACAGACCACAGCAAAGTGCACTGCACTCGGTACAACTGAGTGATAGAAAATCTCCATCATTTTGCTGGACATATTGAAGAATCTCAGCGTCCTTAGTAAATAGAGTGTGAAATAATGTGACTTGGATAGATCCGAAGCATGTTATAAGATTAAAATATATTGTTCAGGTGTCAATGATTGAGATTCTCAGATTCAATCAGATTCTTTTTTTTTTTTCAATTTTAATAAATATATGCCACATCATGCAGAAAAATAAAGAGAATTGATGTGTGCATTAACACGTGACATAGTAAGAGTAACTTGTCATATAACAATAAATAATGATCTTACAGCTGTTACATAAAGATTTTAGGTTTATATGGTGGACCTGTTTGTAATGAAGCACTCCTTCACTGGATAAATCCTGCATTCCACCTGAACTGTCTGATTTATCCAGAGAACTGCCCCAACCTTCAAGAACTCATGCAGTCCCCCTCAGTGTCTTATAAGTTTTTACATTGTTGGTAGTAGTCGCCTAAAGGTGACTGTTGTTGTGATTTGGCGCAATATGAATAAAACTGTATTGAACTGAATAATTGCTTTCTTGCAATTGCAGTCTCATACTGATTTGCCTGGCTTTGTAAATCTGTCCTTTAGTTCTAGTTATGTTTACTGTGCTGAAAATTGTACCATCATTTATACGTTTCCCTCTTCCTTAGATAAATGTGAGGAAAAATGATGTTATTATAGAGGAGGGACTTTGTTCTCTTATTTTTATCAGTCATATCTAGTGTTTGAGGCACTATAAGCCTGAGAGCCGGCAAGTTGTAGACACTAGAGTCTGTAACAATGGGCTCCCGCAGCACCCCACTGGATACCCCGAGGCACGTGGTCAATTGCCTTTTCCAGAGCCACAAAACACACGTAGACTGGACGTAGGGTGGCAAACTCCCACATACACCACACATACACATCCTTGAGAGGATAAAGTGCTGGTCCAGTGTTCCACAACCAGGACGAAAACGTCATTGTTCCTCTTGAATCTGAGGTTTGACTAATGGGCAAACTCTCCTATCAGCACCCTGGTATAGAACCTTCCCAGGGAGGTTGAGGAGTGTGATCCCTTGATAGTTGGAGCACATCCTTCAGTCCCCCTTCTTGAAGATGGGAACCACCACCCTAGTCTGCCAATCCAGGGGACATACTATTATTTACATACCATTCTATTTATAACAAATAACTTTAATATGTTTGTATTAATATTTTTTACTTCTATAACAATATAATTTTCCAAATTGGGGACAAATAGAGTATTTTTGTTTTGTCTTGTCTTGTTTTGTCTTATCCTATCTAGCATGTACCAGCTGTTGTATTTTTGCTGTCTGTCCTTAGGTCAGATTGCGTGGATATCCTGACTCAGTGTGGGGATAGGAAACGTTTTCATGAAGGACAAACACCAGAGATAATCTGTGAGCAGCTGTCGCCTATTGATGACCCTGAACACTGCATCCCCCTCCAGAGATACCTCAGTGAGTCAGTTTACTCCAGTGTTCCAGTTTTCCATCATTGAGAAAGAGAGAGTGTCAGTTATAGCTGAAATACAGATGCAGTCTTGTAATTCAGGGAAAGACATTTTGAAAAATCATCATCTTATCCTTGTGGCCAGTTCTGCAGGTGAATTGAGCTTGTGCCACTAGAAGGCAGCAGACCACAGAAGTTCATAAGCTAATAGGCATAGGACTGGCATTTCACAGTGCTGTTTTGGCTAACATTTTAGCAAACAAATTATAGTAGATCTAACGAAACATAATCATCCCATCCCAATGGTCCGTGGTCTTTTTTTTCAAAATGGGGCTTTAGATGACTAGATTACTAAGTGTTTTATGTTTTCTGTGTTGCTGTGGCAGTTTTCTGAATTAGTTTTCAGTCTATTGGCTTCTAGTCCCAAATCATGAATTCTAGAGCCAAAAATGAGTTGTCTAAAATGCTCTCTAATAGTTTCAGTTTTCAATTTTAAGTTTATTTATATAGTGCCAGTTCCACCAGAACCTGACTCAGGGAGGGGCAACCATCTGCTGTGACCGATCTAGTGGTGATCTTATACAAAGGATATGTAACTTGATTAATGTAGCAAAAAATCGGTATCTGCATTTTAAATTTCAATGTTCGATTTCCTCATAGATTGTTACAGTAGGGCTATTTTCTCCTGATGAGACTTATTTTGAAAATACATGTTCACACTGTTACATACAGAACATTGTCATGATGTGCTGTGTGGCAGGAGCAGGTAGACCCCAAAAGGCAGGATTCACAGGCAGATGTAAATGAAAGGTGGTTTATTGAGAAATGTTGAATGAATAGAGCTGTAAAGGTCTGGACGGGAGCCAGAACTAAAAAACCAACGGGCAGGGTGACACACAGCGGAGGAAACATAGACGACGACACGACAAGGAGCAGACCCGGACTGAGCACTTAAATACACACACTAGGTAATCAGGGAGCAGGCAACAGGTGAGGGGCAAAGCTGAATGTAAGTAGCCAGACGAGATAAGTGGAAGCAAAACTAAACACAAAGCACCAGGAAAAAAGGACTATCAAAGACAGACACAGGACAGAGATGCAGGGGAGACAGGAACAAAAGGAGCTAAACCATAACTAACAAGACAGGAAACTAAGATGAATAATCAAAACAAACTAGGATATAACAAAACTCAGTGAAAACAGAACTAAACACAAAATGCTGGGCACACGGCCCAGGACCAAGACAGAAAGTATTGTATGTTTAATGTTACTTTCCCCTCCCCACGCACCATTAAGCACCCAGCTCCCTAGGCAACAACATTGTTGAGGAGGTTATCCATCCATGCAACCCCAACCCCTGTCCAAGCAACCACATATGCCAGGTCAACAGGAAGGGCTGCCTTGACGAACTCAGCTGTCAGCCATACCTCTGTGTGCCAGGTAAGATGAATTACAGCGCCTTTCAGCAGCTTATTATTATTCACATCCAAGAGGCTGAAGTCTGTGTGTGTGTTTTCAGGCTGTAAAATGGGTGAGGCCTCTGAGTTTTTGGTGCAACAGGACGCTCGTATCCAAGTTCCCATGCGCACTGGTCCTGCCGGGTGCTACGAGGTGTGCAGCTGTGGTCCCAGTGGGCACCTGGAGAACTGTGTGGAGATGTCCTGCGTGGATACCAACAAGCCGTGCATCATAGCAGGACAGAGGAAGAGTAGGGCTCTAAAATACATAGAATTCTTACATATACAGTTAGTGTAGGTCCAAAAAAACTTTTAGACAATGTGGGAAGTTTTGTAATTTTGCCTTTGTATACCACCACAGTGGATTTTAAATCAAACAGTCAAGATGTGATTGAACTGTAGACTTTCACCTGTAATTCATAGGATTTAACAAAAGTATTGCATTAACAGTTTAGGAATTACAATGTTTTAATACGTAGCCCCCATTTTCAGAAGCTCAATAGTAATTAGACAAGCTAAGATAACTTTAAACTGTTGTCTTTAAAACTTAAATCTTGGCTCTGGCAGACTTTTACTGCAAAAACCTTCAGTTACTGTTTGCGTTTGGAATTCACTGCCTTCAGTTTTGTTTTCAGTAACTAAAAAGCATGTTCTATTGGGCTGAGATCAGGTGACTGACTTGGCCATTGAATAATATCCCATTTCTTTGCCTTTGTTTGCTTTGGCAGTATGTTTTAGGTCATTATCCATTTGTGAAGCATCATCCAGTCAGTTTTGCAGCACTTTTAAGAATTCATCCTACTGCTTTTATCTGCAGTAAAATCATCAATAAACACCAAGGACCTCTTTCCACTGGCAGCTATACCTCTACCATATTTGCCAGATGATGTAGTAGTCTTCAGATCAAGAGCTGTTCCTTTTATTCTTCAAACGTTTCTCTTCCTGATTCTGGTATGAGTTAACTTTGGTTTACACTGTCCAAGTTTTTTTTTTTTTTTTCTTCAGAACTGGGTAGGCTCTTTTAGATGTTTTCTTGCAAAGTCTAATCTGGACTTTCTGTTCTTGAGTGTAACCAGTGGTTTGCACCTTGTCGTAAGCTCTCTGAATTTATATCCAATAGACTTCTCTTGATTATAGACTTTGACAGTGATATGCATGAATACTTGAAAATCTTCTTAACTTGGCTGGCTTCCAGGTCTTTGGCGAGTGTATTACTCCTTTTAAGAAGGAATTGTTGATTTTTAATCTATTAATAATTAAGTATTTACCAAATCTCTGATAGGTTTATTTCAGTTTTTTAGCCTGATGATGGCCTCCTTCACTTGCGTCGACATGTCTTTTTGACCTTATCTTGACAATTCTAGTGAATAGCTACCAAATACAAGTTATTCACCAGGCCTTTTTATCTGCTTAATTTCTCATGGAATTCTGACAAAATAGGCCTCACCTGATCACAAAACTACTTGCCAGTCAATTGTCCAATTACTTTTGAGCCTCTGAAAATGTGGAACTATGTATAACACCACTCCACCTGAGCTCACCGTCTCGGTACCACTCCACCTCCTTGCTCTTTGCCGTGTGTGTGTGTAGACAGATACACATTAATCTATGACGGCATCATTTTTGGTGCTGCTGTTGTTTTCATTCTTTTTGTTGAGAAAACTGAGGGCTGCATGGGCTTAAAAGTGTAATACTTTCTATTCACATACGTGCTCCTAGATACATTTCTATTGCAGGTCTATTTTTAGTCAAAAATGTGGGTGAAACCTTCGCACTTTAAACTCTGAACAGAGTGCTACAGAGTTTAAAGGGGACATATCATGCTTTTAAATCCTTCCTTTTCATATGTAACTCATTCACTTGTGGTCTATATAAAGTAGAACTGCAATGCTTTGGTCTGAATTCCTTGTTATTGTAGCTCCACAGACCCCTCGTTTACACCTGTTCTGAGGTGTGTTTTAGAGCAACTTGTTTTGATGCGGTCTTTTTAAGTAGGATGAGACATTTCACACCCCGCCCCCCCCTCCAGGTCGTAAAGCGTTTCACTCCACCCCATTCGGCCATTTTTGTAGTTTGATAGCAGCGATACAATTATCTACCGGCAGAGAAACATTTCAAAGAGACTCTGATGCTGGGGGGTGATGTAAGGAATCGTGTACACCCAACAACCGAACATTTTGACTTGTCTATTTGTAACTTCGACTGAACTTGGACTACAAAATTGCTGCGACAAAAAAATAGCGGATTCGTGAAATTGGTTAGCCAGAAGCCCATTGTTTAGTAGTTCCACAGCAAATACTGTGACGTAATAGACAAGAAAACTATCAGACTGAAAAATATGACCCAGAAAGAATATAAAGATATCTACACAACACCGGGAGAATTTAAATTTTCTGCACTCCTAGACACTCAAAGTACAAAACAAATGTATTTAAGGGCTAAAACAGTTGATTTTGCATATGTCCCCTTTAAATAAAAAATCAAAGAAAAAATTTGCATTGAGGATTTTTTATAATCGAGTTATTTGAGTAACTCTATGAATCGATGCAACCCTAGTGTACTCCAGCAGCACCCTGTGTTGCAATTCTGGTACTCAACTCTGAAGAACTTTGCTCTATAGCCAGTCAAATGGATGATGGGGATGGCTGTAATTTTAAAAGTTAGGCCACTAGTGGAGATATGACATTCCTACACATCTGTCATAAGGGAGGGTGATTAGATTCATCATTTCCTAGGAGGACAGGAGAATTCGGTTTGGAAAAGTGTGATGTGCTGTGTCATAATTATTGCAGTAAGAGGAGAAGATTGTGGTTAGGGTTGTTTCTAAAAAACACATGATACCAGAGACCATCCAGTCACATTAACAGTCAACAGTCAGTGTTGGTTTTTTTGTTTTGTTTGTTTTTTAATCATATTTAGCCTAATTCTTTTTCCATGCTGTTTAAACACTTCAAAAACATATCTGATCTGAATGGGAAAAAATTATGTTAGATATCTATACTGATATAGACTGGTTAATGTGTTAGTAATGAAAGGATGCCACATTGTTTGATGGAAATGAAAGTTATCAACCTTTCAAAGACTGAATTCAAAGACACCTCAAATATCAAAGTGAAAAAATTATGTGGCAGACTAGTCCCTTTTGCTGAGATTTCATTGCAGCAACTCAAAATGGTACTCATTATGTTTGTACAGCTTGTATGCATGCCTGGCAATAGCGGAGCATGCTCCTAATGATACCACAGATGGCGTCCTGGTGGATCTTCTTCCAGGTATGGACCAGGGCATCACTGATCTGCTGGATGGATTGAAACATAATGTCCCAGATGTGTTATATTGGAATTAAGTCAGGCAAGCGTGGATCTCACTCAGTGGTATCAATTCCGTCATCCTCCAGGAACTGCCTGCATACATGAGGATATTGTCATGTACCAAGAGGAACCCAGGACCCACTGCACCAGCATAGGGTCTGACAATTGGTCCAAGAATTTCATCCCAATACCTAACGGCAGTCAAGGTGTTGTTACTTAGCCTGTAGAGGCCTGTGCATCCCTATATGGATATGCCTCCCCAGACCATCACTGACCCACCACCAAACCGGTCATGCTGAATGATTTCTCCAGACCATTTTACATCTGTCACATCTTCTCAGGTTCACCCTGAGAAGATGTGAAAAGCGCAGGGTGCCAGTAGTGGACTTGCCAATTCTGGTATTCTATGGCAAATGCCCGTCAGGTACCACAGTGCCAGGCAGTGAGCATGGGGCTCACTAGAGGACGTCAGGCCCTCAGGCCACCGTCATTAAGTCTGTTTCTGATTGTTTGGTCAGAGATATTTGCACTAGCGGCCTGCTGGAGGTCAATTTTTTTTATAAGACTGGCAGTGCTCGTCCTGTTTCTCCTTGCACAAAAGAGCAGATATTGGTCCCGCTGATGGTTTAGGGCCTTCTCTGGCCATATCCACCTTTCCTAGAGTTACAACCTCTCTTCTGGAACCTCCTCCATGCTCTTGAGACTGTGCTGGGAGATACAGCAAGTCTTCTGCCAATGGCATGCATAGATGTGCCACCCTGGAGGAGCTGTAGGTTCCAGGTATTGCCTCATGTTACCAGTAGTGATACTGACCCTAGCCAAATGCAAACGTAGTAGGAAAAAAAGTCAGAAAAGATTAGGAGGGAAACAATGTCAGTGGCCTCCACCTGTAAAGCCATTCCTGTTTTGGGGGTTGTTTCATTGTTGCTCCTCTGGGGCACCTGTTGTTAATTTTATTAACGCCAAAGAAGCTGAAACTTGATTGAAAACCCCCTAACTGACCAATCAGTAGCTCAGAAGTTTACTTTACTTTACTTTATTTTATTTAGCACACGCTTTTATCCAAAGCGACTTACAAAAAAGTTTAATTGACTTAACTCTACTTACTGTAATTTAAAAAGTGTTCCTTCCATTTTTGTGCATTGCATTTTATGCATGCTGATATCACAACACCCTGTTCCTGCCAATGATTGTTTCAGGCTTAAATAATTGACTTTCTGAACTCTTGATTACTGATTCTTTTTTCTTTGTAATATGTAGACAGAACAGAAATCAAGCTTCTGTTACAGTGTGGAATTAGCCTCATTTAATTTAAAGAGTACTATTATCTCTGGCCAGCATTTTCAGATGATATCACTGTGAACTGGAAATGCATGAGTTGAACTTCTTTTCATATTGGGCATGAAAATTTTAAATGTACTCTGTTCTGGGACTTGTCCCATGTACTCACAGACTGCTGTTAGCTGCAGCTAAATGTAAGGACTTGCCAAATCTTCTCTGCCAATGCCAAACTTATTCTGCTATTGATTCTTGTTTGGTGTTGTTTATTGGAGTGGATGAGTGAAGTCTGAAGAAACAAGACATATTAGCAAGAGAAGAACCATACAATAGCCTGACAACTCCTCCTCTACAATTGCTCTGCATTGGTAAATCACTTTGCAACCCACCTCCACTCCTGCTCAATCTTTCAGCCTGTTTTTACTTAATGTCATATCTGGTGAACAATGTCACCTAGGATTTTTAAATTGATAGCATAGGTGCGTCTACTAAAAATCTCGGATGAGTTTGAATCTCGGTGACCCTAACCTCAAGTTCAAGGTCAGAGGTCAAGTTTTCTGAAAGTCTTGTGAATGCGATAAAAACGCAATAAAAATCTCGGTCGCTTTAGTTCTCACCATAATAATGCCAATCGCAGAAAGTGGCAATATTCTGAGTGGTTTATATTTTTATCATAATAATAAAATAAGTATAATAATTTTAGCATTTCTTATTCCTGGTTCTTACTTAGCCATTTGCTTTTGAAATTGATATGATGAATAAAGTCACTAAAGCTTCATGTGCACCCCATTAAGATCTACTGAGACATGGTAATTATGTGTTCTAGAACATGTACTTCCAGGGGATTAGTGCCACCTAAAGATTCTTCTGCCAGGAGGTTGATGGGTAGCATTGGCGGCTAACTGTATTTTTGGTGTTGCTTGTAATGCGCTTCAGGCAGTTCTGCCAAAACCACTGAACATGATGCTACACTGACTCTGTTCTCTGTCCTAATCATCAGAATGGATTTTGTTAAGAGCTCAGTAACTTCATTACAAATACAACATAAATGTAACTCATAGGGCTGCAACTAAAGATTATTTTGGTAGCTGACTAATTATTTTATCGATTAGTCTATTAGTCAAGATTATTTCAATCTTACCTCACCTGTTCAATCCTGCCCACCTGAGAATATCATCTGGTTGTCTCGTCGGACAATTAAAATAATGACCCATAAAAATACGAGTTTGAAACTAATCCAGTGTATTTTTAATATTAATGTGACCATCACAATAAATATTAAATAAACAATGCATATTAAGTGAATGCAATTTTTATTTTTCAATGAAAATATAATGTGCAAATAAGTAAATAAAAATCGCCTCTGTCCAAAAGTGCAAATAAGGCTTCAAATTAAATCACAAAAGATTTTTCCATCCAAAACACCTGAAAAGATGATTCAGTTCATGAAGAGGTTTACTATTCAGAAGGAACGCTAATATTAATGCCAGAAAAAAAAAATAGGAGACAACGTAGCTGCTCCTATTGTCCTTCACTTGTGATATGGTGCCGCTCATCAAACATCATCCATGAGAGCTTGTTTCTGACAGGTAAGCTAACAGAAACATTTCTGTACAAACATTAACAGGTATCAACAACGCACTAACGTACGCATCAAGAGCTGACATCACAGCTCCAGGATGCCGGCGTTTTAAACGCTCAGCATTGCAGTGATGCTGCCGTGGAAGGAAAGTTCTGCTTTGCACCGTCTGCATTCAGCTTTATTTTTGCTTCTGTGAAATGCTCCCACACCTTTGACAGTCTGTCTACATTTTCTTTAATTTTCTCCGCCCTCCTCTCTGCTCCACCATCGTTATGTTGTTCACATTATGTTCTTCTTTGTTAGTATTGTTGTTATTGGCAGACAATGGAGGCAATACTGCCCCCATACAGTATCTTCCTGTAGTGTATTGCAATCACAAAATCACATGATAAATGGAAGAAAATGGATGGATGGGTTTTAAAATATGACGTGTCAATGTTAAAATTCCACGTCAACTAATTTTTGTAGTCGACATTGATTATGTCAGTGAACCTATGCAGCCCTAGTAACTCATCTCTATGGAATGGAATGCAGTCTATGAGATCTTGTACATTCAGTTCAACAAATTCTTCACATCCTTTTATTTTGGATGATGTGTGTTATCAACAGGCCATGGGACATCTTTCAAGAGTGACTGCCACAACTGTTACTGCTTTGCTGGTGACACCATCTGCTCCAATAGAGAATGTCTCAGCTCTGGCAACACAGATGACAGTCATCACCACTTTACTGGTCAGTTTAATGGAGTTTGGCCAATTCTGATAATCAACTACTAAATCTAACTATTGTATTTTTGTATGAGATTCAGTTACAGGTAACAGGTCAGTGGGGCCATTTTCTTCTTTATTTAATTGCAAAAGAGCTTTGGTTGTTCAATGTTTTATTTTTGTTTGTTTTTTAAATACTTGTCAGGAACAATCAGTAGTTTAATAAAGTTTTGATACAAGGATGCCATGATCATCATTTAACAGACATATCAGAGAGACAAGAGGAAGAAATAAAAGGCCTTAGACAGCTAGAATGCGTTATGACCAGATTGAGTCTTGAAGAGAAAAAACACTTCTGTCTAGAAAATTTCAGGAAGTCAGTGCACAAATTTCTCCTGTTCATAACAACTGTTGTGTGAATATTTTTACAAACATCTGATGTAAAATCTCTGCATACCTGAATGAGCAACAGGTGAAAAAAAAAGACACTGAAAAGAATTAAATACTGAACTAAAAAAAACTATTGTGCACTGACTCACTAACTGCTTATATATTTATAAAATTTCATTCCATAAGAACTTCATCAGGTATATCTCGACTGGTATCTTTTATACACAGTGTATGGAATGCTTTCATGGAGGTAGGCATATCATTGTCAAAGTTTATAAATAAGAAACTCCTTTTATGGCAAGATACAAACACTGACAAGAGTAGAAGGCCAGATGATACAAAAACAAAAAATATCTAAAATAGCCAACCCAGACCTGGAACAAGATTCTTTAGACAGATGAAAGAAAAATGAACTTTTTGCATAATCATGGGAAGAGAAAAGTATAGGGAAGGGTTCGTAATTCAAAGCATACAACATGAAACCTGTAGAGGCAGTGTTGTTCAATGTATTAGTTCTAATAACATTGTTCTCACCACAATAATTAGAGAGATCAGGGTTTGTGATGAGATTGCTAAAAATTATGTCCAGTGGGTTTTAAAAAAAAAAACATTGGGCAGAACCAAACCCTAGTATTCTGAGATGTTTGCCTCTACCTTAGAGAGTAGAGTGGACTAGAATAGAACCATAGCAAGTTATTTTCCTTTAAAGCTTAAGTTTGTATTTTTTATCTTCTGTTTTAACTGTTACACTGTACATTAGTGCTTACAGTGTACACCAGCAACCCTTCTCTGTGAAATAAGGATTTCTGCCTCCCTCTGCCCTCCCTTAGGTCTTCCCTGTAGCTGCCCGTACCGCTTCGTTCCAGTGTGTGCCTCTAATGGGCGGACCTATCCCAGTGCCTGCGTGGCTCGGTGTATGGGATTCAAGGACAGTCAGTTTGTCTTCGGCCAGTGCCGCCTCAGTAATCCCTGCACCAGCAAACCCTGCCAGAGAAACCAGAGGTGAGTTCAGTAAATGGTCAAGAACAGTAAAGAAACTCACTATCCAGACTGGCCCTTCTTTTTTTCCCTTTTTTTCTTTTTTTTTGCACTTGTTCTTTGTCTTTTCATTTCTCATTACTGACGAGCAGGTAGCTGTTTCAGGTTGCTGTGTTTGGTAGAGTTTACGATTCCATTTCATTCACATGGCTCTGCTCTGGAACCTCCCTATCCTTCCATGTGCAAATGTGGAAAGGTAGTTGTGGGAAGAAGAGTATAACAGACCAACAGCAGAGAACAGAGCAATATTAGTAACAACATATATAACAATTAGAAACAGCATGAAAAGGAGGAGCTAGGATCAAGCTGGGTTTCAAAACAGCCTCCAGAACTGTGGGCAGGCTAAAGCAGCTTAAATAGCACTCTCTATGTGAAATTCACCTGTGTGCCAGATCTGAGATCAACTGATCTGCTGGTATTGCTGCTGAACTTGACTTAATGCTCTGCCTGGACTGATGTAGTAAATAATAACTATTATTATTATTATTATTATTATTATTATTATTATACAGTTATAATAATAATAATACAACTAATACAAAATCAACATTACAGTCAAAGCTAAAGAGCATTTGTTAAGCATCTGTAAAAGATGTTGAGATTTACAGACATCAAAAGAACTGCAAAGTAGAGTTGTAGTCAGTGCAGGTACAGCCAACCTCATTTTTTTTGTCTGTTGTATTGTGCTGCTGCATGCAATGTAATGAAATGGTAAATGTAGTACTAAATGATTTCTAGAATGTTTATCCCAAATATTTTTGGTTTCATTCCTTTTTCCCCTGACTGATATTGTCTGGACCACATTTACCCTCTGTTCAAAAACGCAATAAACAGAAGTATTAGCACACACACACACACGGCTGTAAAGCCTTTTGCTTTGTTCTGTGAGTAAACAATGCAGTAAGTGGGAGAGCCAACTCAGATGTGTGTAACACCTGATTCGTGCCCAGCCTTGGAGACTTGGCAGTTGCTATGGTAATAGAGCAGGGTTTTGTGTGTTCAGAAGAAGAGGTTTGAAATTTGCATACTTTGTGCAGTTTGAAACTTCTCACATAGTTCCTTCAAAAATGGAATGAAAGTTGTATACATGTATATTTGTGTGTGTTTTGTCAGGTGCATCCCAAAGTATCGTGTGTGTCTAAGTGACTTGTCAGATTGTCCTCAGTATGAGTGCATGGGGCACCCGGCAACCTGCGATAAGAGCAGCAAGGAACTGGCCTGCGACACTGACGGCTTGGTCCACCACAGTCTGTGCCATTTGCACCAGGCTGGGAAAACCCTGGCCTACATGGGCCACTGTGAGGTAGGTTCCAGAAGAAAGAGAAAGGCAGAAGGGTTCAGGGGCTATTATCCTCATTTTGAGAAACTAGAAATGGCTGAGCTGGGAGATTTGACTCTGTTGTTGTTGTTGTTATTGTTGTTGTTGTTGTTGTTTTCACTTTTTTTTAAAGGAGGGAGCTTAATCATGTGCAGCCTTCAGTGTTGTTAAAGCTAAAAAAGCTCTCAGTAGTGGACAGACCTTTGTCAAGGTTTAATCATGCTCTCATTTAGCCTTTAACCCCAGACTAAACACAGTATGAGGGAGCGGACAACACAGTCACAGGGAGTGCCTCTAAAAGGAAAAACCTAATCAAATCAGGCTTAGAATAGGCAGAGGAATTACCATGCTCATTTTATTACCAGATGGTGTTGGCAGAATAGATTGTCAACCTCTTAACATCCATTGGGGGGTAGGGTTAAGAGTAGGTTGAGTTTTAGCCACATTCTAAACATGCATTGAAGATATTATCTTTTAAATTAAGTGTTATAAGACTTCAGTTTATGTGCATCAGTTAACTGAAATATAATGGGACAGATATGAACCGAAGCCTAATTCAGAACAGACCACCCGTGACCAGGTGGGTGTTAAGAGGTAATTCCTCCCAAAAATTTTGACATTCAAAGGCAGCAACCCTGGTGTATATAGCAACTTGTATACTCTACTGGTCCCAGGACCAGTAGAGTAGAGGGGAGAGTGGTGCTGGAGACTGATGGATGGATTGGTGTGACATCTGCAGTGATATGGATGCTATTCCTGTGTGTTGTGATGAAAAGAGAAGTGACATGAAAGTTTTGTGAGGTTTTAATTTGCCTTTGCAAAGGAGTCAAACAACAATACTGAGCGCAGCAGTAGTCTGCATGGAAAGGCTTCTTCAGTTCTCAGAGAACTGAAGCTTCAGATGAGAGGTGAAACATCTTCAAGAAACAAATAGAAGTCCAGTTGCTCTTTATTCGAGCTCCAGAGACCTCTATGACCTGGATGACTGAGAACCTACACAGACAAAGTAGTCTGCGTGGCAAAAAAAATAACAAGCACAGAATAATTTATAGAAACGAGTTATGTACCTGCCATGGTCATGGAACTTTGTGTACAAACGATAGCTTGTACAGTTAATTACATCTTGTTATAGAGGATTAGACAAAACATGGCACTATGGAGCCTTCCATTCAGTCATTTCAGCTTAACACAGAGAAGGTGAGAATCTCAAAATTTGCCTCATATTTCTCCCTTTTGATCATTTATTGATCACACAGGTACATCACATTTTCAAAAATGGCACAAGCAGACCTAAAACTCTAACTAGGTTCAATCTATGTCATTTCCATTTGCCATACAGAAAGCATATTACTGTTTTCATGTGGAATAGGCACCATTAGTGTGTAGCAATTTTTCTCGGCAGACAGCGTGAGGGCCAGATGCTGTCGTAAAGTAAAATAAAATTAATATTGTATCCTAAGTAATATATTAACATTTGATATATCAAATGTATACTATTTTTAATCATGTGCTGCCCAAGTACTTACATGTTCTTCTCTGTTTTGTTGACGGTTGATATGGAGACACAGCAATCATGTGCAGTTGTGCTCATTATAGATGCAAATTAGCACAGGAAACAATAACATGTTACATGAGAGCAACGAGTTTATCTACGCATAATCTACTTTTCAGAAGGCATTTTTTGTTGTAAATTTTTTTCAAATGAATATAGAAACAGAGTTCAGATACAAAACCTTCTAAGTCTGCCTGGACACTTTTCTTTTAAAAAGAGCTTCTTTTTTTTTTTCTGGATCCGATGGTAAATGTAATAATTTTATTAATTTGAATAGTAGATAGGTCACCGAGCCATCTACCCATCTGGTCCCTCCTCAAGGAGACCGTATAAAAGACCCTAACAGGAAAGTAGATGGTAGCCCTACACAGGCTGGGGGGAGTACACTCGGCAGCCAGTAACGATCCTTTCGCAGGTTCACTGACAGAAATCTTGTTACAACTTTTACTTCCTTTAGTTAGACAAGTTTGATCCTGAACATTTTTTCTACACGAAAACAAGGCCAGACTCACCTTCAGCTGTGTTTACAATCTGATCACTACCAACAAAAGCTGGCTCCTCACTGCAGCCAGAAATTTTACATTTAAGAAGACTGCTGGCGCCACTATCAGAGCACAGTTAAAGAAGCAAAAAGGGAATATTTTGCAAATATTATTTCCTCCAACAGCCATAACCTATGTGTGTTATTTAACACTGTAAATTCTGTGCTTAATATTCCACAGAATACTGGTTTGGAGGCTTCTCCTGATTTTTGCAATAATTTTCTGCATGTTTTTATTGAAAATGTTGCTACCACCAGGGCTTCGGTTCATTGCTCAGTTTGAGTCTGTGACTCTTTCACTTTTAGAGGATGTGGTTGGCCATATTAAGTCATCAGGTTTCGCCCATGATCCTGTCCCTCCACGATTTTTTAAATTAATTAATTATTTTTCAGAAATTGAGAGGCACTGCACGCTCATGGTAAATTGTAAGGCAGGGACAGACTAAAGTAAACTCTGCTTTATCATAATTTTTTCCAACTTTATTTATCATTTTTGCATATTAAAAATATTGTAGTTAAGTCATTCTTACACGTACCCCCCCCCCCCCCAAAAAAAAAAAACCCCCACACCAACCAAAAAACATCAGCACGGCTTGGGTTTGCAAAGTTGCATCTGAACAAACCACAAGACAGAAAAGACCAAAGCGGAGATGTCTGGCCATGATGCACAGTACAGTGTTTGGAGACAAACAAACACAGCATATCAGCACAAACAGCTCATACCAACCGTCAAGCACGGTGGTGGAGGGGTGATGATTTGGGCTTGTTTTGACACCTTGCAGTCATAAACTCCTCTGTATACCAAAGTATTCTGGAGTCAAATGTGAGGCCATCCATCCAAAAGCTAAAGCTTGGCTGAAATTGTGCCATGCAACAGGATGATGATCCCAAGCACAGCAGAAAATCTGCAACAGAATGGCTGGAAAAGCAAAGAATGAAGGTGCTGCAGTCCAAAGTCCAAACCTCAACCTGATTGGAACGCTGTGGTGGGACCCGAGGAAAGCCGTGCATAAACGCCCACAAACCTCAATGAACTGGACCATCTTTGTAAAGAAGAGTGGGCCTAAATTCCACTGATTAAGTCACACAGAAAACAATTATTACTTCAAGTTGTTACTGCTAAAGGTGCGTCTACAAGCTGTTGAATCACAGGGTTTTTACAGGACATCTTAAGTCTTGTGATAGCTTTCTGTTCCACCTGCCTGTAATTTTAAATTGTGTATCTTTGTGTTTTATACTGTTCAGACAAAACTATTTCAAAAGTTTTGAGAGGCATTTTCACAATATGTTCTATAGACAAATTAATTCAGCCAACCAATAAATAGTGAACACATTAATATATAATAAAGATAGTCGCTTATTAAAGGCCTAATCTTGATTAATCCTGCAAATTATCAGTAAAAAAAAATGAAGGTACTTTACCATACTGATGTTATTTCCCTTGGTTTGTAAAATTACTAAAAAAAATATCCACGGAAACCAGACTAAATACAAACAAAACAAAAACCAATTTGGAACCAATGTCGTTGTGCTTATATTTTATTTCACATGAATCTGCACTAGCAAACATAAATTATTTGTATTTATATATTAAGGATTTCATCTGTCAAGAGGTAACATCCTCCATCCACCAGAAAACTCTGAAACAGGCTTTAAGATTCTGATTATTTATTATGTACAGTTCATCAGAAATGTTCCAACAATTTGGCAAAAAACCTTCACAAACATTTGGCACAGAAAGTCAGCAACAATTTTTTTTTTCTTCTGATATGCATCATAAAAACGACAAGGAACCTGGATGGACTATCTGACATCAACGACAGAAATGAGGAGTGTTCAGAGTTGAGTGAGATGATCAGTGCGTTCACATCGGCTCACAGGTAACATCAGAGATAAGAGACATAAAGCACCTCTAACTTTACCACCTTAAACCAGACCAGGGACAGTTAGTATTTACATATGTACTCCTTTGATTTGTCCTACTCTGTGTGCGTACGTTCTCACCCAGCGGTGAAGTCAGCGACGGCTGTGTTTCCTTCAAGGAAGTTAAAACAAATGCCACTGATGATTTGTAAGAACAATTTGGCCCTGGACACAGGCTCTAACTTCACCATCACCGTCATCAGTACCAGCAGCGATTAACTCTGAGTTCTTTAAAAACATTTAAATACCGAACCATGTCCTTCACAGTGCCCCTAAACATCTGGACAAACGAATCAAGGTTGTGCAAACGGATTTTTTTTTTTTTTTTGGTCCACACAGAGGAGGAACACCACACTTGCAAGCATCCTCACATCAACTACAATAAATTACCAGCTCATGGCTCTGTCCTGGTGCACTCTGGGTAATGTAGTTCACAGAGACTTGTGCTTGCCCAGCAGGCAGAGGCTGAGACACTGCAGCAGACCTTTCATCCACAGACAGTGAGCGAGGAACAGCAGCAGCAGGCAGGCGCCGGCCGAGCAGTAAACGCTGATCACCGTGCTCTCCTCCGGCAGGAAACACTTGGACAGCGTGTAACTGCCGGGGGACACCGTCGCCTGGGAGAAGAAGGGGGGAGAAGTGAGAAATAATGTGAGTTAGAGGTCATGAGTAATGGTTATACCAGCAGAGGTGGCTGCTTAGAGCTCCTCGGCCACCAGAGGGCCTCCAAAGATTAAAAATAGAGCTCATTTTAAGTTCCTTTCTTTTTATCTGGATGCATCTGTTTTTTCATACCCTGTAAACAACAGCAACGACATATTCAACATAATCTCACCTCAGTAAAAACTAATTGTATAAAAGAAAAACGCCTCATTTAGGCCACCCGTGGCTCATTTTAGCTCAGCGGTAACTGCTGCTGCTTCACATGAAGTGGGTCCTGGGAATTTGCATGTTCTCTGTGTGCTTGTGTGGGTTTTCTTTCTCAGAGATATTGGAACAGTTATGTTAGTTTAATGCTGCCTTTGTCATCCCAAACTCTCTGAATTTTAAGAGTTTGTGGTTAAATAACGGTTTAAACAACAACAAAAAAACGTCCGAGCAGCAAACCAATCATGTCCTTGGAAGTGGAAACAGGAAACAAGATTCTCTCTCAAATATGTTGGAACAATAACTCACTCGAAACTGAACTTTGAGGGCCCCGCTTTGGTTTAATGAGGACTTTGTCAGCACAGCTGACAAATCTGCAGCAACTGTGTGACGCTATCGTGTCAATATGGACCAAAATGTTTCCAGCACCTTGCTGAATCTGTGCCACGAAGATTTAAGGGTGTCCAAACTGGTACTACCAGTGACGTGTACACCCTGGACAGGTTGCCAATTTAGCACAGGGCTAACACACAAAGACAACCAATTTGTGCTCACTTACACACCAGCAGCCCACTGAGAATCTAACTAGCGGCAGACTGGCTGCTGGGTGCACCAGGACATGACCCGAGGGTCATTTTGACCTGCTATGAATTTTACCTGTGACATTACAAAAGCAAGAATAAGTTGACCAAACTCTCAGAATGAACACATCAGGTGCGACTCTCGTGCTCTTGTAGAGATCATAATGGCCTCGGCGCAGCCTGCGCCCCCCCCCCCCCTCTCCCTCTATCTCTGCAAGCCATGCAATATTGACTCACTTTCATGGTCAGTTACAGGAAAGGTGTTTGCTAAGGAAGATGATAAAGGCTGAAAAATAAGTGGCAGACAGAGACCAAAAAACAGACACAGCTTATTTGTTGTTGTGGCTTATTTTCAGTTTCAGTGAGGTAGTCCATTGAAAGTTTGAGACTTACTCTTTAAAATAAATTATAAATAAATGAGGTGTGGCTCAAGACTTTTGCACAGTACTATACATTTAAGATACACCAATCAGACATAACATTATGACCACCTGCCTAATACTATGTTGGTCCCATTTTTGCTGTCAAAACAGCGATGACCAGTCGAGGCATGGATTCCACTAGACCCCTAAAGGTGTCCTGTGGTATTTGGTAACAAGATGTTAGCAACAGACCCTTTGAGTCCTGTAAATTGCAAGGTGGGGCCTCCGTGGATCAGACTTGTTTGCCCAGCACATCCCACAGATGCTTGATTGGATTTAGATCTGGGACATTTGGAGGTCCAGTCGAGCTCGTTGTGCTCCTCAAACCATTCCTGAACCATTTTTGCTTTGTGGCAGGATGCATTACCCTGCTGAAAGAGGCCACAGCCACCAGGGAACACCGTTTCAGTGAAAGGGTGCAAATGGCCTGCAACATTTAGGTAGGTGGTACGCATCAAAGTAACATCCACATGGATGCCAAGATTTCCCAGGAGAACATTGCACAAAGCATCACACTGCCTCTGCCAGCTTGTCTTCTTCCCATAGTGCATCCTGGTGCCAGGTGGTCCCCAGGTAACGCACATGGACCCTGCTATCCACGTGATGTAAAAGAAAACGTGATTAGACCACCTTCTTCCATCGCTCTGTGGTCCTATAAATACAGGCCCCTGTGACCCTGAACTGGATAAGCAGAAGAAAATGGATGGATGGAAATATAAGCTGAATTTAATTGATAGCAATATTATATTTCTGTTCAAATGTTCTATAGATGTTATATATGTTTATTTTTAATTTTTTTTACCCCTATAGCTGTGAAGTAAAAACTGACAGCTGTATTTTGTAACCAACTGCTGACTCTCTTCACTGTTTTTGGTTTCCATATCACTCCCGAGGGGAACATCTGGCACTTCAGCTGCTAAATGCTCTGCTGTGTTCACCAGCTAGTCGCTAACTGTGTTTGGGTGCTGAGCAGTGCATGTTCTGGGCCCAAAAACTACTCTGCAAGCACTAAGCAATAAGAGTAAGGTTGTATGCTGCACAGCTGAACAGTGATAAAAGCAAAACAATCCACACAGAAACACCCCAACCAGTTGGCAAGTTTGGACCACAATTATATCGCTCTATAAAAAGAGATTAATTTGGTAATTTTCAGGGTTTTTTTTTTTTCATGTGTCGCTGTTTTCAAAATGCTGATTTTAAACTTCAGGCTGTTAAAAGTCTGTTGATCTCAGAGTCTGCAGCCTCAGATATATTCTTGTGTTTGTGCTCTCACTCACTAGGATGAAGCTGGGGTTGTTTCTGTTCCTCCAGCTGAAGGACGGCACGCTGATTTCTGGGTACTTGTTGTCGTGGAGAACCTCACATCCGCTGTGGGTGTGTCCGCTGAG
Source organism: Cichlasoma orientale (assembly GCA_034780415.1). Classification (NCBI taxonomy): domain Eukaryota; kingdom Metazoa; phylum Chordata; class Actinopteri; order Cichliformes; family Cichlidae; genus Cichlasoma; species Cichlasoma orientale. The sequence continues at coordinate 26,381 of JAVDPK010001353.1, read as the reverse complement.
GATAAGGCGGGGCTTAAACCACTGCAGCAGCTGAGGAGAGAAACCCATATCTGCTTGAGAGGCTGGTTGCTGCTCCCTTACATCACCAGTTTCATCATCACCATCATCATCGCCATCGTCTACCGTTTCCATATGAGACTATTTCTGACGGCGGGCTGTTGTTCCATATTTTAATTGGATGAAGAGATCAGAACAGATCTGCGCTTTGAGAGAGAAGGAAAAAAAAGACAGACAGCAGAGGCGGTGTGATGAGACTGCAGAGTACTCACCCTCTGTGAGGCTTCCTTAGACAGCACGTCATACTTCTCTCTGAACAGCAGGTGTCGCTCTTCAGGCGGTGCAGCGTCCTGTCCTGTGCAGCCAGCGTCGCTCACTCTGTACAGAGGATAGTGCTGCAGAGCACAGCAGACAGTCAGGGAAACATGCACATCTGTCAGGGAAACATGCACATCTGTAATCATGACTTTCCCATCAAACAGTCCGTAAACACATCAGCAGTGATCTGCATGTTTAAAGAAACTGATTTCAGGACACAAAAGAGGCGTTTGCACAGGGAACATGGAGTAAAACCACGTTCCCTGGCCCATCATGATGCCAGACATGGTTGTCCTGCCACTCTGCATTTCACCGGACTCGAACGTGCAACTCTTCAAGCCAAAGAGGGCAATCCATCAAAGTCGCTGTCACAGAGAGAGATGTATTGGATTGTAGCACTCAACACTATGACACCTTCCGAATAAGTTTGTATAAAATATGGAAGCAGAGTGTGTGGTGTAACCTCACTTTATTTTCAATCTGTGTCATGACTGAAGTACCATGTGATTATTTAAGCCAATCCCCTGCTAAAATCTTGCATATAAATTACACAAGGCTTTTCTCATTTAACTAATTGGTGCCTCCTTGTCTCTTCTGTCCTGTGATTCAGAGATCAATCTCAGTACGCCCTGATGAAGGATGTGTCAGTTCCTAAAATGCACTGGAGGGCCAGAGGAGGCTTGCCGGAGGAGCTATGATCAGGGATGTACACGTGTATCCTTTGCGGAAGTGTTTCGTTACCTTCAGCATATAAAAGAAAGCTGATCAAACCTTCTGCCCTTCACAGATTACGTGTGTGATTAAGAAAAAAATGTATATCTTGCCACACTGTTGCACTGCTACATCTGAGATCATAAAATACAGCAGCAGCCGGGCTATATAAAAAGCAATTTATGGTGCAGTTGTGCCAAACATCAGATTTAATTGGCATCACTTTAAAATGAAGCTCCGAGGCGAAGATGCCTCATTTTGTCAAATGACTGCTGCCTCGGCTCTTCTCTTCTCACGTCTCCGTCTCGCCTCCTCCGCTCGCATCTCTGGTGGGAGGGACTAAGGAGCGAGGAGAAGAATCGAGGATGTACAAAGTGAGAAATGAAAGAGGGAGATCACCAATATTTTCAATCAACCTCTGCTTTGTTTATTGAAATAGCCAGAAAATTTGAGCCTTGTAAAGTTTCTCAAGGCTTGTGCAGGTGCTTCTTTCTCGCTGTTGGGTATTCAACTTTGGTTTAGCACCACGGATGTCAAACAAGCGAGATCGGCGTGCTCAACTCCAAACAAATAAACCTTTCAATGGGTGCTGAACCGTGTAAATGTCAAACTACAAATGAGAACTTCAGCACTAACAATTACATGTAGAAAGTATTTAATATTAAAGAAACACATTTCAGCACATGGTTTTCCTCAGCGTTTAAACCAGAACAGTAAATTTGGGACCAATAACCGATCGTGTCCTGTCCTGCGTAGCTGGCATCACACACTATATGAAGAAGATAAAATCTGAAAACAGCAGATAGTCAGGGACTCGTCCTCACCTGTAATCAGGATTTTGTGACTTCTGGATTTTGGATTTTTGAAAGAAGGAACAGGAAACAGGAGGAGAGGTTTCTCTCTCAAATACTGCATGTTGGAACAATAACTCACTCAGAACTGAACTGTGAGGTCCTGGTTTGGTTTAATGTGGCCTTCGTTCAGCCCAGGACACGCTCACAGAAAAATCTCCACCATCTTCAGTGAAATAGATGCAGATCTGGACGTGGTGGAACAGGAGATTTGCATCATGGATTTGCATCATGGATTTGCATCAACTGACAAATGTGCAGCAACTATGCGATGCCATCATGTCAAAAGGGACGGGTTTCAGCACATGGCTTCCTTCAGCGTTTCTGTATCAGATCAGAAACGCTGAGGAAAGCCATGTGCTGAAACACGTCCGTTTTTTTCTTACTGCCTTATAATATAAAATACTTTATACATGTACTTGTGAGTGCTGAAGTTCCCATTTATAGTTTATCACTGCAGATGAACATGCTGGCAAAGTGCATTAAACTAGACTTAAAGACATCTCAAACATTTACTGACTCAAAATTGAGCTCTGCGCTGTGAGCAAAAAGGAACGGCAGTATCTGTTGTGTTTGAGGAAACTGCCTCATTTCATTATCAAAGCCAAGAGGATTTTATTTTGCTGTGCTTTTATTGAGTCTGTTTTGCTGCTTTCTTCTTCGTGATATGGTTTGGATACTAATCTGCATCCAGAAACTCAAACAGGTAAATGCCCCCCTGGGTTTCCCATTAGAACATTGCCCAAAGCATCACAGTGCCTCCGCTGGCACAGTGCATCATGGCGCCATGTATACTGCAGGTAAGCAACGCGCACACGCCCGGCCATCCACGTGATGTAACAGAAAAAGTGATTCATTCGACCAGGCCACCTTGTTCTATTGCTCTGTGGTCCATTGTTGGGGTCAGGGGTCAGCATGGGCACCCTGACGGGTCTGCGGCTATGCAGCCCAACACACAGCAAACTGCAATGCACCGAGCATTCTGACACCTTTCTACCAGAACCAGAATTAACTTTTGAAGCAATTTTGACTACATTAGCTCGTCTGTTGGATCGAATCACACGGGCCACCCTGCGCTCCTTAGATCCTGTCCCTGGTTCACCACTGTTCCTTCCTTGGACCACTTTTGATAGATACTGACCACTGCAGACTGGAAAAACCCAAAGAGCTGCAGTTTTGGAGATGCTCTGGAGATGTCATCTACACATCACAGTTTGGTCCTCATCAAACTCACTCAAATCCTCACGCTTGCCCATTTTTCCTGCTTCTAACACATCAACTTTAAAGAAAAAAGGTTCACTTGCTCTAATATATCCCACCCACTAACAGGTGCCATGATGAAGAGATAATCAGTGTTATTAACTTCACCTGTCAGTGGTCAAATGTTATACCTGATCGGTATATTCTACCATAATTTGATGGCCCTTGACAGAGATGACTATCACACAGTTTTATAACACAGAACGTTATTATAATGAATTAATGCATTCATATAACAGACAGTGTGTTCATAAATAGTAAATATTCCCAGATTTTTGCTTGATTCAGTCTGCAGGTAGTCGAGTTTAGTGAAGACTGAGGACCCAAAGTGCCGACTGTTAGGCAGGCTGGTTACCAGTGAAAGCATTTTTTTATTGAAGGTGAACCCAAATTCATAAAAACGCACAGAAACGCTGGGGAAACACTGGGAGCCAGGAAACTAAGGTAAACACAGGAAACCCACAGAGCAGGATGCACGGTAAACAGGATGACGTGACAAGGAACCAAGACAAACTAAATACACGAGGTGATGAAGGCAAATGGGAGACGCTTGGGGAATTGCACACAGCTGAACTAAATCTGATAACCAGCATAGGAATTAACTATAAACAAGGCAGGAGGACACATGACTAACAAAATAACACAAGAAAAACTAGACAAGGGAACAGCACTGACGGAGACGGGGAACACCGGGGAGGCAGGCTAAAGTGAAAGAAGCAATATCATAAACATAACAGTAACTGGAACAAAAGCACAATTGATTGTGAGCGGGGTTTTTTTTTTTTTTTTTGAAGCCGCAGCGACAGGGTGGGAGGGAACAGACACACCACACAGTAGAGGGAGAGGCTCCTTCAAAGCTCGCTCGGAGACCGGAAGTTGTGCTTCAGACAATGTTTTTGGTTTTTTAGTTTTTTTTTTTACTGTTTTTGACTCTGTGATATTACACATATGAATCTGAATTGGATAAGTAGAAGAAAATGGATGGATGGATGAAAGGATGGATGGATGGGTGGATGGATGGTAATCTGAGACAACTCTGGCTGTAAGCACCGCAGCCTCTCCCACCTGTTGTTCAAAGCTTCTGTTTGTTAGGTGCAGCCAATCAGAAGAAAGCTAGCTTAAAGTGAGAGGAACTAAAACAGGTGGTTTTGGGCAGAGGTTGAAGTGGGGGCTGTGCCAAGGCCCAGTATTTTTAAACTGTGGGATTTGGAAAGGAAGAATAGAAACACAGAGATGGAAAAGAGGATAGCAGGTCCCTGTTAAGTATAAAAATTTTGTAAGTCGACATTGTGTTTCCAGAATCAGCAATAAATTATTAAGTTCTAGAAGTTATAGATTGTAGAGGAGAGTGATAAAAACTGCAGAGAGGGTCACCGGGGTCATCCTGCCACCCCTTGGAAAGCTGGCAAAACAACTTTGCCTGTCAAGAGCAAGGACCCCCACCCACCCCTCTCACGGACTGTTTTCTCTCCTGTCCTCAGGTAGAAGATACCGCAGCCTGACATGTAGAACCACAAGGTTTTGTGACAGCTTTTATCCAACACCCATGAGACTGTTACACACTACAAAATCGTAAGACAATCTATTATACAATATTTATTGAATTTATTACAGGGTCAGCTGAAAGTAGGACCCAAATGCAGACAGAAAGGTTTAATGAAGAAACTGACAAAGATCTTTAACTAAAAGGCTGATCAACCACATTCCAAACAGGAAGACAACAAAGGCACAAAAGACAAAATAACCGTAACCAGGAATGCCAGAAGGCATTAAGGATGAAGGCAAGAAGCTCAGGAGGGAAAACTGACAGTCCAGCAAAGACTTAGAGACAGACATGACCAAATATACACAGCGTGCTGATTAAATAGGGCAAAAACGGGAAGTAAAATGATGAGACACACAAAAGCAACCTCCAGGGTAAAACAAAGTCCCGCTATAAAGACAGACACAGGAAGGAAACGGAGAAAGTAGAAACACAAAGGGGCACAACAACAAGGACTATGACAGTCGGTGTGAGATTTCTCACTCGCTGCTACGTGTATGCTGAAAAACACATTGGACATCGTCAGCCATACGGTCGGGAAGCGACACCTTCATGACTTGAATTTGAGAGATGTGCACCAAACTGCACAGTAGAGATTATTATTAGAGCTGAAGCTGATGTGGAAACTTCAGCAAACTGAATTCAGCCAAGTGGATGTTTTCCAGAAGTACTGCTTAATAGAAAGAAATGCTGTGAAGGTCTTTGTGTTGTTTTTCTTCTCTTGGAGATCAGCAAGGAGATTCTGCCCTAAGGAAAACAAAAAGGTTGTGCACAAAAAAAAAAAAAAACCTGCAACTTTAGAAAATAACATTTTGGTTTTTGGACAGCTACGTTTGCACCAAATTAGGTCTGTGGATTTTTTTTTCTTTCGCAGTGTAGTGCTGGGACGTCGGTACGGACAAGAGGAATCATAGCAGAGACCAACAACACTTTCAGTGTTTTCCACCGCTAAATGTTTTTAGCTTCTGATGAAGACCGAGTAGAGTCATCAAGTTTACCTGTAACATGATGGGGGGGGTTGGAGGGTAGAGCTGCGAGCCTTCGCAGCCGTCCATCGCTCCGCTCCCTGACTGTGCGCTCTGCAGAGGAGACAACATAAAGAATTCATCAGCTGTCTTGTCCACAAGCTCACAAAGCATCCTCAAGTATCAGGTAACATTTTTTTATTTCATGTCTCTACACTCCCGTTTCTGCTGCTGGCTGCGGGGAAAAAAACAAAGCAGAAAAAGAAAACAAGAGTAAAAAAGCCACCACTTCTAATGTGCTTTAACAAACACTAGATGTGTAAGAAGAACGAAACACCTGCTCTGGGTGCGTCTTAATTTTCCGTTCGCACCCCTCGAGCGCCAGCGCCAGAGCACATCCATGCTGACAGTGAAAAAGTGTGCAAAAGACTTCTAGAAATTTCCCCCTACCTGAAGAGAACAGTTGAGGTCCCTGGAGAGTTTGATCAGCTCCTTTTCCACTGACTGACAGATGGGACAGCCGTCTCCGTGCAGGGCCACGCTGTTCACCAGCAGAAAACTGAAGAGGGAAGGAGATTCTCCGTTAGTCTGGCAGGAAATCTAGAAAAGCATCGTTATCAACAAACAACATCCAGATATCATTGGCTTTTAAGTGGAAGACCAACCTGTTAGCAAACAGTTGCTTATTTACACATCTGTCAGTTTCACAGCCGCATTTGCATTTGTTTGGAGTTATGTTTCAGGCCACCTGACAAATCCAAGTCCAAAACTCAGTCTCTGTTTTTTTACCAACTCCTGAGGGAAATATCTGGCTCTGTTGTTCGCCAGCTTGCGAATAACTGTGTGTGTCTGCTGTCTGATGCCGAGCAGGTAGCGTGCTGTGAGCTGAAAACGTGTGATGAGAGTAAACCAGAGGAGTGAAACAATGAACTGGGCCCGTAAAGGCGGGGCTGCAGATCCAGAGCGTAAATCTCTGTAGATTCATCAGTGCGCGTGGCCCCCTTTTTCGAACTGCCACAATTTTTTCACATCACCTTTGATCCATTATTATGAAAGCATTGCTTACAGCTGCTTTAAACAGTTCCTACAACTAGCGCTCACATGGAGGACGAACACCGCTGCACTGTGGGTGTTTTGCATCAGCGCCTATAAAAGAGGGAAAAGCACATAACAATTTTTTTGTCGGCACAAATAGGGCTATTTGTGTGGTTCCTCTTATAATAAATTACAACACAACAATAGGCCTGTTTTCATGTAAATGTAACGCAACAAATGCATATGTTTGTTACAGCACTACAGCAGGGAGCACAACAAGTACTTACTGGATGTTTTAACCCTGAAACGACCGAGCTATTTCAGCCAGTCAAATGAGCAAATGACATCATTCATGACCGCATTAGATTTCATACAAGAACACTCTATAGTATCACTATGTATGAGGGTTATTCTAATGTGTTCTAATGTAATTAATTCTGGTTTTCAATCATCATTAAATCATTTTTTTTATGCAGAAAGGTGTTAAAAAAGCACGAACTGCACAAACAAAATTACGTCTATTTAGTGTTTTGGGGGTTTTTTTTGTTTCAAAAATGCTACAAAGAAAGCAAAATCCAAAACCTTACATATACTTGAATTAGTGAATTACTAACACTATTTGGACAAAGTATTGGGCAAAACCTCACCTTGAATTCAGGTGGTTTTTACCCCGTTGCCACAGGTGTAAAATTAAGCACCTAGCCATGCAGTCTGCCTTTGCAAACATTTGTGAAAGAATAGGAAAGCTACTTATTTGATCTGGCAGACTTTACCGCTGAATGCCCTTCCTGACACAGCCCCTGAGGGGGATAAACATTTGTGAAAGGCTCAGTCGTTCTGAAGAAGTCACTGATTTTATTCACTCCTAAATATTCTGCGATCAGCTGTGAGCCCCAAACCAGCAGGCCAGCAGTTGCTCCAAACCTCCTCTGGCGTTAGCATCAGCACAAAAACTGTGCACCAGGAGCTTCGTGGCCAAGAAGCTCCTGCAGGTGTGATGTGTAGGTGGCCCAATACTGTTGCCCATATAGAGTACTTCCGTATGCCAGTATTGTTTTAACACCAAAATGTTGATGAGCTGGTGATGCTTCATTACAGTGAATCATTAAAGTCCTTTGTTACTTCCATGCTTCTCTTTAAACATCTTTATGTTGTTGATCATCATACTGTTAAAAAGTACTTCCCATACAACTTTACATCATCCTTGTCGCCTCAATGGGTCAGTTGTAACAGAAATGAAAGCTAGACTACTTTCACAGCCCTACAGCAAATATATTTTTCTGTTTAATGTTTTAAATAATATCCACCAATCTTTGATTTTGAAGGGGCGTTCGTGCATTTACATCCTGTTTCAGCATTACACATCTTGGCTCTGACTCTGGCCATCCCGTAGCGCCTTCTTTTTTCTTCAGCCACTGTTTTGATGGATTTGCCGGTGTGCTTAGGTTGAAATGCACTTCCATTTCAGCTTAAACCTTCAGATAGATAGCCTCACATCATCTTCAAGTGCTCCTTTATATGACGCAGGATTCACATTTAAATCAATGACCGCAAACTTCCCGGTTCCCAAGGCGCTGAAGGGACCTCAAATCACAACATTTCACAGCTGGTATGAGCCTCTCCCGAAGGCTGTCTTTGGTCTGTGACCAGCAACTCACACATTCTTCCACAGGGACTGCTCTCTGTCTGCATATTCACAGGAAAACTATTGTTTGCTCAGAGGTTCTTCGTAGACAGCGAAGGCTCTTTTCCTGGCACGCCTCCCATACAGGTCAAATTTTTTTGACTGCAGATGCAGTCTGACACCCTCAGTTGTGAGTTACCTGCAGATTCCTTTCTGACATTTGCGTGTTCCTGGAATTTTCTCTCTGAGTCAAACAGTCTGCTGCTGGCAGTCCTGGGCAGTCAAGTTTGAAATCTACAACACTTATACATAATTTTTCTTATGGTGTAATGATTTATTTTAAATGATTGCAGACTCCACAGTCTTTTTCCTGAAGAGCTCAGGGAGCTCTTTAGATCTTGGCCTGATGGCACGACGTACTTCAGTGGCAGAAAGAACAGCAGACACTAGGTGTGAAAATAAGACATTTGTCACTCCCTCAGGAGGTTCTGATCATCACCACCACAAATGTCCATTTTACGAGTAATTTGTTTTATCACCATTGTTAACAGTCACTGTTTCAAATACGTTTAATTAACACAGATTGATTCGACTCCCCTGCAGTGACAGAGGAAATCTTTCCTGCAACAAATACAATAAATTTAACAGTAAATTTATGTTTTCATTTAAATTTAAACCTACATTTTTAATCTGTATTATTCGGGTATTTTACTATATAGAGCCACTTTATTGCATTATATTCAACTTTCACATGGTGTTCTACTGCATTTTATATCAATTTTTACTTATTGAGATCTTTTGTCATTTTACTTTTTTCTATTTAATTGAGCTCTTTTACTGATTATAGTTTTACCGTATTGATCTATTTTCTGTTTTGTTATGCAATCATGTAAAAAAGAGGATATCCTCGTTCAGTTCTGAGGTTTTATGTATCAGGAAATACACAGCTCAGAAAATGAAAGGAACACTTTGTAATCAGTTTAACATCAAGTCAGTTAAACTTCAGGGATATTGATCTGGTCAGTTAAGTAGCAGAGGGGGCTGTTAATCAGTTTCAGCTGCTTTGGTGTTAATGAAATTAACAACAGGTGCACAACAATGAGACAACCCCCAAAACAGGAATGGTTTTACAGGTGGAGGCCACTGGCATTTTTCCCTCCTCATCTTTTCTGTTTTTTTTTCTCTAGTTTTTCATTTGGCTACTACTGGTACAACAAGGCAATACCTGGACCCTACAGAGGTTGCACAGGTAGCCCAACTAAAGGGCGGCACATCGATACATACCACTGCCAGAAGGTTTCCCAGCACAGTCTCAAGAGCATGGAGGAGATTCCAGGAGACAGGTAGTTACTGTAGGAGAGTTGGACGGGGTCGTAGAAGCTCCTTAACCTATCAGCAGGTCCGATATCTGCTCATTTGTGCAAACAGGATGGACAGTGCCAGAGCCCTACAAAGTGACCTCCAGCAGGCCACTGGTGTGAATGTCTCTGACCAAACAGTCAGAAACAGACTTCATGAGGGTGGCCTGAGGCCCTGTGCTCACTCCTTTTAGCATTTGTTATAGAATACCAGAATTGGTAGGTCCACCGCTGGCTGGTGGTGGGTCAGTGATGGTCTGGGGAGGCATATTCACAGAGGCACACACAGACCTCTATAGGCTTGGTGACAGCACCCTGACTGCCATCATGTATCAGGATGAAATCCTTGGACCCACTGTCAGTTGCTGTGCTGGTGCAGTGGGTCCTGGGTTCCTCCTGGTGCTCCACAATACCTGGCCTCGTGTGGCAAGAGTAAGCAGGCAGCTCCTGGAGGATGAAAGAATTGATGCCATTGACTGACCCCCCACGCTCGCCTGACTTAAATCCAACAGAACACCTCTGGGACATTATGTTTCAGTCCATCCGACGCTACCAGGTTGCACCTCAGACTGTCCAGGAGCTCAGAGATTCCCTGGTCCAGATATGGGAGGAGATCCCTCGGGACACCATCCATTGTCTTGTTAGGAGAATACCCTGCCATTGTTAGGCATGCATGTGGGGACCATCCAAACTACCGAGTACCATTTTGAGTTGCTGCAATGAAATTTTAACAAAATGGACTAAACTGCAGCATCGTTTCTTCACTTTGATTTTTGGGGTGTGTTTTAATTCAGCCCTCTGTAGGTTGTTAGTTTTCATTTTCATCAAATGATGTGTCATCCTTTCGTTCCTAACACATCACCCAGTCCACAGCAGTATAGATATCCAGCATGATATTTTTTCCCCCATTGAGATCTGATGTGTTTTCAAAGTGCTCCTTTAATTTTTTGAGCAGTGTAATAAAACATCATCTATTTTTTAAAACATCGTCTAGATAACAGGCCTCAGCATGGTAAACGGTAAAGCTCATGACAGTACGCTTAGAAAAAGACCGAACAAGTATGGTTTGTTTGGAAGGGTTACCAGGAGAAAGCCTCGTCTCTCGAAAATGAACTTGGCAGCACGGCTTAGGTTTGGAAACTTGCATCTGAACAAATCTGAACAATGTTCCAGAAGTCTTGTGATTTTGAGACCAAAGTGGAGTGCCATAATGCACAATGCCATGTTTGGCAGAAACCAACCACAGCATATCAGCACAAACACCTCGTACCAACTGCCGAGCACAGTGGTGGAGGGCTGATTTGGCCTTGTTTTGCAGCCACAGGACCTGGACACCTTGCAGTAATTGAGTTGACCATGAAATCTTCTGAATACCAAAGAATAATAGAGTCAAAGGTGAGGCCATCTGTCTGACAGCTAGAGCTCGGCTGAAACTGGGTCATGCAACAGAACAATGACTCCTAAGCCCAGCAGCAAATCTACAACAAAATGGCTGAAAAAGAAAATAACTGGTTGTGTTTCAGCTGCCGTAACACAAGAATTTCAAATTGTTTTGAATAAACAAAGTATCTTCATCTTATCTTATGATCGGGTACTTAAGTTTTTCACATGACTGTATGTTCTTCATTACACAGAGTGCAAAACTGAATGCAATCTCCCGGCACACAATTAAGACCTCTGGAAGAGTCGCCCGGCTTGTTCAAAAGCACCTCTGTGGCTGACTCAGGGGATTAAGCCGCCAACCTTCCTGCCTGCTGACTCACATGTTTGTCCTGCAGTCGTGTCACAGGTTTTTATGTTTATGTTTCACCCTCCTGCCACTCACTTGATGCCCTTTTTGGTGACGATCCTGGTGGAGGAAGCGTTGAAGACCTTCTCAAAGCGCTGCAGCTTGAACCAGTCCATCCTGCAGGGAGACACAAACACGCTCATCACACACAGCACAAAAACCTGCTGCTCAGTCTGCCGTGTCCGCCTGTCTATCATGCACCATTACATAACAGCTGTGCCAGCATACTTCCAGCTACTCGGCTAGAATCAAACCACATAGGAGCATGTCTACAAAAGCTCGCATTTCTGAGTCACACATGTCAAATACCAAACAGCGGAAGGATTTTTTTTTTTTTTAATGCATCACATTGTGTTTTCTTCCCCTGAGAAATTAGGAAAAATAGTCTCATATAAGAAGCCTGTTACACATTGGACACAATGAACACAACATCTCTGCAATTTGATGCTGTCCAACACCGCCACAAAAAAATACAGGTTAAAAAATTACTAGAAAGACAATATGACCTCTGTGACATCATCTTATTAAAAAGTAAAGCCTGTAGCCTTTTTCCTTGCCAATGTTTCTATTTGGCATCTCAATAAAAAGGGCAAATAAAATAAAATAAATAAATCACTTTATTGCAAATCTTTTTTTTTTTTTTGCTTGAAATATTATCATCAGGATTTTTTTTTTCATTAAATCTTCTTCCTGAAAAGGTTGTAGCAGCCAACAAAAAAAGCACATATTTAAATAATTTCTTAATGGCCTTTGAAATCAGTGGGATCTGTCATAACTGGCCACAGTTGAATATGAGGGGTTGGGAGATAATTAACAATTAAAGAGAAAAATGAAAGGGGAGGGGGGGGGGGTCCCTTTAATTTTAAGGGCATTTAACTCTGCTTTTGTCTCGTAAAATATTTGACATTTCCTCCTCATCAGGGTGATAAAATGGCTCAAATTAAACACTTTAAAAAGGTAAAACTTGGCTTTCAAGCGCAAGCGGGAATGTGTAACCTCTGATGAAGGGTTGTGAGTTGTCATTTTTTTTCACCGTTTGAATGGGTCACAAGATTTAAAAAAAAAAAAAAAAAGGTTGGGAGTCTGGAAGCAATTTCAAAGCTTTTTCCATGACTTGGACTTGAGACAGCTTGATGTCCTCTGTTGTCCAGAGTTATGTCTTTGAACAGCCTCAAACACGCTGCATACAGGAGGAGAAGCAGTGTTTGTCAAACACTTCTACTCAAACAGAAAGAAAAGAAAAAAACAGCCGCGTTATAAGTGTGTTGAAGGGACGATGCAGGGACAGTTAATCAATCGGCTTTTCAGTGTTTTAAGATTATGTACAAGCGCCTACTTCTTAGTTCATGAATGGACATCCTACACACACACACACAAAAATAATCTGTTTATGATCCGCATGGTGGGAAAAAGGGGAAAGGTTTGCAAACTATTTGGCTCCAATTTAACAACTGAACCCTTAAAACGTTTTCACAGAGGCTGCAGGATCGTCTTTGGACATGTGTCCCTTTTCTTTTTTTGTGTGTATCTCACACCTAAACAATTTTGCCTGGATGTGAGTAAACTTGCTCTTCTTCTGAAGAAATATCTTAAAGTGATCACTACATTTGATGAGTGGCATGTTATGACTTATTTAGTACAAAGCAACGACTGTGTTATTGACATCCTGTATTTTATTCTACAGTTAGGGCTGGATCCAGTGAGCCTGTATCATCCCTTACTTATGCTGTTACTCGGGGAAAGATACGGGGGAAGACACGGGGCAAATTGGCGGCAAGCCGGGACTCGAACTCGCGCCGCCCGCACCGCAAAGCTGCATATGAATGTGGTCGCCTGCTCCACCCCTGAGCCACCCAGGCGCCCCTTCTGCCATTTGCGTTTTGTCCTCTGTATTGATTGTTTCGCTATCGTTCCCCTCATCCCCCAACCGGTTGCTGGGAATTCTTCCTCCCCACTGTTTTTTTTGCTCATAGGCAATTTCTGGGTTTCTCTCTCTAATATTGTAGGGTCTTTATCTTATGGTACACAGAGCCTTGAGATGACAATTGTTTTGCTGTATCTGTATAGCCTCTGAAATTACTTGTCTTGGAAGATAAGACTCAGAGAGTCAGGATCGTCCTTCAAATAATTTCTGAAAACACTTCTTTATAAACTTAGCACAAAAAGCAAGGAAATTTGTGTTTGGTCGATTATTTCTTTGTTGTAACAATGCTTCTTGTCAATAAATTTTATACCGTTGGAAGGCCTGTTTATTTCCCCTTAAATGGAGCCACATTTGTAAGGAATATGTGGGTTGAGCAGCAGCGTTGAGTATGATTAGTTAGTGTCTGCTCCAAGCATGCATGTTTGGCTGATCTGGATAGGGCCAGTGCCATAGGGCAACTTCACGCGCAAAACTAAACTGCAGAATTAGTCCTTTGAAGGCCAAGTTCAATATAATGGGGGGATGTTAGAGACAGGCCAGGTGTCCTAAAAAGACGACACTGCAAGCAGAACGTTTCCTCACCCTGCCAACACTTAGGAACCGTAGGCAGTCTTCTACAGATCTGCAGTCAAGTTTGCAGGACGATATGGCTGACAGTTCTCATCCTCAACCCCACAGAACACTTGTGGGATCAGCATGCTGTTTGTGACCAACACAACCACACTGGCTGACTTGCGACAAATGCTGGTTGAAGAATAGGATGCCATAGGTTCAGAAATTAAACGATGCTACCTCTCTCTTACACATATTTTGGCTTTATAGTTCTTCTGCCTTAAGTTTTCTATCCAGGTGCAAAACAGGTGAAATTTCTATAGAAATGAGTAATGCGAACCTAACCCTAACCAGGTCACCAAGAACCCATCGGTGGGTGTTAAGAAGTACATTTCTGGCTTTCTGTTCAAATTCTGCTTTTGTGTTCCTGTCAAAAGAATCTGAATGAATTATAAGAAGCGAGATTTAAAGAATCTCAATATAAAAAAAATCTATTATATAAAATATAAAAATTTGTCTTAAAAAGTCCACAAAGTCAAGTTTATATGGAGCTGTGGAATGTAAACATTGGTCTGCGAAGAATGCGATTGACATCAGTGCAGTATGCAGTATTCTTCAAACACCACAAAAACACCAAAACCAGCAGTTCACTAGTCTGTCAATATTTAACACAGAGCATCCAAACCTCGCTCTGTAGGAGCATTATTTTTTAAAAGGAGCTCAGTAATGTCCTGAAACAGCTGCAGCTTCCAGTAAACGTTACTCAAACAGTCTGTTTGTTGGGGGAATATTTTCCTCTGTGGATTAATACACACTTGGTGCATTACTGTGCAGCATAATGGCAATGTGGGACCGCCTCCAAGAACCTGGTGGGTGTTTTTTTAATGTGACTTTTTGAAAATAAAATAGGGTCATTCCATCTCAAATCAACGTGGGCCTTCTGCTCAACCGTCTCCCATTTGCATAAAAACTTACATGATCCAAGGTTTGGACATATATAATGATTGCTATGACATTTCAGCTTCATTAAATAGCAATACACACTAATACATCAAATACTTTTCAAGATGTTTTTTTTAAAGGCCTGTCCAACTGACTTTCAGGTTCTTTTCCTGCATATTGAAATCTGAGGCAATATTTTAACATAAATATTTCAAAAGCTATTAAAGATAAAAGCATAAAATCCTCCACTGGTCTTTCTTACCATCAAAATGAATCGGGATCTGTAATTTGTAATGAAGAAAATGCTATTTTCATTTCACATGTGTAATCTTGCAAGGTCAAGTTGACATGCCCACATGGCACGGTCGGTGAAACTAGCTTGCAACATTCCAAAACATTTTTTTTTTTAGTTATCATTAGAGTCTCATCTGGAAACCCCAGATTAGACTAGCTGCTGATATTTTTGTTTTTATGGTACAAGTTGAAATGAAATTCCTAGTTACAAAAATAAAGAAAAAAATTTTTTTTTTCAACTTTCATGCTGAATTGAGCAAATACAACAAGTTGCATCACTAAAATATTTTGGAATGTTGCAAGAAGGCTTCACCAATCGTGCCAACGTGGACATGTCAACTTGACCTTGTAGGACTGCACGTGAAAAAAAATAGCATTTTCTTCCCGTTTGTGACTAAGAAATGCATTTGGAAAAGTATTTTACAAGCTTTATTTTGCATTATTGTGACATATGACTATAGACCACTCATACACTGCCACTAGGTGTCTTTTGGAATGTGATTTTTTTCCATATTTTAACTAGTCAATACTCACTTTTTGGATCATTTGGATGAAGATGAAGAAAGACCAGTGAAAATGTCAGGCTTTTAACTTTAATAGTACTTTAGATATTTGTGTTCAAACATTCCCTCAGATTTTCGTGTATGAAAACACATGAAGCTAAAATTTCACAGCTCTCATTATATATGTTCAAACTTTGGACCGTAAAATTTTATGTAAATCAGAGATGGTTGAGCAGAAATTGCTGATTTGCGATGGAATGACTGTGATGAAAGCACCGCATTGCTGCTACAGCAACAACACAAAGCAAAGGACCTCAATGCCTCCAGTGATGGCTTCAGACCTGACTGTATACACTGTATCCCACCCCTGCTTTGTCTTATTAAAACCGCCTCATGGAAATATTCAATCGCTTCCTCGCAGGTTATGTAATGTAGACAGGCTCCTCTTGTTCGATTTATTTGCTGGCTGTGTGGTGTAGTAGTAGGAGACATTTATTGACTTTTTTTTTTGGGTGCCATTTTTAATGCTTTCTCTTGCTATAAAAACTTTTCAAGGAGGCAGGTATTTCTGTAACTAGGGCAACAAAGAACAGTGCTGAAAATCGCTTATACTGAGTCACTCTGAGGTAAAATGTGACTAATAGAGAAGTCAGAGGCCCTTATTTATCCTGGACTATCCTGGCACCCTCCACACCTTTTTCAAAGACCAAGTAAAACCTGCTCAACTGGTCATACATTAAAGGCTGTGCATTGAAAACAAAGACAATGAGAGCATAAAGAATGTGCTTACTCATAATGGAAACCGATGTCGTGATTCCCAACCAGTACAACCAGTTCTGTGTCAGTGGAGTGTCTGAACATTCTGTTGAAGCGACGCACGTCGTCCTCCCAGTGCTGCAGAGAGAACAACACGATCACAGCTGAAGTAGGTTTCAGGCCTTTAAGAAGAAAACCTCCCCGGAGGAGCTCATGAGCGTTAATGGGATCTCTGAGGGTCGCCCGGCAGCCCCCACGGGTGACTGAGATGAGCTGCTTTGATTTAGATTCAGTTTTGCTTCTATGAGGGCTGAAACTGCACACAGAAAAAGCCTTTAATTGCATCAGTGCTGTGGATTTGTTTCATATAACGTGACTTATTTATAGAATTTATAAAATGTGGGAATTTGGAGCGTTTGCATCTTTGTTTGTTTTTTACACATTTTCAAACTTGAAATAAAGCGATTTATTATTAATCAGTTTGATGATTTACGGGATTAATGCGTATTTGGGTGAAAAAAGCAGATGCATGTCAAAATTGTAAAGATTTGACTCTTTTTTTTTTTTACTTTTATACTATTTCAATTAAACAATATTTGGGTTTCTGATTGTTGGCTGAAAAAAAGCATTTACAGATCAAAGAATCAAAGGAAAAGAGAAGAAACTGCAAATATATCTTGGTCTGTTGCTCTGCTTCCAAGTATTTATTGTTTCTGTAAACTCACAGCACTGAGTCCTCCAGGAAGACGCCTGAAACAAGTCTTAACTCAAGCACACCAACACCAAATACTGTGTGTTTCAAGTTGTCCTATTTGATAATAAGCTGCTTATCTCTTTTTCTTTAACACTGTACACTGAATATTGTTTAATTTTGGACAATTTTTGAGACTAGAACCAAAATAATTAATTGCTAATCAATTTATAGATTTACAGAATGGGTGAACAGGACATTAGTTGGCTAACTGAGTGATCTTTAAAGTCAATTATCAGGCAAATATGTAAACTTTCCCTGTTTAGCGTCTGAAATGTGTAATTTTGCATCTTTGTTCTGCTTTATAATATTTTAGGACGCTTGGGTTTTACACTGCTGATAGAACAAAACATGGGCAATCTTTCAAATATTTATGGAAAAGGAAAGGAACAGAAAATATTTGGTCACAGCTCCACTTTTTTAGTGCAAGTTCTCTCTGCAAACTCAAAGCTCACAAATCAAGTACAACACCAAATATTTCAAGTTTCTCATGTTTGAAAAACAAGCTGCTTTTCTTTGCATTCAATATCGTTTAACTATGTGACAATTTTTCAAGACTACAACCAAAACAATGAATTATTTGATCAGTTAACTGGTTCACAGAATGAATCAGGCGAGCATCCTAAACATTTCCTGAGTTCGAAGTCTGGGATGTGCAGATTTGCTTCTTTATTACACTTTGTAATAATTTAATTTAAGGTGGTTGGGTTTTGGAATGTTAGCAGAGCAAAATGGGGACAATTCTCTACCATTTATTAATCTTCTAGTATTATTTTTTTCTGTGTGCAAGCTATCAGCTCGGAATCCTTCAAGAGGAAGGCAAACAAGTTGTGAATTAACCACAAATGTTAATGGGGCGGCGGTGGTCTCTCCATACACAACTAAAGTATATGATTAATCAGTCAAGGAAATAAAAGACACACTGATCTCTTCACATGTTACAGACCTACTTTTAGTACTGCTCTTTGAGTGAATTCTAATATGCAGGTCCTCCTTCTTTTAACACAGTACAAATAAAAAGAGTTACCAGCCAAGAGTGAAAATGAATGAGGAAGCTGAAGAGGGTGAGAGTAGATTAGAGGAGATTTTACTGTCTGAGGCTTTCTTTTGTGTTTCTCTTGCTCCCCTTTCTTCTATCTGTCTTGACAGATCCCATTTTATAACCCAGTAATAGATTTCTGAGAATTCCCAGAGGCTTTTCCCCCTTACACCAGGATGGATGTACCATGGAGGGCTAAGAGGATACCTGCTGCAGCTGTTTTCCTCAAAACCTGCAGCCTTTCGGGCCCGGATGTTACAAGATGATGATTATTATGACCGGAGAACCCCGGCCTCTGCTCTGCATCCACATACTCGAACATCATCATAATTATCATAAACAGTGGTGGTGGTGGGGGGGGGGGGGCAAAGAAATACAAGAAGGAAAACAGGGAGCTCTACGTTACCTTCTGCGAGCTCCACTTGCCTTCGTCGAAGATATCCCCGAGAATAAACACTATTTCGGGCCTGAGCAGCCACAGAGCGGTCTGGAAAGCCCTCTCCATCTGCCATTCCCTGCGCGTTTGGACACAAGTCAGCGTTATTGGATGGTTTTGTTTACAAATCACTCCTGCAGAGCCCCGGGCACAGACGGACTGATGGAGGGCAAAAATATGAGAATAAAAAAAAATATATATGTATATATTATTACCTTCTCAGCTTGTCAAACCAGTGTCCTCCGACGGCTCCGAGAAGGTGCGTGTCCGACAGCACCATAGCGCGGACCGTGGAGTCCATCGGGTGGCCGTCGATGCCCTCTCCGCCGCGAGCATGGCTGATCTTCGGCCAGGCACACTTGAGGATGGTCGGAAAGTAGATGAGGTACTCGCAGAAGAGGAAAGCGCCGCCGACCACCACAATCAACACCACCGCAACCACCCATTTGACGCTAAACCTCGGCATTTCTTTGTTATTCGGCGTTTGGGATGCCCTGAACTGGCGCACTGGCGGTGATGGAGCGGTCCATGAGGCATCTTCACCTCTTCCAGACCCCACGGTTTAGGTCTCCAGCCGCGTGATGCACATGGCAAGCTCCTCTGGATAAAAACAGACTTCGTGTCTAGTCCGATTGAGTCAGAATATAAGATAAAGAAAAAAAGTTTAAAAATGCACCCCGATTTCAGAGAGACAGCAGAGAGCGCGCGCGAGAGAGAAGCAGCCAGCCGCTATTTCCAAATCCACAGCTTCTCTGCCTCTCATGCTGCAAACAGCACATCCGGCTTGGGTTTTTCAATATAAAACAGTTAAAACAATATCTGGCGCACACAAAAAATGGTGTGCCTTTGGGAGTAGTAGAATTACCAGAGTGCTGCGTTTAAGTATTTAATTTTCTTAGTAGACCCCTTCCCTTTCAGAGTGCAGGTTTTCTTGTGGTTCAGAGAGTTTCCAAAACTAAAATCAGTTCCTGGTTCAAACCTTCTGGTCAGCTGGACTCTGTGTGGAGCCTGTCAGCTCCCCCTCAAAGTCCAAAGACTGCAAGGTTATTTGGAGATTATTATAGGTGCTCTTCGCTCCATGTCCTAAAACATTAGTGATAAAGCAACTTCCACTTGTTGTCTTTCAGCGGGTGAATTTGTCAGTCTATCATTTCATAAACCATCAGCTTTCCCTGTGCCACAGAGGGAAAAGAAAGATGCTGCCATAGATATATAACATATGATCATAAAGCCCCTACATTTCAGTGGCTGCTGTATTCTTTAAGACCATTGCTTCAAACACACAGCATCTACAAAGGTAAATGCAGCATTAATAACACAAGTTAACATTCATACATTAATAATAATGCACAAGTGTTATTGATTGGTGATCTGTTCAGGGTCCCTTCAGCTATCAGACTCCTCTCCCGTGGAATCAGCACTCAGTTTGGTTTCAGGTCTGTATGCATGTCTTTGTTCTAATATTTCTGGGCTCTCCTTTTCTCCTTTCCCCAACCATTCACAGCCATTGGCTGCTGGTTTAGGGGAGGTCTCTTCTTCTTAAAATGGGATTTTCCCTTCACACTGTCACCAGAACCTTTGGGGTTCTCTCTGTAATATTGTGGAGTGTTTACTTCACAATGTAAAGCACCTCGAGACAGCTGTTATTACTGCTGTTATACATATATCTGTCTTTTGGTGTATACACAGGTCTCTCTTGTAAATGAGACTTTAAGTCTCAAGAGACTTTTTACCTGTATAAATAAAGGATTAATAATAATATAACACTGAATTTGAAAGATAAAATGTTGTGCTTTTTACTCAGCTATTTCCTTAACAACAACTGTCAAGGCTGGTTACTAAATCCTCCAGGTTCACTCAAGGTATCGTAGTTGTTTCACTCTATTTCTATCAGTTACAAATAATATAAATCAGCGACAACCAATCTTCTTTCTTTTATTTTGTAGCGCCATTCTTTTCTTTAGTCTATATCATTTACTTAATCATAAAATTGTGTTTTACTTGTCATGGAGTTTTAGCAGTGTAAAAAAAGAAAGACCCAATTTTTGCATGAAACCACCCAAAATTTTCATCAATGCGTGAGATTTTGATCAAATAGATATTCAGGTTACTTTCTATATAAAAGCAGCTGTACTTAAATATAAAAACACTGAGCTGAAAAAGTAAGTTAGTCGAGGTAAGTTTTCCGTTCTGTATTATTATTATATATGTTTATTATTCACTCTTCTGAAAGCAGTGTTCACTTGCCTAAATTTATTGGGAATTGTGAGCAAGATTTTTTTTTCAGTTTTACTAAGTTGTGCACATTTAACACAAAGCCACATAAATTATGACCTCTAAGAGGATATCCACAATGTGAAAAGCATTTAAACCAAGAAAAACTGCCACGGGCAGGTGGAGAGGGAGATGTTGCTGAGATGAAGTAAAAGTAGCCATACTGCATAAAACTAATACAGTGTTAAAAGTCTTGCAATAAAAATATTATGCAAGGATGGAATTAGAGAAATGTTGCAAATATCAAAACATAAAAC
The DNA here is from genome assembly GCA_034780415.1 of Cichlasoma orientale. Lineage (NCBI taxonomy): Eukaryota > Metazoa > Chordata > Actinopteri > Cichliformes > Cichlidae > Cichlasoma > Cichlasoma orientale. The sequence continues at coordinate 5,202 of JAVDPK010001353.1, read as the reverse complement.
CAGTCATATGTCATTGCAGCCTGTTTTTTTTTTAAATATTCATTATATAATATTGATTATGTACAGATGCTAACAATTAAATGTGTTTGTGCTTTGTGAGTTTGTCATTTGAAAAGCTGATCCATAACTGCAGCCTACAAACTCTAATTACTATTGAAGAAAAAATGAACTAAAATCTATGTGTTGTGCCGGCTTTTGTTATTGTAACGAAAAATTTTAAAGCGCTAATGGGATCTTTTATTTAGAAAATACCACCAACTTCCGGCATTTTACTACTTCCACCTGCGAGCTTGACTGTGTTTTCAGGAGACTGAAGAGAGAGAGAGAGAGAGAGAGAGCGAGAGAGAGAGAGAGAGAGAGAGAGAGAGAGAGAGAGAGAGAAAGTGAGAGGCTGAAAACCACATGAACAAAAAGTTATTTAAAAAACAAAGTCATCCATCTGGAAACAATAAAACTATTGAGTTGATAAATTCTAATCTGATCAGTGATCAGTAAAGCTCAACATACAAATAGGTGGAAAGGAGCCAATGACTATGGGACAAATAAGATTAAGCGATTAAGAGCAGAAATCTAATCAGCAGGAGACTGCTTATGTGTGCAGCTCCCAATCAGCTCTGAAACTTGAAGCAGCGAGGAGTTTATTTCACACAAGGAAATGCTCCAACAGTGCTGCTGTTACCTGCTCAACCAGTTGGTTTGGAGGAGCCCTGCAGAACTGTTCACACATACAGAGAAAATGATTTACACCCTTCGCTTGACCCTGAGAACTCTTCCCCCAGACATTCAGTGCAAGATCTGACTGGTGAGGGAGCTGAGGGCGAGAGGAGCAAAGGCAAACTAAGCAGTGATAGTGTGACTGAAGAAAAGTCCTTCTCAGTTTTCAGACTTGTGATTGGTTTGTGATGGTGAATGACTATTTTTGTCTCTAGACACCAACTGGGTGGGGACTCTAAATTCTGCTCCCTTCCAGATGTGCGGCTTCTGGAGAGTATCTCAAACTGCCTTTAAGTTGCAAAACTTTGTTTAAATTCTGAAATTGATAAATCAGTCTTGCGTGACTACTCATCTCAGTCTCAAAGGGAAAGTATTGAATCTCCTTTCTTTTAAATTATTTTTAAATTTCACGTGTAGCTGTGAAATAGAATAAAAAAAACCTGGAGTACTCCTTTAGTATTTTCCTCTCAAACTAGGCAACCCCCTTTCTAAAATAGTCGGCACACTGTGTAAAATACAAAAAAAATTTATTAATTAATTAATCCAATACATGTCGTATCATTTGAAGATGAAAATAGAGCAAAAACACATCAGATACTGAAGATGAGCCATTTTTCTGTGTTGTCATCACTTTTGAAAATCCTCCAGTGAACAATTCCTTGCTGCAACCGCAAATTCAAAACTCTACTACGCAGATGCAAACTTTTATAAAAAGGGAAAAAAAAACAGAGACACCACCTTCTCATTTAAGATGGACTGAGGTGAAGTGCAAAACTGTCTAAAATCATTTTTGAAAATCATGGACGCTGCATCCTCCAGGCTAAAGAGGAGAAAAATCAGCGCACAATTCACAAAGTCCAAATCTGTGAGAATATAATGGTGCATTATTCAACATACTGTGGCTGTACTGATGCTCAATGATATAATGAGGTTTTTGAGGAACTTATGACGCCATCTCGACAATCTTTTTTTCAGGGAAAAGAATGCCAAACGACGTTCTGCACACATTTCAACAACTCTGGGGTAAACTGGCCTCCCTGCATGCCAGCGTCTGACTGACTGAAAAAAATCTGGAACATTATGAAACAAAAATTATGACAAAAAAAGAGGCTCAAACTGTTGGTCAGCTATCAAGAAAGAATGAGAAAATATTTAACCTTCAAAAATAATTTCAGTAACTGGTCTCTTCAGCTGCCAGACACAAAAATGATATCGCTCACTTTAAACATTTGATACGCTGTCTTTGTACTGTTTCTGAGTGAATATAGGGTCACATCATTGTTCCTGTTTACACTATACATTTTAGTGTCCTAGCTTTTTTTTTGCAAATAAGGTTTTGAGCTGTACGCAATAAATACTCAGTTAAAAGTTCTAATATATCAAAAACAGTTTAAAGGTACATTAAAGGAAATCAGTCAAGTATCGTACATGACAAAGGAAAAAAATCTCGACTGAATATTTCCCTCTTAATATAAACTAACAATAGTGTGTGTTACTGTGTTACAAATAAATTACATATTTTTGATGCATTAAGTGTTTCTGCACTTGCAATTTTTGGATTTTCTGTGGCCTTGCATCTAAATGACCTGTATTATTTAAATCTTAGGAAGTAGAATTCAACAGTTAACTGGATTTTAAAATCTGTCCACAGTCCTGTTAGAAAAGGGATATTCTTCATCCTTTTGAGAAGCAGCCACTGCTGCTCATGAGTGCCACAGGTTTGTCATTTGTCTCTCAGGAAGAAAGAAGAACGTAAGTAGCCATGATACTGTTGTCAGCCAAATACTTTCATCAAGCTTGTGAAATCCCTAAAAAACTGGATTTGTTGGCATTAAGGACAAAGTTTTCTGCTTGACCTTTTTTCAGATTGACGGTTAAAAAAAGTGTTGTAAGTGTACTACAACACTTTTATGGTCAGTACTATGGTCAGCCATCTGTAATAAAATACCTTTTTTAAGAGTATTTGCCTTCAATCTGAATAAAGGAAAGGCTCAAGTAGCGATCACTCAGCGTCTCTTTTACTAATACAGGTACACCACTGAGTCTAACGTCAAACCTGTGGCTTTTCTTTATTGTTAAAACTCTTTCATTCAAGTGAAGGTCTCACACTACACGGGTCATTTCTGTAGAAAACTTTCTGAGGATTTGAAGAGTTTAGCAACCTTGAATGAGTTTAAATTCTACCTACTAACTTGCACATTTTTAGGGTGACATCAGTCTCTTGTGTTGCCAACTTCACTCAGCTTTAAGGCCTCATTTAGACCTTCTGGTGGGAAGACTGGTGGTAGCGCAGGCAAATAAGCAAGGTCATCAGCCAGGAGCCACCCTTCATTGATGTTTCGCTCCATTAATCCCGGAACATCTCACGGTGGTGGAGCAACGACAGGGACGTCTCACTGCTGCCCCTGCAGCTGACCCTAGGACCCTTGCTTTCCCCTCACCCGGTCTTTCCTTCTTAGCCAAAGCCAGAAGCGTCCTTGCTCTGCTTCCTCGGACAGATCTTTCAAAGCCTTTCTGAGTTTGGGGCCAGTGACACCCATACTCTTCAGGAAGCGCTGGGTGCTCCCACAAGTCCCCTGCAGCCAACTTCGACCGGGTAGCAGACAGCTGACCACCCTTTTTCTCTGCACTTGGCTATAAGGTCACAATCTTTTTTCCTCCATCCCTCCGTCCTATGGAACAGAAAGCTTTTACTGTTACTTTTCTTTCTGGGCTTGTTTTGTTATCACCCTGAGGGGGGTGGATGACAAGGGAGCACTCTGGTGGTTTAATAATGATTCAATTAAATGTTATTCAAATAGGGCCAGTCATGAATTTAGTAATTTAAGCATTGGGAGGGCATCATTAAGCACAGGGGGAATTTTAAGTGTCAGATATTTTTTTCTCAATTCTGGTGAATTTCTGTGCAGGATTTTGTACCTCGTTGGTATCAATAAATAATGGAAATCTCGAATTTAAACCATCAAACTATAATAATCATAATTATCTGAATATGTCTGAATATGTATGAATTGCATTAGTTATGAATAGAAAGATGCCTACGTCTGACCACAGCCTGGAAATCACACTCTGACTCATGTCTAAGTTAATGTCAGGTTGTAGCTCATGCATATTTTTTTTTTTAAATAGCTACAGAGAAAAGTGAAACTGTGTCAAATGTCATTGTGTGGTTTTACTTCCTCTTATGTCTGCACTGCTCACTGCCACATGAGGTATAAAATACTTCCTCAGGTAGGCACTTGCAGGCTGTCAAACAGGATGAAACTGTCTCTTCTTGTACAAGAATGAAAAACGCTCTTGCCCTGGAAGCTGATCGGGCCTGGTCTTTTATAATTGGTAGAGTTCCTGTGATTTTTCCCAACAAACACACAAAAACCAGACACCTGGTTATGATTCAACATACTGGTAAACTGGAAAATAATTTCTGATATCGGGCTGCTTCTGTTTGAGGAAGTAACTTGAATAAATGTGGATGCTCTGGTCACAGCAATGATGAATTGATTTATGAACCTACTATTTCAACATGGTTTCTGTTACACATTCAGATCATGTGATAAATCTTAGCAATCATGTTCATATCAGTCATGTTATTGAGGCTAACTGAGAACAAGAAGGACAGGCAACATTATCATAAGATTATTTAGCAAAATAGCAACCACACTATAAGGTTCAGAGAAAAACCGAGTCTCAGAACTTAATTGGCTGTCAGACGTCTGGAGAAAAAGCTTCAAAAATAATTGGACCTTCTCCTTTTTTCCTTCTGGCTCATCCATGGTTATCAACCTACCAGCGTCAGCATAACATCAGAGGAGATGCTGTGCTTTGTGTGCACAGTGTGTGTGAGTATGTGTGTTTGTGCGATATGTGGGGAACTAAATTTACCACAAAAAGGGGTGGGGGAGCAAAAATAGTGTTTTAAATACATCCTCTAGATCTTTTGGAATCTATTATATATGACTCTGGCACCAATTCACAACATCTCAATTGGCAGGTGAGGGGTTTACAATATTTAAGAGAGAATCCCAACAATTCCTTCCCCTATGAGCAAGCATTTGGTGATGGTGGCGAGGAAGAAATCCCTTTTAAGAGGAAGACACCTCCAGAAGAATCAGGCTCAGGGAGATGCAGCCTTGTGCAGCAACTGGTTGGGAGGCGAGAGGAAAAAGAAGAGATAAAGGAGGAGCACAGAGAAACCACGACAAACAAAACAAGACAACAAAAAATGATTACTGATTATGATTACTATGATTCAGGAGGTACACGCATAGACAGTATAAAGGATAGATGTAGTTTCCAGTTCTTAAATGTGCAGTGGGTGGCATCAAGGTGCCTGCGTCCATTGCTTAAAATTTGTCTATGGGTGCATGAGATATTTTTTAAAAAGTCAAATCTGTTCAGCAGAGGCTGAAATTGTCATGCTGTGCTGTGTGGCAGACGGATGCGGACCCCAATATGCAGGACACACAGGCAAATGAAGCTGCATGGTGA
>JAVDPK010001351.1:129739-147716 GCA_034780415.1 Cichlasoma orientale | reverse complement strand
ATATATATATATAAATTTTTTTTTTGGCAAATACCAGAAATCACTTTGTGGCACAACACTGGAGCAAGTGCAGCGTAAATGAAATAATGTGCTGTGGCAGGTAATTTTAAATCAACGTTTCTATCAGCTGAACAAATATCAGCAAAAACACAAACTGGACAGTTTGTCGCACAAAAAAAAATCTGCTGGAGCGCACCATAGAATTTATTGTGATTTCTTTCCCCACACTGAGCCGCTACGACTGAAATTAGGGTTTTCCCACCTGCTGACCCCTCTGTAACCCCTGATTGCGCTCACTTTTTGTCTAGGTGATGAGGCAGAGTCACACTGTACAATGTAGGTGACAGAAAACACAGCATTTAAAAAAAAGTCTTTCTTTATCTTTGTGTTGTACATAGCAATGTTCAAGCTGAGTACATTCACTGGAATTTGAATATAGATTTAAATAGTACTAATATTTTATTATTATATTATTATAGGACATTGTTTCGTTAGCTTTGGCTAAAAATATCTGGTAGAAACGTCCTCCAAAGAGCTGCTTTTACTTTCTTATTTTGAGTACATTTCAGAGCCTGCACTTTGTCGCTTGAGTAAAGAAGTTGAATCAGTGCTTCAACTTTTATCAGAGTATTTATCAACATAGGTATCTGTACTTCTCCTCGATGCTGATGAAAATCTAACCACTCTATCGATGCTCCTCTGTGTTCTAGTGTTTAAGAAATACCCGCTTCAGAAGCTGAAGGTTCCTCATGGTCTGCAGGAGGCCGACTTCCTGGACCTGCTCAAGTCCACCTTCCCTCAGCTGGCAGATGAACCTTTTGACCTCTTCTTATGGGGCAAGCACAGGAAACTGAAACCTCTGAGCGTAAAGTCACTGACGGCAGAAGAAATCGACAGAGTTTCTGGGAATTCTGCCCTTTACATACGACTGCAGGTAGCGTGCTGCCGTAAGATTTAGCTGAACACGAGGCTTTCTGCAGCATTACCAAACATGGCAACACGCTGGAAAGGTGATTGGAGAAACAGACTATTCTGCCCTTTGGTAAAACAGAGAGAAAATGCTGCTGATGAAGATGCTGATGAAGATCCTCCATCCACCCTGGATACACTCAGTCACAACACCAGGTGAGCTAAAGACAATTACGAGAGCTCCTTATTCAGCATAAAATTTTAATCTACTGTTTCACCTCCTTAAAATCTCCATCTTTAAAATTATCTTTGTGTTCCAGAGTTACAGCTGACGAGACCACGCCCACCAGCCATCCTCTCACTGAGACTCCTCCACCCACCTCAGATCCGACCACACTGAACACAGAGTGAGTCAAAGAAAAGAGTCAGCTGCTGCTCTCAGAACTGCTTACTTATGTCAACAAGTTCATCTAAATTTCATGTTCCAGAATGAAGTCAAACAGACCTCAGATCAGTCACTCAGACACCCACATACATCTCAAGATCCGCATTGTGGAGGACCCTCGTGTGGATATGATCTCACCCATAGGTAAGTTTAAAGCTGCTTACTGTCAAAGGTTTTTGGATGGGTTTGATGCTGTTAACCGTTATATACTGAACCTGTCGCGGGCGATGGAGCGTACTTCAAAAGCGCTGCAACAATTACCGTAATAGCCCTATATTGGGTGTAAAGCTGATCCAAGTTCCTTTGATCAGCCGCATCAGTGGTGATACGCTCGGTGCTGACCAGCTGTTCACGGTAAGTAAGGGCAGGTAACGGGTGCTTCAGCAGCGATCGCCCGGTGTTAGAGGGTTATTAAAGGTCTGTGCTTCTATTTAGGTCCTTAACATCATTTTGGAGCCCTTGCATGCCTCTGGAGTCATACATAATAGTCTTCCAGCTCTTTGTGGGGGTTGGCTGACTGCATGAATGGCCACATGTCCCCTGATCTCTCAATGACGGAACCTGCTCTGACCCACTGTGTGAGCTTCTCTGTTTTCTCTCAGTGTTTCAGAATTACCCGCCTCATGAGCTGCAGGTTCCTCGTGGTCTTCAGGAGGCTGACTTCCTGGCTCTGCTGAGGTCCACCTTCCCTCAGCTGGCTGCTGGTGAACCTTTTACCATCTTAACCGATCACGCCAGGAAACTAAAGCCTCTGAGAGTACAGCGTGTGACTGCAGAGGAGATCTACAGGACCAGCAGGTCCCCTGGGAGTCCTGTCATCTTCATCAGATTGAAGGTACTGCACTCACCAATTTACCATCAGGGTGGAAAAATCAGAGAAAACCAACTCTTCTTTTACTCTGTGGTGGAAATTTAGGACACCCACATACATCTCAAGATCCGCATTGTGGAGGACCCTCAGATGGAAATGATCTCACCCATTCGTAAGTTCAGAGCTTTTCAATAAATCTGTCCAGTAAATGTGAAGTTATGTTTAAAGATAAAAAGTGAAATATTTTAAATTAAGCTGATATGAAATACCAAAAGCTGCAGTTCCTCTAATGTCCACATGAGGCTGTCTCCTAAAATGAACATGTTAAATTGTCCGACTTTAAAGCAGAAATAGACATGTTCACAGCCTGCTACAAAAACTGTTTTGGTTTCCATGGCAAATTTGCAACCTAGTGTAGCTCCGCTGCTGCTCTAGGTGGGTCGGGACAGTGTGGAGCGTTGTGGCCATGGAGTCCTCTGTGGCACTGTTGGCTCTTTAAACAGACCGGTGTATGTCTAGCATGAGTGGGAGGTTTCAAAATACGAGAGTCTGGACCAGTTTTTCAAGGCACTTCATGATGACAGGAGCAAGAGTCATTCAGGCTGCTGATGGTGGTCTTTTGTGGAAGTTGAACCAATGATGGAGAAGATGTGTCTGTGTAGGTTCTCAATCCAGGTCATAGTAGTCTCTGGAGCTCGAAAAAAGGGCGACTGGACTTTTTGTTTCTTGAAGACGTTTCACGTCTCATCCGAAAGGTTTCTTCAGTTCTCAAACCAAAAGGCAGAGAGACCCAGGTATTTAAACCCCAGTGGGCGTAGTCCCCTGGAGGTGGTTGTGACCCTCTATTGTTCATGCGCATAATCACATGCGCCAAGGCATGGGTCATTACAATCAGTGGTTTCAGGTGAAACCAATTTGGGACTTCGCACCATTGTTTCATGTGACCTATTGAGGTCACCTGAACAAAGGTGTGAATGGGGGTTGAGACGCCTGGGGAGGGAGCTCAGTACAGCACTGTAAGTGGAGGAAAAGTAATGATGGAAAACTTCAGGAAGGGTGGATACTGTAAGGATTAAAGTTGGGGTGTGGCCTCTCTGACACGTGGATAGTGACACAGACGGCAGTATCTGCTAGCTATCAGCTCAGCTGATTGGAGCCCCTGAACTGGACCATGTCTGTGCTGTTGAAGCCTTTTGGAGCATTTTTTATGCAACTATCTGACAAATAATATAATATAATGCTTTCTGTGCAAGAAGTCTGTTCTAGTTTAGGTGAGTGAGATTGGCAGGTGTCAGTTTGATGCTCGCATACAGTATGTGGATGCATTAGCTGGCAACTTAACAATCTACCTTCTTATCCAAGTATGGCCACTTCTGCTGATGTCCACAATGTAGAGTCCAAAAACCAGTGGGTAACATCATCTGTTTGATAGGTACAGTCTGCACTCACAGGTGGTATTTTAGTAGCTTTACCTCCAGACTTCCAGTGACAGGTTGCAGGTAAAGCTCTGAGTATATAGAAGGTACTTTTGCCCGCTCGCCAGTTCTCCATAGGGGACAGTGTTTGATCTGGTTTAAGCTTTAGTTCTGGTTTTTAGGCTTCTTGACTCAACTCTCCACAATTATCCAGGCTTGAGACCGGCAGTAGGACCACACCAGCCCTGAGGCAGGGTTTGTGTCCTCCATTCTGAACCTTTTGATTCTGTTCCCTCACATATCAGCTCATTAGGATCATTTGTTATTAGGTTCACTACATTTACTGACTCCAGTAAAGTGAAATTATTGTTTATTGGGGGAGTTTTTTTTTTTGTTTTTTTTTTTTGCTCCAACTGACCTGGTAAGTTTTATTTCCTGTTTTCTCTCAGTGTTTCAGAATTACCCGCCTCATGAGCTGCAGGTCCCTCGTGGTCTTCAGGAGGCTGACTTCCTGGCTCTGCTGAGGTCCGCCTTCCCTCAACTGGCTGCTGGTGAACCTTTTACCATCTTAACCGATCACGCCAGGAAACTAAAGCCTCTGAGAGTACAGAGTGTGACTGCAGAGGAGATCTGCAGAACCAGCAGGTCCCCTGGGAGTCCTGTCATCTTCATCCGATTGATGGTACTGCACCAACCAATTAACCATCAGGGTCAAAAAAAAGTGGTAAAGGTGGATTAAGTTTTCTGGTGGAAAAATCAGAGAAAACAACTCTTCTTTTACTTTTTGGTGGAAATTTAGGGTCCGAAGAAAAGTTCTCCACAGAGAGAAGTTGCTGTTGAAGATCCTCCAACCACACTGAGCACACAGTGAGTCAAAGAAGAGTCAGCTGCTGCTCTCAGAACTGCTTATTCATGTCAACAATTTGATCTGCTGTTTCATCCACTGATCTCCATTCTTAATGTCGTTATGTCTCAGAGTTCAGTCTGGCAGGATTCCTCCTGTCAGGCAGCTGCTTAGCACATCGGATACCCATGTAGAGCTCAAGATCTGCATACTGGAGGGCTCGCCCACAGGTAAGTTTAAAGCTGTCACCTCAGACCTGGTCGCCATCTTCAAAGCAACTATTTCAAAGGCAGGGAGATCACAAGGTGAACAAGGCTGCAATAATTTGGATTGCACCACAGTCTCCAGCCACTCTTTTCCCCAGTGTGACTGTAGCCTGAGTGAATCTGCTCCGATCTTCTCTGGTTTCTCTCAGCATATCAGACGCGCCCGCTTCATGAGCTGCAGTGTCTTCGTGGTCTGCAGGAGGCCGAGTTTCTAAACCTGCTGAGGTCCACCTTCCCCCAGCTGTCTGCTGGTAAACCTTTGGAGCTCCTCATATTCAATGACGAAGGGATGCTGGAGCCTCCAAACGTGGAGTCGCTGACTGCCGAGGAGATCAAAAGGGCTGCTGGGTCAGATGGGAGCGTTACCCTTTTTGTTCGACTCAAGGTACTGTTAGGTTTATGCCTTTATAGATTCTCATCATGTGCTTCCACACGCCTGTACAAGACAATATCTAGAAACATGAACTATAAAAACGTGTACTTCATAAAAGCTATGGCTTTTCCAGGCACCAAAGGATTCCCAGGCCAGTGTGAAAAACCTTGATGGTGCTAAAGACTCTCCATCCATTTCTGAACAAACCAGGCCACACACGAGGTATGTGTTAAATATCTGATCAGAAGGAATTAGGGGAAGGAAACAGTGTTTCATTGCATTTATTATGTTAACAGCGTCGGTGTATTACCTGGAGGTTGAAGTGTTGGGGTTCAAAGAAATCAAACTATGACTGAAGACTTTGAGCAGCTCCAGCGGTGGAAGGCGGTTCTGATGTTCGCAGAGTTTCTTTTCTTTGCTGCTGAATGCGACTTTATTTAAACTTTAAATTATTGCTCCATTTATCAAGTACAACGTGAGCGACAAGACTTCGGGGCATCACTACTTTTTTCTATCGTACTAGACTGAGATTGACTCACCGCTGCCTCCTGAGGTACAAAGCGGTATTACGAGACTGGACAGTCTGAAGGTTGCTGATTTGAATGCTAACCACAGTCAGTATGTATCAGTGTAAATGGTGATATTTTTGACACGATGCCAAAATGATTTTTATTATATTCTGTTGATGATTGAAGTGAATTTTTTTTAACGTTTTAATCTGGAAATACATATTGCACCCCAAGTTAATCGTTCTCTAGCTAACTAGTAAGTTATATTTGAGAACTGTCTCACTCAGATCAATACTTCAAAGAACCAGTCCTCTCAGCTGCTAGTGTTTTAAACAGTAAACATTAGATATTTCTTTTTATTCTTACATGAAAATGGCGACACTGGATTGGTAACTATCAAAACACTTGTAGTGGGGAGCTGAAGAGTGAAGCTGGATTTCTGAATCAGCTCTTCCAGATTACAGAGTTTTATCCAGTTTTAGCACCTTTTGAGCAAATTTGTGTGTAAATATTCTGTATGTCCTCTCTTAAAAGAAAATATTTTCATGAGAGTGGTGTGGTTCTTTTTTCTCATTGTAGTGCAATAAAACCACTGGATGAAGACCTGAGGGGCATCATCCTCAGAGCTTTGCCAAAGATTTCTGAAGATACTCAACAGGCAGTGATTGATAAGCTGTTAATCAATGGCCTAGAGTCTACACAGGACCTGAAATATGTAGCTCAAGACGATATTGGCGACCTGCTGCCTGCTCTTCAACTACGGAAGCTCCTGGAAGCATTTAAAAATGGTAATGTAATAGACGCCAGTTGTAAAGCCATAACTGGGGTCCACTTTCTTCCAGTAGACAAGGCTGGGGTTGTTTGGGTCTCTGGACTCTGTCCAGGCCATTTCCAATCTTACCTTGGAACGCTTAAAATCCTCAGTATTACTGGACAGCATAACTCCAAAAGTGCTGAGTTGGTGATGCACCTAGGACGGCCGAGCTAACCAGCTGTTCCAGTCTCTCAACAGTGGCCAATGGGACTTTGTAGATGGTCAGCGGGCACATAAGATGAGGAAGAAGGCCAAAACTGTAGGCACCAGAGTCTTGTCGATAGTCTTTAGGCAACTGATGGTGTCCACCCTAATCTCGTCCACTGCAGCTCTGTCCTTGAAGCAACCATACATCAGTGTCCCAGGCCTTTAACTGGTTTCTCCAGCACAGTGTTGGTATAGAAACGGTGCTACCACATATTTGATTTGGCAGAGTGGTGACTCAGGCAGCAGCTGAAAGTAGTTTTTCATTGTCACAGCAGCCTCCAGCAACTAAGCAACTACTCACAACTGGTCAACTAGTGGTGTCCACACAGGTGTCTAGAGCTGCTACTCCTTTATATTAAAAGGAGCCAGTTGAGGTGGTTCAGCCATCTAATCCATATGTCTGATGACAGCAGCAAAAGCTGCCAGACAAGACAGGCTTTTAAAAAACACGTGCTCAGCAGTGCTCTTGTTTTAATTATTATTTAACTTATTTTAAGAACAACCATGAAATGACAATTTAGAGTACAGGTGTTAATCTTTAATACATACGTGTGTTTTTCCCCCTCGGTTTTCAGAGACAGAGCTGAGCACTGTGGACCTGCAAACAGCTCCTTCACCCAGCTCGCTACTCAGCAGTCCTGCAGCACTACCACGCTTCGCTCCATCCAGTGTCCTCCCACTCTCAAATCAAGAATCTAGCAGCTCAGAGAACTGTGGGAAAGCCGCCCTTTCCGGAAAAGAATGGACAGAGACTTTTCAAGTGCCGTGGAACCTCATGCCAATGGAAGTTCAAGCAGCAGTCGCTGAGGGCAAGAGACCGTCCCCTACGGCACGGAGACAGATGGTGAGGATTTTGGTAGATGAGGTGAGGAGATACGATCTAAACCCATCACGCTCTCAGTGTGCAGTCATCTGCCAAAAAGTCATCGATAGGTACCCTCAGAGCTTTGCTGCTCTGCGTGACAATGGTCAGCTGCTGGGAGACGGCTACACCTCGCTCTTAAATCAAATTAGAAACCGAATGGACAATCTGAAGCGCACCAAGAAATTTAACAACCACCATTCGCCTCGACTGAAAAGAAGATCTGCCTATACTTACAGCCGCACCAGATTCAAGTCCAGACTTCCACCAGAGGAGACCGATGAAACGGTGGAGCGAAAACGTCAGCGACTGGAAGACATTTACTGTCAGGATGGAGCAAGCGTGGCAAAAAAAGACGAAGTAACAGAACTCATGAAAGTAACCTTCTACATGCAGCGGCGCCAAATAAACGCACTCCCAGCACCCACTGTCAGAGATTTAAGAGGCCGATGGCCTTACCTTTTCACACAGAACGGGCTTTACGCTCATTTTGAGCTGCTCACTGATATCAAAGTGCTTCGTACCCTTGAGGTCGCCATGGAGGAGTGTGGACGAACCCTCCTGGAGCTCTTCAGCGAGTCCACAAATCCCGATGTGCAAGCCATTCTCTCACTGGCTCCAAACCATGAGCTGTCCTTCTGCATCATCCAGCTTCTGATGGCTCACTTCACTGAGGCCCTCGAAGGCTTGATCCTTTTTGCAAATGTAAGTTATGTTTTGGTTTTTGATTTTTCTCATTGTGGCACGTGTCTGCTCTCTATCTCAGTTTGGAGCACAAATATTATATGAGTAGCATTTTTGCTAACTTACTTAGTCATCATGTAACTGTGTCCTAGGCATCTGCCACGGCAGCTGATGTAGAGAAGACGCTCCAACTACCTGCAACTCCTCGACTGATACTCCTCGGTATGAAGTATATAGTTACTTTTTGTTGTCATGTTTGCACAGGCCAACAGGGTTAAACATTAAGTGCTTCTTGAGAAGAAAAATAGCTTTAGTATAATTTGATAACAATGATTAGGCTCCAGCCCCATAAAAAGGAAACTGCAAATTGCGGTGAAACGGTGATCCTGCGAGAGAAAATAAATCAGACTGGTATCTGTGATGGGGCGGGGTGCGCCGCCGGCTTGCTAACTGCAGCGAACCAGTGAAAGAGGACCTCAGCATGGCGCAGTGCTGGGCTGGGCAGAACCCTGTGATTGCTGTTGGTGATGGTTTCATCTGTGTATTGCCAACTTTGTGCTGGGAAGTAAATCCAATGAATTAGCCAGTGGTGACATTCTCGTTCAACTTTTAGTGGAATCACCGGGAAGCTCCATTCAGCGCTGGATGATCAGTCTCGAGGGGCACGTCATTTGCGAGGGCGTCCAGCCGACTTTTCTGTCCGGCCTCGCCGCCGTCTTTTCCACTTACTACATCTTCAATCTTCAGTATCAAGACAATGCTGCGTGCACGCTGGAATTCATTCAAAGGTTAGACGAATACATTTTCCAGCTGTTAATGTGTGATGTGACGTCTTTTTAGGACCATTAGAGCACTGTGAGAGCCCCTTCTGTTGCCACTTTGGGTCTAACCACACTTTTTTTTTCCTTCCCTCAGGTGGTTCATTGGGATAAATCCTGACAGAGGCACCAAAGCTCCACGGGACAAATTCCTGTCACAGCACACTGGGACGCCACCAATAAATCCTCAAGTTTTAACTCTGTTGAATAGACTCATGGACGTGAATCATACAGAGATGTTTCCATCACTTCAAAGCACAGCAGACTGATTTTTGTTCATTTCCTGGATACTGACCCTAACTTTAGGGGTCTGATGATCCTCTTGGAGCAACAGCTGACAATATGAATCTTCCAGCATAGCGGCTGTATGTCCAGACCAGAACTTTGCATCCCATGCACCAGTGTTTACAGTTCAACTAAAACTCTTTTGTTCGTCATGTGGACTTTTAAGCTGCGTGCTGCCTAAAACTCAGGAAAAGCTTCCGGCACCAGAGATTCTGCAGACTGTTTATGCAGATCACCGTTCACCTTACTTAAGATTTAGTAGAAATATAAAGGTGTCAAAAACAAGGAAAAACTTGATTCTGTTTTTATTGACTCAGATCCACTCGTGTTTGTGGATGCGAGCAGCAGTTTTATGACAGAAACCCTGAAGTACTGTAGTTTCTTTTGATTCCGTACATCTTTTTTATGCTTTTTGCTGAAATTAAAGTTCTGTTTTGGGCATTATTTAACAAAAGTCACTGCGTCAGCTTCAGTCTGGTTTCTCAGCTGCTGTATTTGAGTTCATTGTTTGTGCTGACCGCTTACAGGGCTGTGTGCACAGTGCAGGCACTGACGCTGCATTATTATCCCACAAGGCCGCTGTGACTACGTAGAGTACTTTTAATGAGGTACAATTTTAATGTGTTTAAAAGTATTTGTGTTATACTACTTTTTGCTTCTCCTCCAGTATACTTTGGATGATGGTGGCCTTGTCCACCATATTTATCTTGAAGTTTAACTTCAGTATTTTAAAAAAGCAAATCTAATATGCACTCGCTGGCCACTTTGTTAGGTACACCTGTTCACATGCTCGTTAATGCAAATATTTACTTGGCCAATCACGTGTCAGCAACTCAGTACATTTAGGCATATAGACATGGTCAAAATGACCTGCTATTCTGTTCTGATCAAGTAATGCCATGTATATGGTTGTGGATCATCTTTTTTTTTAGGAGTCGCCACAGCAGATAATCTGCCTCCATCTCACCCTGTCCCATGCATCCTCCTCTGTCACACCAACCCTCTGCATCGCTGCATCCATCAGTCTTCTCTGCGGTCTTCCTCTTTTCATCCTGTCGGGCAGTTCCATCTTCAGCATCCTTTGTCCACTAAATCCCTCCTCTGCACATGTCCAAACCATCTCAGCCTTCCCTCTCCACCTGGAGCTGTCCTTCAATGCTTTGTTTTTAAATCTTGTCCATTCTGGTCACTTCGAAAATCCTTAACATCTTCAGCTCCACTGCTACTTTTAATCTTGATGCTAAAACGTGTGCACTATTACCCTTTGTGAGATAGATGTGCAATATAAAATATATATAAAAAAATCCTGAAAATGCTCCCGACTGCACCTGACCTGCTAAAAAGAAAGAAAACTAAATAATGAAAAACCTTTTTCTTGAGAATTCAATCACATAGGAAGCAGGAGCACTAAGAACATGCAAACTCCACACAGAAAGGTGGATTCAAACTCGGGACCTTCTTGCTTTGAGGTGACGGTGCTCACCACTGCACCACCTGTGTGATTTCATTGATATATTAAGTTTTTTTCTCATATTAAAGTGTGCTTGAGGTCAGTAATATAAATTCACATGCTTGATAAAGACCCGAAGTTAATAAAATCGTTTCTCCACGGACATATTTTGCGGCTGCACGACAATAACACTGTCAGCTGTGACGGTGAGAAGGCGTTCACCTCTGAAACGCACCTGAGCGAGCATGTTTTACCTGATAAAGAGCGGAAACAGCGGCGGCGGCGGCTCCGAGCCGCTCGACAGCGTCGGTAACATGTCTAGGAGCGACATACTGAGAGGAATCATCACCGAGAAGCTGAGCACCGCCGCCCGGGAGATCTTAGCGGTGGTGGAGAGGACTGTAGCCGACTACGAGGAGGAAGCGGTGGGCTTCAAGCGGGAGATCGACCAGCAGAGGAGGCAGCTGGAGCTCCTGCAGCCGGAGGTCAAGCTGGAGAGGAGAGGTCAGTGACGGAGACGGATACCTGCAGCCGCTTTACGGATCAGCCGAATTCATTCAAAAAAAGGCTCGTTTAAGATTTACTCGTTAGCTGGTGAAAATACAGAGTTCACAGTGCATGAATTAAATATCTGCACAAATATTTAGTATGTGATTAACAGTTCGGCGTGCGTCTAATAGATGCAGTCAGCTTTTCTTTTCTCCTGTGATGTAAGAAGATGATCAAACCTTTTTTTCTAAGTTGGGACGGACAGGATGAGCAGTTCAGCTCAGGATGAGCAGTTTGGAGACAAAGGGGCAAGAAATGAGGATATAGTGGATACTGGACAAAGGATGTTGCAGATGAAGCTGCCACAGAGGAGGTTCATGGATGTAGTGGAGGAGGGCGTGCAGAGGGTTAGTGTGGCAGAGGAGGATGCTGTGGGCTGTCAAAGCTTCTACAGTTTGCAATAATTTGAGTGATAATTCCAGACTTTAAAGCTGTTCTCTCAGAGTGTTGTTGGAGCACACCTGAAATATTTGGTCAAATCTGACAAAACGAATCTCTGGTCCCAGATCTGGACATCCATCAGGTGGTGGTCGTGACCGGAGACAAAAAGGAGCAGCAGCACGCGCGTCCGCCGGGTATGTTGCCACAGCCTCTTTTTTAAATGTGGAGAAAAACTATAAAACAGTCCTCAGAATGAGGAGCGAGCAAATGAAATACATTACATTATTCCTGCAACACTAAAAAATGATGCTCAGACTTACGTATAGTATTAAAACAGCAGGACTTGTAATTTTTCCAGGTGTGGCAAGTGCTGGGAGCGTGAGTCTGCTGTGGTACGATGACGGCAGCGATGAAGGTGAAGAGGAGCGGCTCGTGGCCCGACTGTCAACGAGTTCCAGACAGAAACAAGAAGATCGGATGCATCCGGATTATGAAATGCCAAGGTTACAAATTCCAATCAAACCAGATGACTTTATGGCCAAAAGTATGTGGACAGTCCAGGTGTTACGTTTACTTCAAAACTTTGACAGCACCCTGATGCTGCAGCCTGCAGTGATGTTTCCTGTTTTAACACGAACCTTTACATTTACTCCAGGATCAGCACTGGCCTGAATGCAGCACTTTAACATAACTAACATTTCTCCTGACAGGAGGAAGTCCAGCACTCCTTGGATCAGTGACACACAGCACCATCTGCATTTCAGGATTTGCATCCTGGAAGACTCTCAGAGCGGTATGTTCTCTAACAGGGGTACATATTAAGGTCCGTTCTTTGTAGCTGAACCAAATAGCCAGAGACCTAATAATACTACAAACCTTAAATGTTCAGGTTCTGATAGATGAGAACCACTGTTTCCTCGGTACTCACACATTCTTGATCTCGTTGTCATTTTTTCTTTTCCAGGATTTAAAAAAAGTCCCGTTCAGGACCTGAAGTGTCCCCGCGATCTACAGGAGGGGGACTTCCTGGACCTGCTGAGGTCCACCTTTCCTCAGCTGGCTGGAGACAAACCGTTTCACATCTTTGAGCGTGATCGGAGCAAAAGACTCCAGAGGCTCGACGTGCAGAGCCTGACACCAGAGGAGATCTACAGGACCACGAAGCCCGCCGGAGTGGAAAAGACTGTCCTCTATATCAAACTGAAGGTAGACAGTGGAGTAGATTTTCTCACTGCTGCTGCAGATTTGGTATTATTCATAAAAATCTTGTATAAAGACAAACCATCAACCAAAGAGGGGAAATTATGAAGAATTTTTAAAAATGAAATACCTCTTATGGTGTGTTTGGACACTTCAGGTAAATCTTAACCTGAATTGTTGCTCTGAACGTTTTATCAGTATTAAGATTTTTCTTCAGACTGTCAAAAAGCTTCAAACAAGATTTCTGTTTATTTGTAAAATATTGTGATGAAAAATAAGTTTTCTCATGATGATGAGATGAAATAATTTGTTCAAAATCACTGAGAAAGTAAAGTCGGACCAAATTGGATGAGCTCCATTTGTGACACTGACTCGAAATATCCAATTTCAACACATATTTTTCACATCAGAACTATGTGTTGGTTTGTTATTGGGAGGGGATGTTAGCATAGTTTAAAAAGGCTGTTCATTGCCCAACACTCAGATACGGTGAGACAGGCTACACAAATAAACAACCAGCAGCGAACAAATGTGACCAGGGTCAAAACCATTCCTGTCAATGAATGTTCTGATTGAGGAAAATGCAAAGAACTAAAATGAACATGCTCCTTTTGAAATTAACTTATTAAAATTTGCATTAGTACCTTCAGATTTTTGCAGGGTTTTTTTTCCCCCTCTTGCAGACAGGAGAGGAAGAGGAGGAGCTTCACGGATTACCAGCAAATGATGAGCCTTTATCACATGACACCGTGGTGACGAAACGCGATGAAGCCGAGCTCCATTCGAGGTGATTTAAAAACTGAAAAAGGAAATGTGGAGTTATTTTATTTAAGAGCAGTGTGGTCTATGGAAGCTTGTTTTCGCTACTATTTTGCATTAATAAGTCAAAATTTCGAGTTAGCTCTGCCAATCAGGAAGCTCCGTGAAGGTACGTCACCCGGAAGCAGGAGGCTGAAGGCATTGGCTGTCCAATACCTTTTATGCAGCTGTTGTTCACTAGAAGGAATTTAAAGGTCAAAAACCTGATGTCATGTTTGCTACACACTGCTAGCTAAGTGATACTGTCGCTACCCGATTTTGAGTGCACATGTGTCTGCTTCATCTGCTTCCGGGTAACAAAGAAATGACCTCTTTCACGGAGCTTCGTGATTTGCAGTGCTAACTCGAAATTTCAACTTATTAATGCAAAATAGATAATTGAGATACATGACTCAAAATTCTGACTTATGAAGTCAAAATTTTGAGTTCGACTTATTAACTCGGCCATAGTGGCCTGATGAAAGGCTTAGAATGATTACTGGCAAGTGTTAAATCTCTTTGTGCAGCCTTTAACATGCATAAGAAAAAGTTCCCATAACAAACACAACTTTCTGAATTGTTAACATGTTGTAAAACCAAAAAAATTTAATATTCAGTTTAATCATTAACAACATAATAATTACAGAGACCGGTAAAGAACAGAATGTTGCTGTAGATCAGTGGTTCCCAAAGTCAAGAGTGCTGCGGCCCACTTAAAAACCAGACCCCCCCCCACACACACACACACACACGTGCGCGCGCGCACGCGCGCGCTTAAAAGCATATAATCAAAATTTTAAACATTTAATGGTTCCATAGGCTAAATACGGTAGCTTGATAATTACTGTATTATGCACACACATACACATACACATATACATTCATATCGCATCAACCATCTCACTGCAATTTGCACCCAACTTGTATAGACTTCCAATACCAGTTCATTATCACCTTGTGCTTGTATGTGCCTCTAACACTCATATCTTATTTGGACCACTTGCATTGAATGCTTCCTGGGTTGTGTTTACAGATGTGACATATTTATTGCATTATTTGCTATTTATAATTTATTTTTAGTAGATTTTATATGTATTATGTCATTGTTGCTCTGTGTGCCCTCAATTGCCGTTTGGGGATGAATAAAGTTTTCTGAATCTGAATCAAAATGACCTCATGTTAGCACGATTTATTCAGCTCCCCGTGTTCCAAACACAATATGACTAAAAACACAACTGAACATTTGAGATTTGTTGGCTTGTCTGTATTTTATCAGTCAATATTTATACATAAACTTTTGTTTCTTACCAGCCCCGTTCAACACGTTGACAATACCGGAGTGGATGTCATGGCCAACAGCTCAACGTCACAGCTACAGGTCTTGCTAACAAAGGAGGCTGCTGAGAGTGACTCCAGTGATGACCAAGTTGGACTTGTGGCATTGGCCCCCGAGCTGCAGATGCCAAGGAAGTTGAAGAAGAAAGAGCTCACAAGTAGTTTGGGGAGGATTCGGAAGCGTAAAATACCCTGTAAAGTGTGTGGACTCTGGTACAGAAACCACGGCAGTTTGATCAAACACGCATGGAGCCACGTGGACGAGCCACCGGCTGTTTGTGGAATTTGTGGAGAGCGCTTTGAATCGGTGGAAGCGTTAAAGGTACATCTTACAAATGACCAAAAACATCACAACTCTGATAACCAAGCCTCTTTGCACACAGAGGACAGGCCGTTTAAGTGCAACATTTGCAGCAAAACCTTCACTCGAATGTCTATCTTGAGTACTCACCATTGGGTTCATGTTGAGGAGAGACCATACAAATGTGATATTTGCCTGAAATCTTTTGGTCTGAAGGCACAGCTCAAAACTCACTGCAAGGAGCATGCTAGCCTAGAGAAGTACCACTGCAACATCTGCGGGAAGACTCTCTCCCACAGCCGGTCTATGAGCCGTCACAAGTTGACTCATGCGGTGGAGCGACCCTACAGTTGCGAGATTTGCGGGAAGCATTTCAAATACCCCAGCGTCTTAAACTCCCACAAGAAGATCCACACAGTCAGGGAGCGGTCGTATCTCTGCCACATCTGCTGCAAAACCTTCATGTCAAACAGCGTCCTGTCGACGCACATGAAGATTCACAGCAGCGAGAGGCCGCACATCTGCGGCGTGTGCAGGAAGGGCTTTGTGACCAAAGGCAGCCTCAAGGCTCACATGCGAATGCACACCGGTGAGACACCGTACAGCTGCTCCGAGTGCGGCCGTTTCTTCAAACACAAGTCCCATCTGAACGACCACGTCAGGAACCATTTGGGCATCAAACGGTTTGTGTGCGGCGTTTGTGGGAAAGCGTGCTCTCGCCAAGGGCAACTGAAGAGCCACATGAGGACCCATAATGGAGAGAAACCATACCAGTGCACCATCTGCAAGAGGGCCTTCTCCCAGAGCAGCACTCTTAAGTCACACATGAAGATCCACGAGGCCAAAGAAAAAGACACTCACCAGCCCGAAAACGAGCCAAACACTTTGATCAACGTCAGCTAGAGTTTCTCCTCTACAGCTTTATCCAATCAAGAACTTTCACCTTTTTTTTCTTTTTTTTTAATCAAACCGCCCTGTGACAGGCTGGCAACCTGTACAGGGTGTACCCTGCCTCTCGCCCTATGGCACCTGGGATAGGCTCCACATAATTTAAGTTCTACAGTTAATTGAAAATTGTACCAAGAAATCACATGGAAGAGCTAACATCTGCTCATTTCGACTTTTATGTCTGCGACACATTTCAGAAACATTTGGACTGGAGTGTGTTTCTCACTGTATCAGCACTTCCTTTAAAGGACTCTGTAAACATTTGGGGAACTGAGGACTTTAGCTGCTGAAACCAAGCGTTTCCCATTTTTGCTTGATAATATTTCCGTCTGTGAACCCCTTTTTATATATTTTTTTCTTTCATAACGCTCACAGTATTTTCAGTGGACTGCAGGCAGGCCAGTTTGGTGTATATGCAGAAAGTGTTAGGGCTATAACTATATTTCTGCTGTAAAGTTGGGTCACTTTAGGAGGCAGCCTCAAACAGATATCAGAGGAACTGAGGTTTTGGTGCTTCCATGTCTGTGTCCAGTGTTGCCACTTGCCTTATTAGACCAGCACTTGCAAGATACAAAAGAAGGAAAAAAAAAATAATAAAACCAATTTTAAACTGGTCCCTGCTTCATTCTTTGGTTGTTTTACAAGATTGCCAGGCTGACAATATAAACTGTGTTGATCACTCACCTGGAAAAATTATTGTGGTCACCTGATGCATTGATGTGTCTCTGAAGGGTCTCGACTTTGTGCTCCAATTTATTCTCATGTTTCAGCAGTAGGAGCTGAGGTAGCAGAAGAAGAATTCAGTATAGCATCACCTGTGCAAAACAGTACTTTAAATCTGTAAGTGTTGATTACAACAGCAAAAGCTGTGCCTTAGCTGTCCTGACGAAGCATCGGTACTACAATAACATGTAAAAATATTATTTGAGATCTGGATTGTGCATAGCCCTCCTATAAGCCTGCCTTAAGCCTCAGTCATGCAGGCCTAGAGACCGGTTTGCAACCATCTGGAAACCACTGGCAGTTACTTGTGTGAAATTGGTCGCAAAGAGGTTTACGGCGCCGCACTGAAGACCTCTTTGTGACTTCTGTGGTCAACAGTAGTTCCAACTTGCCTGCAAAAACACACCAACTACTCACAAAGTGGTAGTGAAACTGTGAAATGAGACGCAAAACGGAGACTGTTCACCTTCAAAGTAAACGTGACTTACCGCTGTGACCAAAGGGCCCCACTTTTACTTTGAAGGTGAGGGGTCTCTGTTTCTGGTTTGTGTTGCCATTCGTTGGGGAATCCACATTTTTCCCCAGCGACTGGAAATTGCTGGGCTCTCGGTCTGTGTGACTGAGGCCTTAGTTCACGGTCGTTTAGGCAGAGTAGCTCAACCCTTTTGATAAGTTGGCAAAATAAATTACATGCACACTTTCAAAGGAATTTATTGAAAATTCCTGTTTTAAAATAGTTTTAAAAAGTTACAAAATTAACAAAAGCTATCAACAGAAAGTGAAGAAGCAACAGCCAATCATTTTACATTTATAGTTTTTAAGTTTACTTTTATAAGGAGGAAAAAAAAAGATGGATCGAGAATAAGAAAGAGATTAACCCAACTAAATAAATAAATAACGCAATAAATACTACTTCTGTTCATCTTATATAAGTTGTTAAAACATTGATGAAAATTGTCCACAGAGAGAGTGGTTGAGACCGTGGTCTCCTACAAGTACCTGGGTGTTCACCTCAATAACAAACTGGACTGGACTACAAACACAGAAGTC
>JAVDPK010001351.1:110295-129639 GCA_034780415.1 Cichlasoma orientale | reverse complement strand
CCACCACCCTCTGCATGAGACTGTGGGTGAGCTGAGCAGCTCCTTCAGTCAGAGACTGAAACATCCTCGCTGCAGGATGGAGCGCTTTCAGGTCATTCATCCCAACAGCAGTTAGACTGTACAGTGCATCATGATGTCATGTATCACTTGGACACCTTTCCTCCACTGCCATCACTTTATCCATACTGTACATATACATTTTTAGTTATTATCTATTACAGTCTCACCCATAGAATGCATACCATGTATGCTACATATGTATATACTGTTTTGATATCTGTGTATATAGTGTTTCTGATGTGTGTATATGTGGATCAGATCGGTATTGATATATATTTTATGTAAATAGCGCTTTTTCTATTCTATTTTATTTCATCTGCTTTATCCATCCTTGTATTCTGTACTTTTTGAGCTGCTGTAATGCGCAAATATCCCCGTTGTACGATCATTAAAGTTTTATCTTATCTTAAGTGATGAAACTGTTGTTTCTCCCCGGACGCCATATGTAGCTGCACCTTAACTCTGCAACGCGTTCCGCATCAAAGAAAAGAAAAGAAGCAAAGAAATAAGCAAACAAACAAACATGTTTTGCTGGACGAACAGCAGCAGCAGCAGCGGCGTCGGTAACATGTCTAAGAGCGACATACTGAGAGGAATCATCACCGAGAAGCTGAGCACCGCCGCCCGGGAGATCTTAGCGGTGGTGGAGAGGACTGTAGCCGACTACGAGGAGGAAGCGGTGGGCTTCAAGCGGGAGATCGACCAGCATAGGAGGCAGCTGGAGCTCCTGCAGCCGGAGGTCAAGCTGGAGAGGAGAGGTCAGTGACGGAGGCGGATAGCTGCAGCCGCTTTACGGATCAGCCGAAGTTCATTCAAAAAAGGGCTCGTTTAAGATTTACTCGTCAGCTGGTGAAAATACAGAGTTCACAGTGCATGAATTAAATGTCTGCACAAATATTTTGCATGTGATTAACAGTTCGGCGTGCATCTAATAGAGAAGGCCGTTTAGTCAGCTTTTCTCCTGTGATGTAAGAAGGGGGACAGCTCAGGCTGAGACAAGGTTAGAGAAGCAAGGCTGAGATGGTTTGGGCATGTGCAGAGGAAGGATGGTGGAAAACTTTGACAAAGGATGTTGCGGATGCCACAGAGTAGGTTCATGGAGAGGAGGATGCTGTGGGCTGTCAAAGTTTCTACAGTTTGCAGTTATTTGAGTGATAAGCAGCAGTTATTCCTGACTTTGAAGCTGTTCTCTCAGCTGTTCATGATAGTTCTGTTGGAGCACACCCGAAATATCTGATCAGATCTGACAAAACTAATCTCTGGTCCCAGATCTGGACATCCATGAGCTGTTGGTCATGACCGAAGACAAAGAGGAGGAGAAGGAGCAACAGCTCACACATCCACTGGGTATGTTGTCACAGCCTCCCCTTTTAAATGTCGTTTATGGATGTGCCAAACTTGCTTTAAAATACAAAACAAAACAGCTAATTTAGGATTTACTCAGTAGCTGACAGACACACAGAATCAAAGCACATAATGTGCATGTGACTTTTATGATGTAATTAACCGTTCAGGTTGGTTCTGTGTTCAGAAAGGTGTGAATTATTTTTGCAAATTGAGTTCCACAGTTTTTGTAGTCCACAGGGCGACAAACCTGCAGAAATCAGAAGCTTTAAAGTGATCACTGTTTTAATCATTGATTTCCTTTCCAGCACATCAACGCACAGTAGGTCCATCTTTCTGCCACTTCTGCAAATGCTGTCAGTTTTAGCACGAGGGTTGCGGGTAATTCTTTAAAATCCTGTTTTTGTTCAGCACGATTTCTCTATAACCATCAGTGTCAAAGGGATATATCATAGTTTCAGTCAACTGCACCAGATTCTGTGATGTAGAGGAACAGAAACCATCATCGGAAATGTGGATTCTTGATCTATGTTCTGATAATTCACTGGAGAAAACTTAACTGGGTAAACTCTGAAGGCTCGTACCACCATGTGGGATAGATGGCTGCTCAAAACCAGTTATCCCACATGAACGTCTCCTTTTTTTTTCTGGGTTAAAATACCTTTCATAACACTTGGATGCTTTTCATGTAGTGAGCTCATCTTAAAAGGTACTTTCAGCTTATCATGGTCGAATTTATCCATTTTTAAAAACATTTCTTTTGAAAGAGCTGACTCCAGATCTGCACGGCCATGAGGTGGTGATGGAGGCCAGACAGGAGGAGGAGGAGCAGCACACGCAGCAGCCAGGTATGTCTGAAGAGCTTTTGATTTATAGGTTATAGAAAAACCAAAGCACCTGACATTTTTAGACTGTTGTTAACGGTACACAGTGGTAAACATGGTCCTCTCCCAACCTTTTGAAATGTGTTGCTGCCATCAAATTCAGATTTAACTGTTTTTCTTAAAATTGTATATTTTCTCACTTTAAACATTTGATGTTTTCCATGTTCTGTTGTTTTATATACATTTTAAATAGCTTCCAGACGTTTTCAGAGTTAGGATTGTAATAAAAAGCCTTTATTTTAGTGAGGAAACCTTTAATAAAAAAATCAACATTTATCAGCTTGCACTATCTTCAGGTTGTAGAGATACAAAGATCACAACAGAACAGTTACAGCGTCTCTCACCGCAGGTGTGCAGCGCTAAGCAGCATCAAGTTTTTGGTTTTGCTCTTGGTTTATTCAGAGCTCGGCAGTTTCCTGCTGTGAAATGTTTGTTAAATTGGGTTTTCTTCGGTACATAAATAAAAATGTTACACATGTAATGAGATGATGTGATCATGTTTCCCCAATAAAGCCCAATCAATGCTCCCTTAAAGAGACTTTTTGATGTGTCCAGATGTGGAGGACACCGAGACCCCAGGCCTCCTGCTGGACAGTGAGAATCATTTTGAAGAGGAGTGGGTGGAGGTGCCGTCTGCTCAGCCGGAAACAAGCTCCACACAGACGGAACCGGATCATCAAATACCTGAAAGGTTAGAAATTCATATATCTAGTCAGGTGTTCACTATGTGGCCAAAAGTATGAATAATAATCTATTTCTGTTTCTTATTTCATTGGACACTTGGGATTTTTTTTGTGAGGATTATACAATTATAAAGTCAGAACTTCAAAGCGTTCAGGTCAGCATGTTAGTTATGCTGAAAAGGAAAAATGGTGCAGTCACTGTTTATTAACTAGTTTGAGTGGAGACCTAAAGTGAAAGGAGACAGTTGAGGTGGTTCCAGCATCTGATTAGGATGCCTTCTCGGTGGGGTGTTTTGAGCGTGCCCAGTAAGGAGGAAATCCTCGGGCAGACCCAGGACACAGTAGCAAGATTACGTATCTCATCTAGCCTGGGAATGCCTTGGTGTCCCCCTGAGAAGAGCTGGAGAAGGTGGCTGGGGAGAGGCAGGTCTAGGCATCTGCTACTGCTACTGGTGCGACATGGACCCTGATGAAAAACAAAAAACTGACCACCTGGGAAGTCAGTATGGAGAATGACTGAGCTACAAGAGATATGTCTGTCATGGGGACAGGCAGAAGCTTCAGCAAGAGACAGAGGCGGGTGGATGTCGCCAGTAAAATTAATTTTAAAAATCCATTCTGTAGGTGTTCTGTAGGATTCTGGAAGCCAGTGGATGTCTGCTAAAGCTCGATGGAGGTACTCTTTGATATTTGGTTTAGCTCTAACGTTGCAGTAGCATTTACTGTATTTTAGTAAGTCCAGAAAAAGGAGTCCAGCTAGAGGAGGTGTTTCAGAACCACAGCGTTTCAGGAAAGGTAATATTTTGGCAAAACCCTGAACCAGCGAGATTTTCTGGGGTCCACATACTTTTGTCTACACTTTGGTGTATATTTAATGCAAAGTGAAGGACTGAGCTGTAACTGTGTTGTTGTCCTGCAGGTTGTTTTCGCCCAAAGTTCAGTCTGACTGGAGGAAGCCCAGGAGCACCTCGGACACCCATCTAGATTTCCGGATTCGCATCCTGGAAGACTGCCCGGGCAATGTGCTCTCTAACACTGGTACAGTTTCACATCTTCATTCTGTAGTTTGTTTAGTTATGTTTTAGTTATTTCAAGATCTATCCCCAAACTTGGAATATTATAATGTTTATCACTGCTTTCTGGTTTGTGCTTCAGTGTTCCAGAACAGTCCAGTCCAGCACCTGAAGTGTCCTCGGGATCTGCCGGAGGCCGACTTCTTGGACCTGCTGAGGTCCACCTTCCCCCGCCTGGCCAATGAAGAGCATATTCACTTCTTCAGATCCAGCACAAACAGGCTGCTGCAGCATCTGGAAGTAAAGTCTCTGACCCCAGAGGAGATCTACCAGGCCATCAGGTCGGCTGGAAACTCGGCCCTCTACATCCGACTGAAGGTCAGCTGACCGAATCCTGCAGAGTTTATATTAAAGTGGGAAAACGAGCCAGTCAATAATTTAGGCAACAATACAAGTTTCAAAGTCTTTTTTTTGCCCGTTTGTTATTTATACTCTGAGTTTTAGACAATTTGATTTGTGGTCTGTGTTTTTCTTGAGTTATACAACGCTTTAAAAATAAGTTTGTTTTTGAGAGCAGTTTGAAGGGAAGAGGCCCAGCAAACCTCTGATCAGTGACACGCAGACAACTCTAGATTTCCGGATCCGCATCCTGGAGGACTCCCAAACTACCATACTCTCAAACCTTGGTACGCTTCAAGTTCTTTGTTCTCCAGATTGTCTTTTTCTCCATTTTACTCCCATTATTATTAATGGGAAAATGTGTATGTAGTAGGGATGGCACGATGCCACTTTTGTATGTCCGATAATGATATTTTACAATTGGATATCTGCCGACACCGATACAAATCAGATCTTTTTTTTAAAACAATTGTTTTTAAATGCCTGGATGAATTTTACATAAGTCAACAGTGTCTCACACAACAATCGTCCTATCACCTGAACTTTTTAGAATCTGAGGGGTTTTTTTTCCAACTCCTGATCCACTCCAGTCCAGTAGGTGGCGGTAATGCAGCTCTAAGCTGGTTTGGTTCGATACCGATACTGAATATCGGATCGGTGCGTCCCTTGTATGTAGGACTCAAATATTTCAGAGAGAGAAACGTGGTTATTTCAGGACCTGTGTTTGGACTCTGATGTTTTACAGACCAAACAAATGATCATGGAAATTTCATTTTCCTCCCTGCTTGTAGATCTCATGATTAATTCTTCTTTTCCAGTGTTTAAGAAATATCCATTGCAAGATCTGAGGTGTCCTCGTGGTCTACAGGAGAATGACTTCCTGGAGCTGCTGAGGTCCACCTTCCCTCAGCTGGCCACTGATGAACCTTTGGACTTCCTTATATCCAGCAGAAACAGGAATCTCCAGCCTTTGAAAGTAGATGCAAGGACTCCAGAGGAGATCTACAAGGCCATCAAGTCTTGTGGACAATCTGCCCTCTACATCAGACCTAAGGTTGGCTGACGCAGTCCTAATCAGTTCGTATGAGGCATTTCGACACCAGCAGTGTGATATTTTTTTCGGTAGGACTGTGTCCTTCTTTGCTGGGTCACTTTTTATCCAAAGTTTTACCAAACTAGACACTCTGAACCTTTCCGTCATGGCATTTTGAGAATAACAGGGTAATAATTTTGTGGGTCAGAACTACACCGGCTTGTTCACAAACACAAGAGACACGAGAGTTCCTTTGGCTGATGTTTACTGTGGTCTTGTATCTTCGGTTTTGCTTCACTTTTACACCACAAGTACACCGTAGAACTGATAAACACACAGATGTTCAAAATATTACCTTCCTTATCTCAGCTTATACAAAATATACAATTTACAAGACATAGAATTAACAGACCACTTTGGCCTGCAAGTGGACAAACCGGTGGACTTGGAAACACTTATTTTCCGTCTTCGCTGTTGTTAATTAGCTCCATATCAGGTCTCTTTGTATCAACTGTCTACCGAGCCCTTTTGAACTGGAAGTGATGTCACCGTCACTTTAAACTTATCAAAATTGCCGTTTTACCACTTAAGTATCAAATATTATTAATTCTTTGCTCTCATAAATGCCGTGAAAATGTTGACAATAGAAAACAAAGCACTCAAAACAAACGCGATATATAAACTTTCTCCACAGCATTAACAGCACCACAGCTGCATGTAGTGGTGAACCATGCAAGAACCTGTTGTTTCATTGTTTTCACATTAACAGACCGTTTTATAGGTTTGTTCATAGAGACGGTATCATTTAGGTGCAAAACCTTTATTGTTGTGGTATTTTACGACTTCCAAGCTAATAATCGTGGCAGCTGGGACACGTCTTTGTTTCCGTTGTTTTGATACCAGCTGGATAGTAATGGTACACTTGTAGCCATTATTAGCAGTAAGAGTTTTCTTGGTGTTTCTGTTTCTACAGAAAAAAGATGGCGACTCCAGATCTTCAGCAACATCGGCAGATGAGACCAAAGATAGCACGAGGTAATCAAACAGAAGACTGCATCGCTTCTGCTCTCTTGTGGACTTATCATCTTTAAAACCATATTTGATACATTGCTTTGACTTTGTGAAAGAATGTTTTTTTAAGTATTAAACGTCTGAGTACTCCCAGCATAACTGTACCAAACCTACCCCTACATATACACACACATACATACCCCTACATATACACACATATACATACCCTGCCCTGCCTGGTGCCCCTCTGCAGACTTAAGCTTTGGCAAATAATATAATTTGTCCTAACCCATTCATTTGGAGAGCTGTGTAGTGTTCTGATCCAGTTCATGAAGGATGAACCAAATCCAAATTTCTGTAGAAGTGCTGACAGAAATTTCCAATTTACCCGGTCAAACGCCTTCTCTGCATCTAAAGAGACAACTGTGGTCTCTAATTTGTTAATGGAACAGTAATCTATTACATTTATTAGTCTGCGTGTATTATTGGCGGCGTGTCGACCCTTGATAAAACCTGTTTGGTCAAGATGTATTATGAATGGAGTAATATTTTCTAATCTTCTGGCCAAGACTCTGCAGATTATTTGAAGATCTCCATTTATGAGAGAGATTGGGCGGCAGCTGGATGGCAGTGTGGGGTCTTTTCGTGGTTCAAGAAGCAGGCTAATGTTAGCAGAGTTTATATTTTGAGATAATGTGTCATCATTCTGAAAAAAGTGGGTGCTAGCAAAGGGAAAAACCTATAAAACTCTGCTGGAAAACCATCTGGACTGAGGCTTTATTATTTGGAAGATGCTAAAATACAGATATTGAAAGAGGTGAATCCAGAGCTGCAACCTGTTCATCATTTGGTTTTGGTAGATTTATTTTATTAGGAAATTCCACAATAGCAGCATCAGATGGATTAATCTGTGATGAATATAAAGCTTCATAAAAGTCTTTAAAGGATTTATTTATTTGTTGTGGGGAATTAGTAATGTTACCAGTTGCATATTAAATAGAATAAATAGCTGTTTTTTCTTTGTTTAGTTTTAGCTGGTTAGCCAGGAATTTTCCAGATTTATTTCCATGTTCAAAGTTTTCCAAACGCAGCCTCTGCAACAGAAATTATGTCTTCTTATCAATTATTTCATTTATTTCCAGTTTTAGTTTGCTCAGGTTGTTAATTATATGTTCTTGTGATGAGGCAGCATAGACAGTTTCTAAAGATTTTATTTTTTGTTCTAATTCTAACACAAGTGTTTTTTCTTTAAATTACCTTTTCCTTATCCTCTGGGCATTTTGTCTGACAGGTCGAAGAGCAGCAAACCTCCAAACAGTGACGCACAGACCCCTCTAGATTTCCGGATCTGCATCCTGGAGGACTCTGCGATTGACGTGCTTTCAAACACTGGTACGGCATCTGTGGTGTGAATTTGAACAACTTGCCTTGCATTGTTCTTGAATTATCACTTTCACAAGAGTTCCAGAAAAGCCTGACCTCTGACCTTGACCCAATTATGGCAGAACTTTAATCAGGTGATCCAGGGGTCACTGGCCTTCTTTAGTGCAAATCTGATATGAATAAAGGCTGGTGGTTTTCTGTAATATCGTTAACATCCCAAAGGTTTACCTTGTTCCGCCTTCCAGGGGCACCGTTAGAATGTGTTTGTGGGAGTCCTATAACTGAATTCATGTGCTTTAAAAAAAAAACTTAGGTTTCAGATCCATCACAGGTTGAATTCTTGTGTTTCAGTGTTTGAGAAATATCCATTGCAAGATCTGAGGTGTCCTCGTGGTCTAAAGGAGGACAAATTCCTGGAGCTGCTGAGGTCCACCTTCCCTCAGCTGGCCACTGTTGAACCTTTGGACTTCTTCATGTCCAGCACAAACAGGAAGCTCCAGCCTTTGAAAGTAGATCCAAGGACTCCGGAGGAGATCAATAAGGCCATAAAGTCTTGTGGACACTCAGCCCTCTACATCAAACCCAAGGTTGGCTGATGCAGTTCTAGTCAGTTTGTATGGGGCATTTCGACACCAGCAGCGTGAGGTTCTGCTCGGTAGCACTGTGTCCTTCTTTGCTGGGTCACTTTTTATCCCAATTTTTTACCAAGCTAGACACTTTGAACGTTCTGTTGTGGCATGCTGAGAATAACAGGGTAACCATTTTGTTGGTTAGACACTGTTGTCTCATTGTTTTCATATTAAATGGTTGTATTTTCCCAGCTAGTGCGGTTTCTCTGTGTTGGGGCATTGTGTTATATCAATGGGGTAAAAAAATTGTTTTTTAGGGCACTTTTCGATCTGTTTCTCAGAATTTTTGTCAGTTTGTTCACAGAGGAAGAATTATTGGGAGGAAAACCTTTTTCGTCATTTTTGTCACGGTACTTGAGGACGTAAAAGGAAATATTTTTGAAAGTTGGTCATGTCTTTGTTTCTATTGGGAGATTTTGATGCCGACGGGCGAATAATGGGGCATTTGAGAAGTTCTTTGGATGTGTCTGTTTTTACAGAAAAAAGATGACGACTCCAGCTCTACAGCAACGTTGGCCAATCAAACCGAAGATAGCGCAAGGTAATCAAACAGAAGACGGCATCGGTTCTGCTCGCTTATTATCGTTAAAACCATATTTGATATGATGCTTTGCCTTTGTGAAAGAATGTTTTTTTTATTTTTCACTGCTACTTAAGTGTTAAAGGTCTGAGTATTTCCAGCATTTCCAGCATAACTGTACCAAAACTGGAATTAGTCAGACGTCCCAGTGTCCACATCCTTTTGGCCACATTTGC
The DNA here is from genome assembly GCA_034780415.1 of Cichlasoma orientale. Taxonomy (NCBI): domain Eukaryota; kingdom Metazoa; phylum Chordata; class Actinopteri; order Cichliformes; family Cichlidae; genus Cichlasoma; species Cichlasoma orientale. Next base: position 120,444 of record JAVDPK010001351.1, on the reverse strand, counting down.
TCTATGTTTTTTTTTTAACACAAATGAATGAAGCGTTTGTGAAAACACAACACTGCGAGACTTCCAGCCAATTAAAAAAAACAGTCTTGTACCTTTTCCTTATCCTCTGGGCATTTTTGTCTGACAGGAGGGGGAGCAGCAATCCTCTGATCAGTGACGCACAGACCCCTCTAGATTTCCGGATCTGCGTCCTGGAGGACTCAGCGATTGACGTGCTTTCAAACATTGGTACGGTCAAGTTCTTCGTCATGGAGCTAAAATGATTTGTCGCTTAATCCTCGGACAGGTTGGCATAGGTAAAAATGTATTTTCCCCAACCACTTGGTGAGTGGTTGCTGGCATGATCACTTAGGTTTCAAATCCATCTCATGTTGAATTCTTCTTTCCAGTGTTTAAGAAATATCCGAAACAAGATCTGAGGTGTCCTCGTGGTCTACAGGAGAACGAATTCCTGGAGCTGCTGAGGTCCACCTTCCCTCAGCTGGCCACTGATGAACCTTTGGACTTCCTTATATCCAGCAGAAACAGGAGGCTCCGGCCTTTGAAAGTAGATGCAAGGACTCCGGAGGAGATCTACAGGGCCATTGATTCTTGCGGACACTCGGCCCTCTACATCAGACCTAAGGTTGGCTGATGCAGTTCTAATCGGTTATAACTTTTCTTGTGACATTTCAACAGTAACAAGGTGATATTTTTCACCAGTTAGTCAATATTTTCATACCAAAAGGTATTCCTACCAAACAAAACCTTTTTTCTTGCCTGTTGAGGCGTTTTGATATAATCAGTCAACATTCTGATATTTTTAGTCTGTCAGAGCAGAACCTCTGTTGTGGCTGGTCAACATTTAGTCTTAACAGGCCATGTTTCATGTTTCATAATTATTCTGTTGTTTGGCAACAGAAACAGAAAAAAAACATGCACATGAATACAGGTTCATTGGTAATTCTTTGGATTAAAATGCAATATTTGTACACATAGAGTGTAGTAGGAATGAAATAGATGGTAGTAGTGTATAAAAGCTCTTGTGTTTCCTGCTGTAGCCTGTGGCAAAACATGATGTGCTTTGCTTATAGTTTGTAGACATTTTAGAGTCAGGAGTAGAAGCTCTATCAAGGAAACCACATCTGAAAGTGAGCCAGCTGGTTACGGTTCTTACAAGCTCGTAGAACTATCTCGGTACGTGTTGACTAGAGGACGAGAATTAGCTTATTACTGCTATAGCTTTATATTAAACACCCAGCTTTTGAAAAGACAGTTGAAATCATATTAAAATGTGTCAGAATACACACTGCATTGCAGCATTCTGCGTATGTGGATGTGTAGTCCACACTGACTCTGTCCACTGTGTGCGAGTGATTAGTTTTCCTGTTAAACGTGCTGGAGTGACTAAAGACAAATAACCCTGGCACAGGATGGGATCTAAAAATGATTGAGATCAACACTTGCAACTTTATTTTATTTTTTGTAAATTGTTTTCTGAAACATTGATTTGTGAATAAACTTACAGGCAAATGTCGACCCACCGTCCAAAGATGCTGAGGCAAAGAGAAGTGAGAAAGCTGGACTCCATTCAAGGTAATATTAAAGGTTTGGCTAGTCTATCAGCGCAAGCATTAAAAAATGTAAACCTCAACCAGATGACACTTTTTGTTTTTCACAGAAAAACTGAAATTGATTACTTAATTACTAAATTTATCAAATAATTAAGGGTTTGACAGTTTGCGATGGAGCAGAGTATGAACACAGTGGTTCTTTTTGATAAGAAAAAGAAAATAAAATGATTAATTAATCAGTTCACAGAAAATTAGAGTCATCTCCACTCATAAAGGAATCTCACTGTGTATACAGAGTTTACATGGCTGTGTTGTTTAACAGCAGCATGGCTGGTATCGGATCACGGTTCTAAAATGTCGTAAATCAAAGGAAAAATTTTTAGAACATTATATCAAAAGCAATGATTGTAGCATGTTGCCATAGATCAAAGCCAAGTTTCCACACTGCTCAAAATAAATTAAAGGAACACTTGAATTACCTTTACTGATACGAACTGGGTAATGTGTTAGGAATGAAAGGACGCCATATTGTTTGATGGAAAATAAAATTATCAACCTACAGAGGGCTGACTTCAAAGACACACAAAAAATCAAAGTAAAAAATGATCCATTAGACAGCAGCAGACCCCCAGGACCTGTTTACATGAGAGCGTTTTCAGACAGAAACGGTAAAGTTTTGATGCGTTTGATGCCGTTTACACGAGAATGGAGTCAAAACGATACTTTTTGAAAACGGGCTCCAGAGTGGAGCATTTTCAAAACTCTCCGGTCTCAGTTTCTGTGCAAACAGATGAAAAAGCTGCATTTTGGAAACAGGGGCACTCACATATGTTCACTATGGTTGTGGTTCTCATTTCCACACCACCAACTTGTGGCCTGGCAGTGGGAACTATAGCATTTTCAAAGTGATCGTTTCTGAAACATTTCCATTTCTACGGCCTTGTCCTGCTCTCCTACAGTAACAGCCTGTCTCCTGGAATCAAAGTTTTTGAGACTGTGCTGGGGGAGCCGGCAAACCTTCTGAGAATGATGTGCCATCCTGGAGGAGTTGGTCTACCTGTGCAACCTCTGTAGGGTCCAGATATCACCTCATGCTACCAGTAGTGACACTGAACCTAGCGAAATGCAAAACTAGTCAACCCTTTAATGCTGGGTGATTGCCGCTGAAGTGCCGGTTACCTGCCCTTAATAGCTGCGAATAGCTGGTTAAGACGTAGGGTATCGCCACCGAGTCGGCTGACCAAAGGAACTTTGATCAGCTGGCTTTTTACCGCAACTCTGCGACCATTCGTCCTATCGAAAAAATTCAAACGGTTCCTGAAAGCTCAGAAATTGCACTTCACAGCCATGTAGGGATATTATGGTATTTGTTGCCAGAAGTCTGCCAACAGCGGCAGACTTCCGCCGTTATAGGGTTCAAAAAAACAAAAACAAAAAACAGGAAAGGCGAGGAGGGAATCTGGTCTACTGCTTCGAGCCGTCTACTTGACCATCTCCAATTTGCATGTAATAACTAAAGCCCATTCAACATTGTTTTTCATTATTGGGTTAACAGGACTACAGCCAACACTTAGACTTTAGGTGTGTTTGCATGTTCTTGAAGCCAGTCAGCACAAAGTAACTACAAATCTTCTCTCCTCAGCAGCCCTGCTCAGCATGTAGATGTCAGCACAGTCGAGGTTCTGCCCAGCTGCTCAGCATCAGGAAACCAGCAAACTGAAGACGATGCTGCTGACAGCGAAATGGACACCAGTGATGACGTGAGTGGAGACGAGGTGTCAGATGGAGACGGCGACTGGGAGCCTGACCCCACGCCACAGCTACCGAAAACAAAAAAGAAGGAAGGGGTCAAACGCTGTGCGAAGAGGCAAGCTGCTGACAGCGAAACGGACACCAGTGATGACACGAGTGGAGACGAGGTGTCAGATGGAGACGGTGACTTGGAGGCCGACTCCACTCCACGGCTACCGAAAACAAAAAAGAAGCCAGTGGTGAAGAGGCTTAAGAGTAAAACGCCCTGTAAAGTGTGTGGGATTGGGTACACTTTGCTTGGCAGCTTAATCAAACACAGCTGGGGTCACCTGGATGAGCCGCAGAATGTTTGTGGAGTTTGTGGGAAGACTTTTGATTCTGTGGAAGAGTTAAAGGAACATATTCAAAATTACCAAAAAACGTATGACTGTTCAGTTTGTGGTAAATCTTTCTACTCCAAAGATGGCCTCCGGTGTCACGCCACGCATCACACAGGAAACAGGCCTTATAAATGTAACATTTGCAGCAAAGCCTTTCATCGAATGTCCATCCTGAAGACTCATCGTTGGGTTCATGTGGAGGAGAAACCATACCGATGTGATATTTGCCCGAAATCATTTGCTTTTAAGGCACAGCTCACAGTTCACACCAAGGCCCACATCAGCAAAGAGCAATACCACTGTAACATCTGCGGCAAGTCTGTCTCTGACCCCAAATCTTTGAGCAGACACAAGCTGACTCACACTGAGGAGCGGCAGTATTGCTGCCACGTCTGTGGGAAGTGTTTCAAACTTCACAGCGCTTTGAAGCTCCACGAGCAGATTCACACGGTCAGAGAGCAGCCGTACCTGTGCGAGATCTGCTGCAAAACCTTCATGTCCAACAACACCCTGAGGGTTCACATGAGGACGCACAGCACAGAGAGGCCGTTCATCTGTGTCACGTGCAATAAAGGTTTTGTGGCCAAAGCCGACCTGAAGAAACACATACGAGTGCACACGGGCGAGGCGCCGTACGGCTGCAACGTATGCGGACGTTTTTTCAAACAAAGGGCCGCGCTCAACAGCCACGTCAGGGGCCATTCAGGCATCAAACAGTACGCGTGCGAGATCTGTGGGAAGGCGAGCGCCCGTAAGTCACACCTGAAGGTCCACATGAGGACCCACAATGGAGAGAGACCTTATAAGTGCACTCTATGCGAGAAAGCCTTCACTCAGAGCCACTGTTTGAAATCACACATGGAGAGCCACAAGCCTGAAGAAGAAAACCCCATCCCGAGTCAGATGGTTTGATTAACATCACCAGTTCCAGTTCTCTATTTTAGTTTGAGTACATTTCATTTGCTACAGCTCTTTAAATGTGAAGTGCAGCTTGTTCTGCTAAAAAAAAAAAAAAGGCATGGAAATGTTAACCCTAATTTTAAGGCTGTTTTTGGTAGCAAAAAGCACCATAGCTTAGTTAGTATGATTATAATGCCTTTTTCTTGAAAAATAAAAATTCTCAAATGTGTATCAGTTAACAGTATTTTGTGTTCTTTAACTCCCAAATTCTAAATAAAATCAACCCATTCATCTCATGCTTATACACTTCACGGTTGCGAGTGGGGGTGGTGGAGAGCAGAAGGGCGGGGCTAACCCATGGAGATGGACAACTGTTCACTCCTCACACCTACGGCCAGTTTGTGCTTTCTTATTAGCCGTGCGCATCTTTGGACTGTGGGAGGAAGTCTGAGTAAACGGGGAGAATACGCACACAGAAAGGCCTCAGACGGCCAAACCCAGGACCTTCTTCCTGTGAGGTGACAGTGTTAACTAGTGATGGGATGATGATACCTCAAGGAGTGTATTGACACACTACACAAACTGTGTCGGCTCTATTGACACTGTGTTGGTCTCTAGTGACCCCTGCAGTAGTTATAAAATCACTGCAGGTAAATAAAGTGGAAAAGCTAAGATGCTGCAAACTGAACATCAGCCTGTGAAATATTTAATCGCCAGTCCTTTACTTAAAATATGATCTCACTGCTTGTTAGGAACTGCAAGCCAAAAGGAAGTATTTTGTTAAAAGCTTATTAAAGGACTGTAATTTTCACAAACACTATTACGGAGTCACACAAAGCCTTTTGTGTGTAATAACCTCTTTTTGAAAATTCAAATTTTTTGTGAGAAGTTTAACATACCTGGGGTACTCACACGAGTATCTGCCAATTCTTCATTGCCATGTCGAGCTCTATAATGCCTCAGCATTGATGAAGTGCTCTTAGTGATGTAACTTTACCTACAATAAAATAAAAAGTTAATTTATCTGAAAACAATTCAAATCTCTTACCAGAACAGAGTAAAAACATATTTAAACAATGCCCAAAGGAGGAAAAGATTTACCTTATTTGGCGTCACAAGATCAAATTTGTTCCAGACCGGCGAAAACTTGGAACGATCCATGAAGTCAGTGGAACAAGGTGAGGGCAAGCAAAACTCCATCCAACAAATCAGCAACAGTTGATACAGTTTGTTTCCTTATAAACACACTTCTGTTCAGGAACCCACTGAGATGATTTGAGCTCTGTGACATGGTGAGCAGCCCTGCTGGAAGCGGCCACTGGAAGTACATTGTGGTCATAAAGGGATGGACATGGTCAGCAACAATACTTGGGAAGGCTCTGGAATTTAAATGATGGTCAGTTGGTACTAAGGGGTCTGACCTCTGGCACGAGCAAGGTATTCCCACCCAGAGAGCTGGCGCCCACTGGATACTTTCTCCTTTTCAGACCGTTCTCTGTAACACCTAGAGGTGGTTGTGTGCAAAAATCCCAGCAGATCAGCAATTTGTGAAATACCCCAACAACCATGCCATATTTAATGTCACTTAAATCACATTTCATCACCATTCCGATGCTTGGTTTGAACTTCAGCAGGCTATCTTGCCAATGACCACATGCCTAAATGCACTGAGGTGCTGCCATGTGATTGGCTGATTAGATATTTGCTTTAATTAGCAGCTGAACAGGTGATAAAGTGGCCGGTGATTGCGAAGCATGTTGCTAAAACGAAACCCAACCCTATTCCCATACAGGTTGTGACTTGATGGATGTGAAGACCTTAAATAGCCTCTTTTGCTAATCAACCTTATTACCAAGTGTTTCTGCTCTTTCATTACTTCTTTCTCAACGTTTCTGAAACACGATGTTGGCCTCAAATTGAGCACAAATAACATGCAGGTTCTCTTAATCCACCGACAGCACAAAAGACTGGCTGTAGTTTCTGGGTCTGAAAAGTGCTTTAAACCTGCATTCTTTTGAAAGGCCACCAGGGGGAGACACCTGTAGCTGTGGCCTTGATCTCTGCAAACACTTTCCTGATGACTTTATAGGCTGAGCCACATCCATCTTTTGTACTGTCTGTCTGCTATTACAAGGCTGTTTGCATTTACATTTTGTAGATAAAAATCTGTTTCACATCGAAATATTTGTGACGTCTGTTGTAAAAACAAAAGAATGTGCCTGAATATTTCCTCAGATGATTTCTATCTACTCTGATTCACTCTGAGGCTTCGCAGCAAAACACTTCTGACAGCCGTGCCGGCAAATCCAGAGGGATCCTCACCCCTGACACCAACACTGAACCTGGGGGGAGGAGAGAAGGGGGAAAGGGTGGAGGCAGGGAGGAAGGAGTCAAAGGTCGGGGTGGGGAGAAAAAGAGGAGAAAGGAGTGATATCTGAGAGCATTTGTGCATAAAAAAAGTTTTAAATAGAGATGTTTTTTACTGTTTTATTTATTTATTTTTATTTATTTTATTTTATTTTTATTAATTTTATTTTTATTAATTTTTTATTTTTTTATGTTTTATGTTGTTTTTTACTGTTAATATAATCTGTTGTGTGTACGAGCCCAGTGACTGTAAATGGAAATTAGAAACAAAGACTAAAATTAAATTCCTGTCTAAAATGAACAGCTTTAGTTGTTTAAATGTAATCTTTGTTTCTAGGCAGATTTCATTGGTCAGGGGTCTGCTCTTTGTACACCACAGGAGCACAAAGAAGTGTACCAGCCCTGACTCTGGTGTTTGAGGTTGCAGATGGATTGACATTTGTGAACAGTAGTTTTGGGGGTTTGTAGGAGCTTTAAATTCAATAACAACTGATTTTGTGTTGAGCTAGTTGCTCGGACGTGAACACAAACACTGTGAGAAAAAGAGTGGAAGAACCTGAGGGAGGGGAATGACTGGCAGTGTTTGTAAGCGGGGGTTGAGGGGTTTATAAACATCATGGACGTGAGTTCATCTCTCCAGTCTGGAGGTCTGATGGTCCAGCTGGAAGCTCTTTTTTCTGCTTTAACTTTAAACGTCACTAAATCTGCTTCGACTGACTCACAGCTCAGCTTCTTTTAAATACTTTCCTTTGCTTTGTGAGGACAGACCGATGCCCAGCATAGAGGTCAGTATTCAGTGTGATTATTGTTATTACTGCGTTATAAATAGAATATTATCAAATTATATTACAGCTGTTTTATTGAATGTGTAGTATAGACTATTTGGTCTATATTTGAGTATTCAATAAAGTTAATATTGTTCTTTTATCTGATGAATTTGCTTCAACTGCATAATTTTATTACTGTAATTTTATTAATAAAGTGCCATGAGAATAAAATCATTGTTATATATTAATAGTCATACTAATATTAATGTCAAAATAAAGCTAATATTGTAACATTTTTACTGTGAAGTAAGTTTTATTACATTGTAGTCTCCTTAATTACAACTTTCATATAAACATTTAAATGTACATAAATCTATGAATGACTTTTAGTGTCGACAATTATTAATGATAGAACAGTGAATAGTAAATAATCAGAACAAAGATAATTCAGTGTTTTACAACTGTATGAATTCAATATTGCAAGTTAGGTTTTAAATTTTTTATTCATAGTTCTAACACATGTGCACACACATACAATATATACAAAAATACATTTTCACTTTTAAAGTAGTTTTTGTACTTTGTGAAATAAAGCATGAAACAGTATCATTATTACATTATTAGTACACATTTACTGTTAAATTACATGAGTATTACCTTTAAGAATATACTGACTAATTTCATTCTGCTACTTAATTACCATCTTTTTTTAAACTGTCCATTATGATTTCTTTCTAACTGCCTCAGTTACTGTAAAGTATCTGGATTATTGATCTTGTTTCAGGAGATGGGACTCAATCAAAGCTCTGCAGGACAGAGCTGTGGTGGGTAAAAATCAACATAAATATGATCAAAATTTTCTCATGAAGGCATATCAAAAACTCATTTTTTAAATGATTTGTTTCTTTTTCCTGTGTCAGGTAAACCGCAGGTGTTTGACTGGTGGCCAGCTGAGCAGCAGCAGTACCTCAGTCTGACCAGCAGGGGGCAGAATAACATGTCACACACTGAAAACGCCATCGCTGCTGCTGCTGTGAGTGTTTTTGTCTCTCCCCTGTTGATGGTTAGAATATGGTTTGGTGAAAGTTAGATGAGGTTAGGTTGGCATAAATGTGCGTGTGTGTGTGTGTGTGTGTGTTCAAACTCTCCCCTGAAGCCAGTATGTTCCCTTTCTAACAGAATTAGTGTTAAATGCAGCCCAGGCTCAGGGCTCCACGGCCCCCAGGCTGCGTGTCTGTTGCGTTGAACTTACTGTGGTGTCATGCGGGGAAGAAGCTACAAGCTGCTGCTTTCGCTTTCTGTTACAATCAAGGCTGAAATACCGGTCGGGCAACAGGGAGGAAGCTGCTGGGCGCAGATCAGAATGCATCTGAAAAGCACCACAGAAGAAGAAGAAGCTGGGAGTAAAATGATAAAACAGATAATAACAGAGAAAAGGAAATTAAATAAATATATGTGTGTGTGATGATGCCTCTAGTGGACATCCTGGTACCTGCAATTTGGAAAGAATGAACCATTAATTTTTTAAATGACTTTTAAGTTTAATTAATAGAATAGAATAGAATAGAATGCCTTTATTGTCATTATACAGGATGTACAATGAGATACTGCCTTGTTCTACCAACAGTCAAAAATAAAAAGCTTTTTTAATCTGTAAACCAAACTTCTGAACTTGAACCTTTCTCCTCGTCTCTCTGCAGTCCGTCCATCCCCTCGTTCCTCTCCTCCTCTACAGTGACAGACACTTCTCCTCTTCCTCCCCGTACAGCCAGCCAATCAGTGCTGCTGCTGCCGCCCAGCAGGTCTACGCCCAGTCTGAGCAGCGCATGTGTTACCACAGCAGCAGCGCCTCCAGGTGAGCTTGTGATGGGTTTGCTAAAGTTAAGTGCTTCTCTGGTACTTCCGATGGAAGGCGCCAGTCTGGATGAACCGCCCTCTCCGCGTGTCGCCCTCTGCAGCAGGCAGCCTGTGAAGAAGCCTCTGAACGCCTTCATGCTCTACATGAAGGAGATGAGACACAAAGTGCTGCAGGAGGGCCAGGAGAGGGAGAGCGCCGCCATCAACCGCATCCTGGGCCGCAGGGTGAGAACCCCGATGATGTCACGGTGATGTCATTGTGTGTGCAAACACTTGAGATTCTAATGACGCCAGTTTGTGTTAAAACGTCGCCGCTTCTCGGGGTCACAGCTCAGTCGAGTCTGAGCACACAGACATGAGTTTTTAGATGTATTTGCAGCCCTGAAAACTTCGCGTGGATCTTCTGCACGTATGAACCTACGAGGGCTCAAAAATGCTGTGAGAAATAATTAAAAAGCAGTGAAATTTGAAAGTTTGTAACTCTGAAAGTTTTCATAGTATGAAGGTTAAAAATCCACGTCATGACATTCAATCTATTTTTGTGTTTCTGGGTGCAGATGTTCCAGTTTGCTT
>JAVDPK010001351.1:81536-93992 GCA_034780415.1 Cichlasoma orientale | reverse complement strand
CCCCCCCCAAAAAAAACCAAAACTCTAGAGATTTTCATCTAAATCTGTTCATAATTTTCTGAGTTATCCTGCTGACACAGACAGACCAACACCACTGAAAACATAACCTCGCTCCACCTGTCGCTGGGCGAGGTAATAAAACAAACACACATTTCAACAGTTCTTAAAGTACTTCTTTGTTTTTGGTTTTTTTCAATGTTTAGTTGAATTTGTAACAAAATTATGAATCATAATCAGCAAAGTAACTGGTCAGTTTCTCATAAGTGCATAAAGTATCAGAAATTGAAAATACCTACAGTAAAGTATCTGAAAAGCGTACAGTACTCGAGTCGATGCACCTTCCAGTCTTCCTCTCAGAGTCCCATTGAGGGATTTAAATGGGGAGGTGTTTGACCTTTCACCTCCAGCTGGAGATGGAAGCTGACAGCTGACACGCAGCATATCAGAGGCGAGCGCACTCTGTGAGCTTTCTGTCTCTGAGCGGCCGGCTGACAGGCGACATGGACAACGCCGACAACCTTTTCCACCCCAGGTACGAGCCGCTGAAATCACCGCGCCCCTCCGCTCGGTGGGAGGTGACCAGCGTGGAGGCTTGAGTGGAAATGTGGAGTTTAAATCTGCATGTTTATAATCTGTTTTTGACGGTGTTGATGAACTTTATGGATTTTAAACTGCTCACATCTTGAAATTGTTCTATTTATGACATCGTTACAGATTCTTAAATTTGTTTAACTTTTGTTTTCTTTGAACTGGGAACACAAAAACTCTGACAAACTGTCTTTGAGCAGTTAAAACCTCATCATTGTTTTACCGCTCATCAACACCATCACCTTTTCCGTGACTTTTGGCTCTTTTCTCTTTAAACGATGCAGAAATGTGTTGCTGTTTTCCTCTCTGATGTTTCATTAGTGCTCACTTTTAAATATCAGTGGTCTCACGTGTGAGTGTGCGGTGGGCCAGCTGGTGATATTTATAGCAGCAGGCCTCACTGCAGCTGTTGTCTCTCTCTGTGTGTGTCAGCTGTTTAGCAGCTGCTGTGTGTGTGTGTGTGTGCGTGTGTGTGTTTGGTGGTCGTGAGCCTGAATCTCTTGAATCTATTTGTGTTTATAGACATTAATTGTTGTCTTGCAGTTTCAAAGAGTCGCTCAGTCTGCTGTGAGGTTTTCACTTTTATTTTAATACTTCCATCCTGATATTGATCAGGTCCTCCTTGTGCCACTAAACCAGCTCTGACCCATCAGGGTGTGGACACAGGATCTCTGGGTGGTGCTGCTGTGTAGGTGTATCCTTTGGGTCCTGTCAGTCATGGGGTGGGGGCTCCATGGATGAGGTTTGTTTTGGTCCGTCCCACAAATGTTTCAGCAGATGGAAAAGTTTTACTTCTTGGTCTGTTTTTTTTTTTTTTTAAATTGAACTAAGAAGTGAAACTTTGGGGAATAAAAAGGTTTTCAGTGAGAGTGTCGTAGGCTGAGATGGGAAGCATTAAGCTAGCATGCTTTTTGGTGAGTAGAGAGACGATTCAAACCCGGGACCTTCTTGCTGTGAGGATCAGTGGCGCTCCTCCTGTCAGGTTGATACAGTCACAGTACCCTGCTGCGTCTACATCTCCGTGAATGCCAGGACTCATTTTGCACCAACAGCTCGTGCACAAAGAGCTGATCGATGTTATTCAGTTCACCTGGTTTTGACCTTCTTATTGACCCTTTTCTCAGCACAAACTTTAACTTTTCACAGAGGGTGACGCGAAGGTGGAATCAGTGATGGCGCAGCTCCAATAAACCCGACCACGAACTGATGCAGCATCCCTTACGTCACCCACTGCTTCAGAATTCTGAAACTGCTTCATCTTTAGCATTTTGGTTGCTGCCATGTTGATTCTTTTTATATTCAATTTGGACATTTTAACATCGGAGACTCAGTTTTAGAGCCTCCTAAAGGAACTTCAGCGTTTGGCTTCATTTTTCATGCAGCTTGGCTACAAAAAGTGACCAAATATACACAGAAGAAGAAAAAGAAGAAGAAGAAGAAGAACTGGCCCTGACATTATTATAGCATCTTTCCCTGCGGTGACAAGCCCAAATGTCAGCTGACGGTTATCAGTGACATCATGATTAAACGGATTATCTCACTGGTTAACAAAGACTTTCATTACCAACATGTTTGTTCTTACGGGCTTCACCATAACAATAACAGTTAAAGGGGATTTGTGCTGTAATGCCACAGAGATAAGCGCGCCGGTGACATTCGAGTGTGTTTATGTATGTAAAGGCTGATTGAGAGAGATCCATCAGACGTTTTGCGTTTATCTTTATGCAAAAAATTCTGCCTTCACTGAACTGTTTCTTTCACCGCAGATAGCATCTGTGTAAACCTTTGTGGCAGCTCTTTCTATGCTTTCATGTTTTAGCTGCTGTGATGCTCAGGCTAACTGCTAAACCTGTCACTCGGGCTCTTAGCGCCTTTCTGGCGTTTTGTTTCAGCTGAAGTTCTGTCGTACGGCGAGATCCCCCAAAGAAACCAGAGCGGGCATCAGTGAACAGCGTGAAAAGGAGAATAAGCAGCTTGCATATGCGTGCAAAAGTAGGAAGGCCAAAACAGCTTAAATACTATAATCTTGTAATCAATGTTTGCCACATGGGTGTATATAAATATGCTCAATTTTGGAGCCTGTGGACACCAGATTTTGCAGCTTATATTTTTTTTATGCCACTCGCTCTTCTCTTAAGATTTCCCACTGAAAATCTACACATTAAACTCTGAGAAAACCAAAGACGTGCTACAGACTTTCAGCCCACTGCATATCCAAACCATTCATGTTATTAAATTAAAACTACACTATACTGACAAACGTATTTGCTCATCTGATTTCACACGCATATGAACTTGAGTGACATCCCGTTCTTAATCCAGAGGGTTTAATATGATGTCGGCCCACTCGTTGCAGCTATAACAGCTTGAATTCTTCTGGGAAGGCTTTTCACAAAGTTTGGGAGTTTGTTTATTGGAATTTTTGACCATCCTTTAAGAAGAGCATTTGTGAGGTTGGACACTCTTCCGACAACACATGTTGGAGGGAAGGCCTGGCTCGCAGTCTCCACTCTAATTCATCCCAAAGGTGTTCTATTGGGTTGCGGTCAGGACTGGACCTGCTCTGTGCACTGGTGCGCAGTCATGTTGGAACAGGAAGGGGCCGTCCCCAAACTGTTCCCACAGACTTGGGAACATGAAATTATCCCAAATGTCTGGGTATCCGTCTCAATCAAAGTGGAATTCTCAGTGAATTTTTAAACACAGCTTGTTTCTCTTCAAGCACCAAATACACAAACAAGCAAAATTACTGGTTATATCTGAATAAAACAATGACTAAACAGAGACGGGCAATGTGTTTGCTGTCTGGCATCAAACAGGAAGTGCTCTGTAGTTTTTCATTTCAGTTTTGGAGCCAAAAAAAATCCCACAAACAAACTTCCTGCCGTTGATTAACTCTGACATTTCACCCGTTGATTAACTCTGACATTTCACACTGTGCTCTTGTGCTACCCTAAGGCAAAGACAGGTCACTCACTTCCTCTCCTGTAAGATATCATCAATATAAACATTTCATCAGCGTGTGGGTGACATCATCTCTTGTTTGATTTGTATAATGTCAGTCACGGCAGAGAAATCCTCAAGTGTGCTTAATTAAGAAGTTAAGCTGAGTAAATTTTACCGCCCAATTTTTGGTATTTTGGTTTTGATCGTCTTGATTCCCTGCACCCCAACGGGACAAAACTATCGAACTACCTACAAATGACACCTCAATGAGCTTTTATGACACCCCGAAATCTATAAATATGTTATAACAGTTTTGCTGCTATCCTGTGTAACCTTGCTGTTTTATTGAAGGCCCAGTTAGAATAAACACATATTTTAGATGCTCTCATTATGTATGTATTCCCTTCCTTTCTGCTTTAGGGAATTTTCTCTGTCCGGTGGTGTAAGAGTCTAATAACGCCAAGTCTGTGTTCCAGTTCGTCGTGGGAGTCTTAGAATAGGTGCTTCTGTCCGCCTTAATAAGTACAGCACAGTAAAGGAAAGGTAACCTATTTTCCTTGGTGAACTTTGCTTTACAAGACTATAAAGCAGCTTAGCACTTGGCCACCATACCCTGTTTTAACATTGCTAGCTGTGTTATCATCCACCAACATACGCTCCAAACAGGTCTGGCCAAAGGTACCCACCTTGGCTTGTGAGGTCACAGATAATTTCCTAGCCTATAATATTCTCTAAACTGTCATTTTAAACATTTGCTTTTTGGCAATGATGTTTAAGTAGAGGTAGATTTTACCCATCTACTGCCTGGATCGTGCATCAAACCCGTGAGTTTTGGTTTCATAAGGCAGCTGCCTTTCCACTGGGCCACCACACCGAGTTTTAGTGGCAGCTACTTTTCTGTGACGGCTTTCTGCAAGCTGTGTGGGGATTTTTGCCCATTCATCCATTCAGCTCCATTCTAGTTTATCATCAAGGTGTTTGGTGGTGTTGAGATCAGGACTCTTTGTAGACCAGTTAAGTTCTTCTACACCAAACTCACCCATCCATGGCTTTATGGACTTTTCTTTGTGCACTGTGGCTCAGTCACAGAAATAGAAAAGCGCCTTCCCAAACTTCTCAGAAAGCTGGAAATGTAATTGTCCGAGATGTCACGGAAAGCTGAAGCATTAAAAATTCCCTTTACTGGAACCAAGGAGTTCAGGTCAACCCCAGAAAAACAACACGAGTGAATTCAGTGACTAAGAGATGTGACCTAGGAATTTTGTCCTTATAGTGTTGAATACAGTGAATGTATTGCTGTCTACACATCTGGCCAAGTCCTAACCGGCAGCTACATATATAGCAATTGCTGCATGTGGTATGTTTTAAAGCACCATCCATCCATCCATTTTCTGACTCGCTTCTCTAGTTCACTGTTGCGGGGAGTGGGTGGAACCTGTCCCAGATCTTTAACCTTCATGATGCTTCATTGCACCAGAGTCAATGAAAGTTAATTCCTCCTCCACATCAGTGACAGTAATCATGTGTGTTTGTCCATTTGTTTTGTCTGTCAGTCTGGAAGCTGCTGTCATGAAGCTGGATCCAGAGGATGGCGAGCAGATCATGGAGTACTTTAAAACCCACGCGCTGCTGAGCAGAGAGAAAGCTCGTAAGACCCGAACTGTGCAAGAGAGCAGAATTCATTTGTTATTCATCAGCCACGTTACAGAGTTACTCACCAACTGAAAAAACATTGTAATTCTGTAAATGAAGGACTGACTATCAGATTAAGGCTTAGGTATCAATAGCTAATGCACGCCCTTGTTGGTGAGATGAAACCTTCTTCTTCGTGTGTTTCAGTGCTGCAGGCGTCGGTCAGAGAGCAGAAGAAGCTGCTGGTGGAAAACGCTAAACTGAAGAAGGACATTGAACAGCTGAAAACTCAGCTGCAGGAAAAACAGAGGAGACGTGCCGGTACATACGTATTTATACTGTCATACTTCATAAACTAGTTAGTTACTAGTTACATTTCAAACTGTGCCTTACAAAACATCTGGAACTCTCAAGAAAGCAGGAACAGGCCTCCTCTGTGTTCCCAGGATTAGAACAAAACAAAGTGAAACCGTGTTTAATTTTCAGGGTTCTTACCTGAGATCAGCTAAAACCTTTGCTTAATATAAATCAGGGCTCAAAGTTTGAGTATTTGAAGTAGCTTATCAATAAACTGTGTATTCAACCTCCTCTTAGCCTTTTATTTATTTAAAGTTGTAGTGAGTGGTTTCTTGTGTTCACATATGAGGATTAGTCATTGCAAGGCAGAGTTTAAACAGCTGTCTATACAGGAATGGGTTACCTGACTGCCACGGACTGATAACCTCAAATCAGTCCTTGGAAGAAAGCAGGACCACATTTCTAAACCCTGTGATAGGCTCTCACTTGAACCCATTTTCAAAGTGTTTAGTTTTCATGGCATTCTTGTGTAAATGGGAGGTCGAAACGCATCAAAGCTGCAGTTTTCATCTGAAATGTTCTTGCATAAATGGGCCCTGAAACTCATGTTGCAGATAAGAAATTAGAGACATGGGCTGAGTTGAAGTTGTTGCTAAAGGCATGGATGGGGATTGAACCCATGATTTTTGGTTTACAAGACCAACGCCTTACCACTTGGCCACCATGCCTGGCATGAGCTGATGTTACCGCTTCCGTTTGGTCTTGGTCACCACACTGTATTGTGTTACGCGTATGTAAGCGTCAGCTGAGGTAGAGCACTGCTTAAACTGTGCTGTCAGAAGGCACAGATACAGAGATTCCTTCCTTTGAAATGAGGTCTACTCGGATTAAATCACTGCTGTGTGCAATTCTAGTCTTCATGGTTTCTAAACTCTGTGATATCATGACTTCCTGGATCTGCACCACTCAAGAAATCATGAAAGGGCAGATACTTGTCACAGAGATGTTTGCTACCCATAAATGAGACTACAGCAGTTGTTGTCTAACTTTGGTGAGCCTGTGTAAACTGTGACCTCAGTTTCCTGCTCTTAGCTGTCAATAAACCACATTCAAGAGCCCTTCAGTCTTTCACTTCCCTTTCTAGTCTTCAAGAGTTCTAACTTTAACATCTCATTCTGTGACATTGTTAGTCATTGGTGATGTCGCATCATGAGCCCACAATACTCTCTGAACCGCGACAAGTCAGGTCTCTTTAAACATTTGCTTTGACAATGATGTTTAACAGCTAAAAGCTCTCATAAAATGAGGGGGGAAGCAAGTAGACTTCTGCTTACATGTCTAGAGGAGTCATGGATGGCATTTTCAAGAAGTAGTGCCCAGAGATGTGACATGTCTCGTAGTTACAGAACATGCAACATCCCAAGTCTACTAGGGGCATGGATGGGGATTGAACCCATAGTATCTGGCTCAAGAGCCCAATGCCTTACCACTTGGCTACCACACCTTCTTTTTTCAATGGTCAGCCTGAACCTTTGATTTGAAGTAGGCTAGCTTGATCTTTTCATGTTGTTTACAGCAAATTCTGACCCTACCAGCGGTGCAGCATAAATCTAGACTCTTTAGACCAGGCAACACATACAGAGTTTCCTTCCTTTGAAATTAGATCTGCTCAGATTAAATCACTATTTTGGCCAATTCTAGACTTTTGTGCTTGGGATGAATCTACTATTGTCTGAGGTGTTGCTAGATCTAAAGTCTCAGTTTCTCTGACCAACATGCCACATAAGGGACAAAAATGCTTTCCCCTCCGTTTCATGTCTGTTGCGCTTTCCTTTGCATCAATGAAGGCACAAATAACATGTTTTAAGTGCTCACTTTTCTTGTGGTGGTAGTCAAGGAGAGCAATTAAAGAACGGGCTTGAAATGTCACATTGACAGTTTCAGATATGCAGCATTTCAAGTCAGCACTCATGGGCATGGATGGGGATTGAACCCATGCAACTTGGTCTAACAGACCAATACCTTTCCACTCAGCCACCATGCCTTTCTGCAGCATTGAGCTGACGTAAGGCAGAATGGCTAATTGCTTTCACGTTGTTTACGGCAAATATTGACCCTGCTATCCGAATGTTGCAACAGGCATCGAGACTCAGGACTTCAATCTTCTATTGTCCAATTTTGGGGAGCCCGTGTGACTCGCAGCTTCAGTTTCCTGTTCTTAGCGGACCAGAATGGCAACTGATGTGATTTTGAGCTGTAGCCCATCTGGTTCAAGGTTTAATGTGTTGTTCATTGAGAGATGCTCCTCTGCATACGTTGGTTGCAACAAGTGGTTATTTTAGTTACATTCAATATCTCAAGGCTTTCAAGACTTCCACGACTGCCTCCCCAGGGTTTCTTATGGTGGTCAAGCTCTGAGCTGGCAGAACAGGAAACAGGAAATAATGATGGTGTCTAGACTAACATCATTCTCAGCTGATGCCACCTCAAGCCTCCCTTCTGTGAGCTGTTCTCCGGTTTATTCCTTTTCCTCAGATTCTCTCAACAAATCTCTTCCCCTGTCATTTACCAATATTTGCATTTAACTACTTTATTTCATTTAAATCATTACTTAACTACAGATTTATATCCATTCATTTATTTTGTTTCATACTCTCGTGTATGCATGTGCATCTATCTGTAAATGTTTGTGTGAGTCTGTAGGTGTGTGTGCATGTATGCACAGGTACACATGTGTATGTAGTTGCATTTATATGTGTAAATGTATGTATATAAATAGATATGTGTATAGGCATGCGAGCAGTTCTGCATGCATATGCTTGTTGTGTTGTATGTGTGCGGATGAACATATACAGTGCCAGCCAACAGTTTGGACACACTCACCATTCATATCAATGAGTGAGTGTTTATGAGGATAATGAATGTCATCACTACTGATATTCCCTCCTTCTTATCTTATTTGGTTACATCTCAGGACCTTTCTGTATTAGTTTGTGCTGTTCTCCTTGTTGTATTTTTAAAAAAGATACCACCATGAGATGGATAAATGAAGCCTGTCAGAAGCGGGCAGTCAAGTTATGATCTTCACTAACAAAAATACTGAATTGAACTGTTACATGTCTGCATCACAGGATCTGCAACAGTCCAAATCAATACCAGGGACATGGATGGGGATTGAACCCATGCACTTTGACTGCTTTAATCAAGGCCTTACCACTCAGCCACCATGCCTCGACTTATGGTGCTTGACCTGAACCTTTGATTTAAGGCGGGACTTCTGCTGCTGCATTCAGAGATGCTCTTCTGCATACCGTGGTTGCAACAAGTGGTTATTTTAGCTACTATATATTTTGGAAATTTTCTCATCTTAAAGGACATAAGTCTCAATTTTGCCTGTACCAGAACAACCCGCACATGAATTCTGAAACTGTTGTGTTTTCCAGAAGGTTGACAGAGGTCATAGAGGATGTCCAGACATAAGAAACTGCTGATCTCTTTTTCTCAGAGACTCAGTAAGCTGAACCTGGTTCTGCTCAATAATTAGTTTAAAAATGTATAAAACGGCTGTGGTAAGAGTAGATGTAACAATTAGGCAATGAAAATATGATATAGGCATTGTAAGAACACCAACAATAATTTTGTCACTATTTAATCAACATTCCACCAAACTTTGTGAACAAAATGTGCATGTTTTTGCAAAATTTTAGACTTTTAACTTTATGCAAAGTATTTTTTCTATTTTGCTTGTAGTGGAATAACTTCATCTGCAGTTTTTCTTTTTCAGCGAGAACAGCAAAGCTGCTTGTACATAGAGATGTACTGCATCATGTATACTTACTCAGGTTTGAATCCTCATTTCTCTCACACAGGCCTATCAATGGGCCAGATGCAGGAACAAGTAACATATAGAATAGCAACACTTCAGGCATGGATGGGAATTGAACCCATGATCTTTGGTTTACAAGACCAACGCCTTACCACTTGGCCACCACGCCTTTCTTGATGCCTGCTTCTGCTTCTGTTTGGTCTTGGCCACCACACTGTATTGTGTTAAGCATCAGCTGAGCACTGCACACATACAGAGATTCCTTCCTTTGGAATTAGATCTACTGGGATTAAATCACTGTGTCCATTTCAACACATTATCTTTTGCTGTCATCTGTAATAAATCACTAATCTGTCCAATTTTAGTCTTCAAGAGTTCTAACATCACATTCTGTGACATGTTGAGCGTTTCTTGTTTTGCTCAGACCATTTCCGTGGAGGGCAATTTTTCTTCCACACCCCTGCTTGGATATCCAGGGCCTGGCTATGATAGACTGTGCTACCTCGGGAGGGTTCAACCAGACGCTTCTGCTAATAATCAGGCTTCTACTCCACTTAGCATGGTCCCATTTAACGCCCGATCAATGACTAATAAATCACACTTTTTGCGGTACAGTGTGACCGACTTTTCCTCCCTTGTTGAACTTTGCCTTGATGGTTATTCCTTCATCAGTCAGCCTCGGATATCCGGTCGAGAAGGAGCTCTTGCTGCGGTGTTTCTGAGCCCATTGTTGTGTTGTATGTGTGCGGATGAACATATACAGTGCCAGCCAACAGTTTGGACACACTCACCATTCATATCAATGAGTGAGTGTTTATGAGGATAATGAATGTCATCACTACTGATATTCCCTCCTTCTTATCTTATTTGGTTACATCTCAGGACCTTTCTGTATTAGTTTGTGCTGTTCTCCTTGTTGTATTTTTAAAAAAGATACCACCATGAGATGGATAAATGAAGCCTGTCAGAAGCGGGCAGTCAAGTTATGATCTTCACTAACAAAAATACTGAATTGAACTGTTACATGTCTGAGTCACAGGATCTGCAACAGTCCAAATCAATACCAGGGACATGGATGGGGATTGAACCCATGCACTTTGATTGCTTTAACCAAGGCCTTACCACTCAGCCACCATGCCTTGGCTTGTGGTGCTGGACCTGAACCTTTGATTTAAGTCACAACTTCTGCTGCTGCATTCAGAGATGCTCTTCTGCATACCTTGGTTGCAGCGAGTGGCCATGTTTGGACATGTTCGTATCTTAAAGGACACATTACTTATCCAAAGATTTTCCTCTACCAGAACATCACACACATGAATTCTATGACTTCTGTGTGTTCCAGAGAAGGCAGACAGAGGTTATAGAGGATGTGCAGACATGGAATAAATAACATTTTAAGTTTACACAAAAACAGTGGATGGGGTTTCCAATATGCACCTTAACTGAATAGCTGGTGGTATGGAGTGAAAGCTGGTATGACTACCAACTATGAAATACTATGTATCACACTTAAGGCATGGATGGGGATTGAACACATGACCAAGACCAGCACCTTACTACTTGACCGCCATGCCGGAGATTTGCCATGCAGAAATACATGTCCTGGACAAGTCCTTTAAGGGGAGGGGTCAGTGATGATGCATCTAGCCTTCCTGGTGTAGTACTTCTTCAAACTGTTGTTTGTCCTATTTGTGTTACCGTACAAAGTCAGGATGGAGAAAGTAAGCACGCTCTCTATGACAGCTCTATGATAACTGATTATACCTTCTTGACTGACCATGTTTTTTTCTCTCTCTCTCAAAATCTCTCTTAGAGTCTAAACTCAGTCTGGTACTCAGATATACTAACAGAGTTGCTCAGAAACACATGAACAGCTGTGGCTGGTTTTCTTTTCCTCTGAGCTGCTTCATGTGGTCATTTTTAAAGAGCAGAGAATCAGAATTATTCACAGAGGGAAAACGTTTATTTTAATTCAACAGAAAAACTTTATTAAGTCAGAATCTTTGCGGTTTCATCTAAAACAGGGGTGTCCAAACTGCGGCCCGCGGGCCACTAAGTTTGGACACCCCTGATCTAAAAGATAACAGCAGACACTGATTTCCTCCACTTTTTAATTTATTTATTTTTTTGCTGACGATGCAATGCCGTGTCTCTTTCAGCCAAAACTCTACTCTCTTCGGCTCCGCCTCCTCAGACCCTTAACTCCGCCCCCACCACGCCTGGCAATCAACTTCCTTCCCCTGCAGGAGCAACAGCTGCTCTTCTTGCAAATCCTCTTCCTTCTTCCTCTTCCTCACATGAGCGGAGAGACAAACAGAGCAGGAGGAGGAGAGGAGAGAGGAAGGGTGCCTCTGCAGCTCCTTCCACCTCGGACCTTCTTTCTCTGGAGGCGGAGTCTCGGGTCGACGTATCACGGCTGGACCTGAGGGTTGGACGAATCCTCAGCGTCCGCCACCACCCGCTGGCCGAAGCTATGCTCGTGCAGGAGGTGGATGTGGGAGAAAACAGCCCCCGGACGGTGGTCAGCAAGCTGGGAGGGAAAACGCACCCTGAGGAGGTGACGTGACACTCAAAGTGATCATCAAACTTTTAATTCAAAATGTTACACACGTCTACATAGCCTATAAAGCAGGGGTGCCCAAATTCCCAGCCCCGCCCCCTACTTCCGTTCCGCGAATTAATGTCAAAAATCATACAATTTGGCCCTTTTTGTTACTTTTTTGACATTTCGCCTTCCCCTCCAATTTAGAAGGTTAAGCGAAATGTCAAAAAAGCAACTTTTTTGACATTTCGGGGCCAAATTGTATGTTATTTAAGACATCAATTCGCGGACCGGAAGTAAGAGGCGGGGCCGGAAGCGGCCAGCTGGCCGAGAGTTTGGGCACGACTGCTATAAAGTGTATAATCAATTATGAACTCTCACAGTACTTTAATGTTATCTAGTTGTTATTATTATTTCACATTTAATTTATTGTCAAAATATTGACTTTTTCTGAGAAACTGTATCTATGAAATTATATAACTTTTTATTATAATACTTTTCTTTTTAAATGATCATGTAATTTAAAAATGTAAAATTTATTTATTGTTAAAAACCACACACACACACACACACACACACACACACACACACACACACACACACACACACACACACACACACACAC
>JAVDPK010001351.1:52616-65276 GCA_034780415.1 Cichlasoma orientale | reverse complement strand
GATTGGCCGGTAACTTTAGAGAGTTACCGGCCACATTGGCTGGTGATCAAAAAAGTTAATTTAGAACCCTGTATATATATATATATATATATATATATATATAGGGCCAGACAGAGATACCTATAATTATTATTATTTAATACTTTCATTTCCATACAGCAAACAAACATGAAGTAACCAAATGTAGAGCATAAAATCTCTCTGAATTTCCAACTGAAATTTCTAACATACAGAAACTGTAAAATGCTGCTGTGTAATTCTGATAACAGAGCAACAGGTGAGCCACTGACACGAATGTGAAGGGCACATAGGTACACAGGGCAGGTGTGGCTCCAGAGCAGTGGTAGAGGTGTGTAAAATGTCATGTAGGTGGAAGTCACTCAGTCTTGATCTCAGTCTTGTGACAAAGTGTCTCTGGAAAAGTTGCAGCTTTGTTTGGAGCCAGGTCCAAACAAAGCTGGACCTCGGCACTGACTTCCCCTCAGTGCCGAAGTGAAGTCCAGACGTACGAAAGGAGCGCTGTATGTACAGAGAACAGGGCGTCCACGGAGGATATCAGCTGGGCTATCTCAAAAAGTCTCCAAAAATCGCCGAAGTCACCAGAAAAAGTCGCTACATTTCCCACAAGTTGCTTTTTTTGGGGAAAAAAGTCATTACAGGTTCTAAAAAGTGCCTAAGTTGGCAACACTGTGTGCCACCTACAGTATGACCCCCCCCCCCCCCCCCAAGGCGCACGCCTCACACAGCATGGGATGTGATTGGTTAATCAGTCAATCTTCTTTTTGAGGTTTTGAAGCAGTTGGCAGACATCTGTTACACAACACTGCCTCCATGAGTTAAAAAGAGGAAATGCATGCAGACTTGTATTCATCGCTTGTGCCGGCGGGCCAAAAATAATGCATGCATGGACAAGACTCGCGGGCCATCTAAAATGTTTGGCCCGCGCGCCTTAGTTTGGACACCCCCTACTTTAGACGCAGAATACACTGATGAATGAATGATTTAATGAAAATGATTTTAAGACTCGAAAAGTGACTTAAATGTTGTCAACATTTTGAAAGTTGTGTGAAATTCAGAGTATGATATGGGGCTCATATGGGCCATTTAATTGACCAATAAGCGGGTGGGTGAAACTCGAGTGGGTGGAAAGCTGCTGCCTGCAGAGTTAATCTGCAGAGCTCAGGCTGATTTCAGCTGCATGCTGTTATTTAAGGAGTCTGTGTTTTTTTCTCAACATATTACAGTTCCAATAACTTTAAATGCACCTCTAACTTGAAGAATTCACCCGTTTACAGATTATAACAAAAGCTTTGAAGGTTTATTAAGACTGATGTGTTCGGGGTGAGTTTTTTTTTACACCTCCTTGGTGTTGCGAAGGCGGAAACAGATGAGGGTCTATAGAGAGAGAGAGAGAGAGAGAGAGAGAGAGAGAGAGAGAGAGAGAGAGAGAGAGAGGAGGAAGAGGAGGAGGAGGAAGAACCGAGTCACTGTGTTTGTGAGCAGGAAAGAGACGTCGCGTTGCTGAAGCAGCGCGCTGTTTTTGCTGTCTCTGGGTCAGTTTGTTGCCTTACAGCAGCCGTTTTCGGCTCAGGCTTTTTCACTCGGACAGAGTTTTTACACAAAAAAAAAAAAAGAAAAAAATGCCGCTGGCGAGCCTGAACTGCTCACTTCTGCTCGCGGACTGGGCCGGCAAAGGTATTTAAGAAAAATCATTCCATGTTTAATGTCTTGCCTGGTGTGTGCATCTGCTTTAGTAACTTCTCTGCAGGCTGCGGGGTGAGCCCGGAAGGCGTATATTCAGCGATTCCTGTTTAATTACGGTCCCACGCATGAATGGCTCTGCAGGCTGCCTGCTGCGGTATTCACGGCTCGGTCTCTGTGGCTGTGAGGCGCTGCGGGTGTGATCTGAGTTTATTCACCTGCCGTGTTGTGTCCGTGGGAAAGCCTGCCAGCTGTGGCGAGCTCGCTGAGGTCTGAATATCTAACGAGGACGTTTTATCACAACTTTTAATGAGCTTAATGCAGAATAAAGACTCTGAGAGCCTCTGAACAGATGTGGTTGCAGCGTCACACATTTCTCGAAGTTACACGTTTTATTAGATACCTTTCAAATCACAGTAATTTTTATGGAACATTTCCTGTTTGTCACGTGTAACTGGAAACTTAAGCTGAAACATGAGCAGATCTGTGGAAGGCCAAGCCTGCCAAAATTCATGTCCCATTCTGTCACGGTCCCGGGCCTTCAGTGTTTTTGTTTCCCTGAGGTTCTGTTATTGTTGTATTTCTCCTATGTTCTGAGTTTTGATCCTTAGTTTGTTATAATTGTGGTGATCTGTATTGACTTAAGGGGGCATAAGGGTGTACCCAGCCCCGGGGCTGGATTAGGAGGCGGAAGACAGGTTGTGAAATATCTTGTTGAGTTCAGTTCATCAGCACAGAGCAGTAAACCTCAGCACGGGTCAGCTGATCACAGCCTGCACACAAAGAGAATCTGCTGGAGCTCACATTAGAAATTATTGTGAGCTGTGGTTCTTTTTCCCACGCTGAGCCGCTGCAGCTGATCTTAGGGTCCCCCCACCTGCTGAATCCCACTGTAACCCTATTTTCCTGTTTAGGTGATGAGGCAGAGTCGCCCTGTATATTGTAGGTAACAGCAAATAGAGCAAATTCTCTCTTTTTCTCTGCTCATGTTTTACACAATGCTCAATGTGAGTGCATTCATTAGAATTAGAATTTAGATTGAAATTAAGTTTGTACTCACAATTTTATATTATTTATTATTACATTAATACAGCAGGTTCAGTTTGCACAAAAATAGCTGGTAGAAACCAGGGCTGCAATTAAAGATTATTTTGGTAGTCGACTAATCTGTCAATTATTTCATTGATTAGTCAGCGATTATTTCAATCTTACCTCACCTGTTCAAGCCAGCCCACCTGTGAATTTCACCTTGTTGTCCCTTCTCATAATTAAAGTAATGACCCATAAAAATACGAGTTTGAAACTAATCCAATATATTTTTATCATTAATGTGACCATCACAATAAATATCAAACAATGCATATTAAATGTTTACTTTTAAATGAAAATATTCATCCGTCCATCATCTTCCAGTTATTCTGTTCAGCCCCCCCCCCCCTAAAATATAATGTGCAAATAAATAAATAAAAATGGCCAATGTCCAAAAGTTCAGACAAGGCTTCAACTTAAAAGATTTTTTGCGTCCAAAACAAGTGAAAGGTTTACAGACGATTCAGTTCATCAAGAGGTTCATTAATCAGAATGTTAATGTTGCAATATTTCTGAACTGCTCAAACACATTTCCTGAGTCCACCACCCATTTACTCAAAACCTTAAACGCAACTCCAAAAGTTCACAAAATCCCAGACTTTCCCGTCAGAATCAAACCATCACTGCAGAAATACCCGTGTGCAAAACGATTCATGTTGCACCATCACGTCTGTGTGGGGTCCGGCCAGAGGACCTCATCCACATCACAGGCAACCGGGGTAACCCCCCCCCCCCCTTATGTGCTGAATCCAGCCTTGGCAGTCCTCCACAGATGGAGCGTGCTCCATCACCTCTAATATATTCTCCATGGTGAAGGGCTGGCCGTCAAACACCTTCCACCTCCATGCGGAGAAAAACCCCTCTATTGGATTGAGGAAGGGGCTGTAAGGTGGATGGAACACGTTCATGTAGCGCTGCTTGTTTATGAACCACTCGCGTATCTGGACGGCACGGTGAAAGTTCACATTGTCCCAAACGATGACGTATACAGGAGGCACTGCTCGCTGATCCAGCTGTTTCACGCGATGTGATCCTGTAGACCACCCAGGAATCTGAGGAGGTGTCCGGTGTTGTATGGCCCCAGGTTAGCATGATGGTGGAGGAGCCCCTGGTTACCAATGGCTGCATAGAGGGCGCTCCTGCCACCCGCACGGGGTCATCAGAGCTGTTGCCACTGATTTTCAGCCCAGGTGTTGTGTAATGTGGCAGACCTCAGCTTTTCCCCATTTCCCTTCCTGAAGAATGCCTTATTCCATTGAGAGCATTTCTACTGAACAGTAGGCGGCTCGAGGGCCAGATGCATCTCTCTGGTGCTGCTTCAGGTCTTTGCTGGATTGTTTTCCTTTTCTTAAGGACATCACTTATATACTACTCATCTTTTTTAGGCCTGCCACTTCTTCTTTTGTCCTCCACTTGTCCAGTTCTCTCAGACACACTGCGCGCCATGGTGAGATATGTCAAGTTTTTGGCTATTCGCACTCTGGGAAGCACCTTGTTGATACAAACCACTGCTTTTCACCTGTCAAACTGTTTTCTTTGGATTCAACTACAAAAATAGGGACAAATGATGTGTTTATTTGACAGGCTGCTAGAAACAAAGTGTCTAAAGACACCACTTAAGATTTTTTTCTTTGCTAAGTTGCCTGCGATGTGTAGACACCACACTGGTTCATCCTTGAGTTACCTAGACTAAATCTGAATGAAAAAGTAGCCAATGTGCAAAGAAGGACTTTGAAATGTCTTCAGAAAGCCTGGAGAAATTTTGCTAAACACCACTTTACAACAATTAGAAGAATGCCTGGTTCCTTGGAAGCAAAATATAAAGAAACAAGGGCTGACTCAAGTCTTTTGCACAGTACTGTATGTACTTGGGAATGTTTTTAGACTTTTAACTCAGCGAGAGAGGGTGAGTGCCTCAGGCCATTTGTTGCACTGTAGTAAAGATCACATCCTTCAGCAGACAGGTCACCTGCCCTAACGAGTGTATTTACATGACTTTCTCTGTTTTTTTCATTTGGGTTTCTTTGTGTTGACCCCATGACACACTTTGAATGACAAGCCCCCTTCATTTGCATACACACTAAGCAGAAATCCATAAAGAGTGTACAAATAAACAAGTAATGAAACTAATATCTATACAATAAAAAAAATCATGGGAGGAACTACAGAAGCAAAATAAGCAAAATAAAGTTATTGTCACATTTTAAAAATAAAGTGATGCCTCAGGGGCGCAGCTATATACTTTCTGAGGTGTATGCGGACACATTTTTAGGCGCCCACTTCCCCCCAAAACCCACACACACACACAAAACACCCTTCATGGACTTATAAAATACAACACTTCTATTACAGGCTTTCTTCTATAATGTTATATTTTATAATTTTATATATATTTATAATTTCTATAATTTCTTCTATAATTTATCTGTTTTAAGATTCAACATCTAGTTAAACAAATTATTACAAGTTCCCTTATTGTTCTTGTTATGATCTGTTATATTGTAACTACAGCACACAGTTGCAGAACAGTGAGCTGTTCTTTTAGTCCTAGTAACTTAAGCTAACCTGAGTATTTAAAAGCCTCCTCTTGATACACTGACAGAACTGACCGACTGTCTTTAAACCACTTTGAAAAGTTTTTTTTCATTCCGCCATGTTGGACGTGAACTTTCTACCATTTAGGCACTGTTAAAATGAACATTCCGCCACGTTTCCACTTGGATCGTGAACATTCTACAATGTTGCCATGGTGGAGGTGAACATTTTTATCCTTCTTCCTCTTCCGTTTTGTGACCCGGAGCTTTCTTTTTTGCCTCTCCATCTTTAGCTACCTGTCGTCAGGTGGAAGAACGATTCAAATGAAAACCGTCGCGATCGAGCGCGTTCTCAAGAATGTGTGTGGGGGGGGGAGGCGACAGAAGGAGGGGAGGTGAAGGAGCACAGGGGCGCCTAATCATTGCCTCTGTTATTGATCATATCATATGCACAGCTGTTAAATACAGAAAATGCCCACTAGAGAAATAATTTTCCCGCATCGCTTTGGCGCCCCCCTTGTGCGGCGCCCCTATGCATTGCATGTAGTGCATACCCACTGTTTGCGCCACTGTGATGCCTGTTACGTTGCCCTAAAGAGTCCACAGGGTTTGGGGAAGTAACAAAAAGTTGAAAAAAAGGAGACATGAAAGCAAAACTGTTAAAATAGCAGATTTTTTTAATTATGGATTTAGCAAAAAAAGAGACGGCCAGACTGCAGTCACCTTCAAAACAACAGACAGAATCCAACAAAAACCAGAAGTTAGTAAGCCAACAATCAAAACACCCTCCTCTCCACTGAGCAACCTTAACACACAACGCGCTCACAAGCTGCATCACAAAGGCTCTCTGGCAATCTCTGGCCTTAAGTACAACAGCTTAATTGCTGAGTTGAGTTAGCTGCACTAAAAGAGGTATTTAAGGCTGAGAGCAAGCCACACCCAGTGTTATATAGGGTCACACACACACACACACACACACACACACAAACACACACACACACACACACACACAGAGCAGGCTTTTGAGCCAGCGCACACAGACAGCATTGGGGGTTGTTAGGAGGCCTCATGAAAACGCCCCTCCACTCCTCCCCTTGCGAGTGGCCTGCTGGTTGGCCAGCTGGAGGTACAGGCAACACGTCACATCGCGGATCAGGTGCACCAGGAACATGGTCAACAGGTGACAGCGCTCTCAGCCTTTGCAACAGGAGCATTGCTGGCCCTCTGAGGTGTACTATGAGAGGGGAGGTCATATTCTGCAGCATTCACATTGTGGGACAAGATAACGTCATCTGTCATGGTGGCAGCCTGCTGCAAAGTGCAAGCCCTCTGTTCACTCAGATACCGTGCAGTGCACTCAGGCACGGAGTTCTTTAAGTCCTCCACAAGAATTAGCTCCCACAACAAAGCCAAATCACAGGCCTTGTTTGCAGAACACCACCAATCAAAGAGTTTTCTCTTCTCTCTGGTGAAGTCACTGTATGTTTCACCAGATGTTTTCTGGAGCCCTCTAAAATGCTGCCTGTAAGCTTCGGGCACACATTCATAGGTTGTCAGGATGGCACTTTTTAGCTTTGCATAAACCAAACTGTCTCTGACAGACGGGGCAGAACAAGCTTGCTGGGCCTTACCTGTCAACTTACACATCAACATGATAGGCCAGATAGCCTGAGGCCAGTGCAATGCAGTTGCTATGCGTTCAAATATAACGAAAAAGCTCTCAACGCTCGACTCACAAAAAGCCGGAACAAGGTGAATATCATTACTCTTAAAGGCGGTCGTGGATGGCTGTACACCAACAGAAGTAAGACCAGAACTTATCCGCTCCAGCTTATGCAGCTTGATGGCTGCCTCAGCCAACATTTTCCATAGATATTTGTTGCCGGTGCTGTTTTTGAGGCTTTATATTGCAATATTAATATTGTAATATTAGCTTACTGAGACATGAGATTTTACTGGAAAGAAAAGTGTTTTTATGACTCTGGTAATTCCATAATGCCGGACAATGCAGAAGAAGTGACTCACAGCCTGCTAGTTAACTGTTAACACTGAGTCAGAGGGAGTGTCCCTAACTAAACAGTGCTAGAGTGGTTCTGTTATGACCTAAAACCGCCGACTCTGCTCAGATAAAACATTAGTTAGTGAGCAGCTGCAGTGCTGCAGAAGTTTCTCAAAACCAAAAGAAGTTTCAGTTTTAGTCAGATGTCTCAAACAGGAAGTCCCACAAACCATGCAAAGTTAGTTTCTCCTTTACACGTTGTTATTTTAATGTTTGTGTGTTGCGGTTACTCTCTGCTGCTCTTCCATTGGTCCAGAAAGATTGTCTGTCAGTTATATATATATATAAAAGCACATATTAGTTTAATGAGTGTGACTCATTCAAGGGTTTATATAAAGTTAGTACATTGTGAATTTTTTTTTCATCATTTTTCTCATATATTGGAGAGAAAACATCTCTTCTGTTGTTTGTGAAAAGGCCTGATACTGAAAATACTCGTCACATGTGTTGCACAGAGAAAGGTCTCAACAGATAAACAAGTGAAATTCAAGGAAGTTAAACTTCACAGCTGTAAAGGTGCATTCTTTAAAATCCTGACAGCTGTGAATTATTCAGTGTTTTTGGTTGGCCTCCTGAGGATAAGCGTTTGTGTGGCATTCGGGTGGTGTGGTGGTTTCTGGTGGTGGCTTGCTATTGGATCACTGTGGTATCACTTCCTGTTTCTGTTGCTATTTGGAGTGGTGTTTTTCTGCAGGTTAATCTGTGTAGCTTGTTTAATGAGAAACCTTTACATAACTTCTTATTTCATAATGTAACCTTCACATACTTTTCTTCATAGCTGAGGAGGCATATTAGGAAATATGAAACTGGTGGTTAAGGATAAACACAGATTTGGTAACATTTTAATTCACATTGGCAGTAATCACATCCGGTTGCATTAATTAGAGGTCATCAAAATTAATAGCTGGTGGGACAAAACAGTGTTGAACTCTAGTTTTCTTTTTTGGTCCACTCCCCAATCAGACCACTGGTGACACGCTTAGTCGCATGTTCTCCCTAAATTGCTATCTGTCTGAGTGGTGTCCACAAAATTATGTGGGATTTATAGATAATTGGGGAAACCCAGGAAGCAAAGTTGCAGTCTTAGGCCTGAGTTAGACTTCCTCATTAGGTCTTTGCGCGGCCTATGTACGTAACTGGAAACCCCTCTGAACTCTACACAGTAACCTATGACATAACCTGACGTGCACCTCTCGAGAAATGTAACTATATGTCAGGTCAGGTCGACACTAGGGATGTGCCCAACGACTCGACTAGAAGACTAATCATCGCTATTGTCACTAGTCGTTACCATACGTACTAGTCGGTTAGCCTAATTATTAAGGTTTTAATTGATGCCCAGTGCCTTAAATGTTTGTCCACCAGATGGAGCTGCAGCCCCGACATCGTTATAGAACAATGACATAATTCTGTTTATCTTGGCCCGATACTTTGATTAGGTCTAATATTGTTAGTTATTTTTGAAGTTTCATGACGTAACCTGGAGCGCACCTCCCGAGAAACACCCTTCCTTCCTTCCTTCCCCCCATTTCCATCTACCTCCCCCCAAGTTTGTACAAAGAAGGGAAAAAAAATAATAGAGGGACAAATGTGTTTGTGCCTTAAAAAAACTGACAACAGCAAAGAGTAGGACCCAGGAGGGAAAAGTCCCAGCATTTTATGTTTCTGTCGGCTGGCATCAATTTTCATTTGTTCTCTAGTAAAATGTGGCTTTTATGTTCATTCAAATTAATATTTTGTTACTGTTTGCATGGAATAAAGAAATTCTGAGTAATTTGTTTTAGTCATATAAATCATCATTTTGGACCATTACACGCCTACATGGCAGTGCGATTATTATTATTTTTTTCTTCCAAAAAGAAATACCAAGAGTCACTTCAAACAAGCGAATGCCTCAGTGGGCACCAGGTAGCCATTTTTGGTTCTTCTTCAATAACTCAACAGGTTTGTGACGTCACCAATTTATTCTGAAACAAGGTGTGGTGGCCAAAGGGCAAAGTAAACAAATGCTCATGGATATAATTGCCATTCATGTTTTTAGTGTGAACTTAAAATGTAATTTATCCCATGTGGAAAGGGCCTTTGAATGTGGCTTGTAGTCATAGCCTTTATAAATAGCAGGATGCATTGTTGCGATTTAGAAAGTGAAATTTAATATTTTAAATGTGCCAATTTTGCTAAATTGCGTGAAATTCTCTTTATTTTAGCATCACATTTTGGTTGTCACTTTTACTGGTTACTTTGTATGTCTTTTTAGTCTCTTGGTTGGCTTCCATTCCTGGCTCCTCTTCAGCAACGCAACACTTTCTGCCTTCACTTTTTGGTGAGCTAAAACCCTCCCATGAAGGTGGAAGACAACAGGCAGATTAAAAGAAGGAGCTGTTTGATAATGATTAGAAAACAAAAGATCCTTCATTAGTGCAGTCAATAGCAAACTGAGGTTGCTGTGTTTTACTGTAAAGGGGAAGTGCTCAGACCCTGCCAACTTCCTGCCTGCAGCAGAGGCATGGACGTGTTGTGATGGCACAGTCTTCATACGTTAAAGAGTGAAGGACCTGTACAGCAGCAGTAACTGAGGCTCTGATGTGTAGCAGCAGGCAATGCTGCTGTGACACTTGTGACTGCAGCATGGTGAATAATCACTTTGTCTACTGTTGCTTTCAAGCAGACAATATCCATCAGAAAAAGGGTTCCAGCAGCTAATTCATCAGGTACCTCTGAGCATACTGAGCCCTTTGTTTTAGAAATCAAGTGAGACATGAAATGTATAACCAGATATTTGATAACTAGAGCTACACTCTGCTGGGCTACAGTATTCATATTACAAACTAGAAAGTCTGAGATCAGACTTCCTAGTCAGACTGAAAAAGATCAGACTCTTTTTCAGTTGCTTTCTGAAAACACTTCAGGTCTTTTACTTGCAGTTTTGGACATCATCTTCATTGTTCTGTGTAATGCTGCTAGAAAATAAAGTCACACCTAAAAATTTCTGTAAGCTGCTGAATTTACGTGTGAAACTGCTGTCAGATGGACTAGTGCCCACATGCAGATTTGACGTCGCATTGCTATCTGCTGGACTGGAGAGTTCACAGTGAAGACTGGAGAGTGATGTCAGACTAACTTTATTTAAACCTTTATTACCTACCATAGAACAAGTCCGCCTGACCTTATGTTTACATTTTTACATGCTACAATGCCAATTCTTGGAGAAATTCTACTTGTTATACATCAATATAATCTCTATAGCCCAATTTTTAATAATATGTATATCATATATATATAATATATCAATAATGTATATCATAACACCATAGCATCTAAATAAATTACTAAAAAGTGCAGTAAACCACAAAGAAGTTGAAAATCTTTTTTTTTTTTTTTACACATATTTTTCTAGATACAGAAATATCAAAGCTATAGCCCTCAAAACAGTAAATGGAAAAAAAAGTTGCACAAAAGTCTTTCAAACCACATAAAATTTATTTTGAGTGCATTCAAAACTTCATTTTGGAGATACACTCATTTTTATAAATTGTTGCAAAAACGAAAAATTTAATATTATGCAGAATATGCAAAAAGGCAACATGTCCATCAAAATAAACTATTTATAAAGTGCAATCAAATTGTTAACTGTCCCAGGAACTGATATATAGACAGGCATTGCTAAAACTTTATATTATAATAGCTCCATTGGAGCTGTGATAGGCCATCTGACAGTTCCTGTCCAGAATGAGATTTTTGAGAAATGCTGTTTACAAAGTGTAGCCAGAATTCATATACAAATGATATTTACACAATTTGCAAAAAAAATACAGCATTTACACCAAAACAAACTATTTCCAATAGTGCAACCCAGTTCTAACTGGCCCAGGAACTAATATACAGGAAGACATAGTAAAATGTCACTTTTCAATACCATCCGTGGGGCTGTGATAGGCCTTGTCACAATTCCTGTCCACAATCACACAAAGAGGGACTTTGCATGCCTCACACATGAAGGGAGTGCTTTTCCCACACAGCTTGCACTTCCTGCGCCCCTGTGTGGCCTTTTTTTGGGCCAGATGCCCCTTCAGCAATGGCAACAGCAAGGTGCTGATAGCTCTCCGGGACTGGTTGTGAGGGGACCCCACAGAGCTCAGCTGTCATCAGTTCCTGGAAGGCCTGGTGTGTCATTGGCTGCTGCTCCAGTCTGCCGCACAGTTCCTTGCTGAGCAAATAGCTGTTTGTTACAGCAATGTCAATTAAATGATGTAGCACTGTAAGGTACCATTTCCTGCTTTTTCGCCCTGAGGAATAGGAGCCAATCAGCTGGTCTGAGAGGTCAACTCCACCCATGAAGCGGTTGTAGTCCTTCACAGCGGATGGCACTGGCACCTCAACTGCTTTGTGTTTTCCACCAGCCCTGCATGCTCTCTTCACAGTGTCCCCTGAGAAGGCAGGGTGGAGCACACTCTCACCTCCCTTGTGTCCATCCATTTGATGAATATCAGGGGTCCCTCTCTGATCCACCTGATGGTCCCTCTTGGAGCCTTTTTTGTGAGAGCATTTACTTTGGTTTTTGGCACACCAATTCTTGTGTCTCGAAGTGTGCCACAGGCTCCAAACCCCAGGTCATAAAAATGATCACAATAAATGTGATAACCAGATCCCAGGTAGCCTATAATTAGCTAAGACAGGTGGGTCAGTGATGGCTTTTTAAGTCATGGTTTAATTACTGCCACCTTAAAAGTCTGTGGTACATAGCCAACTAATGAAGACATATTTAAGATTGAAGCACCAATTAATGGAAGGACTTCTTTGAACAGTCTAGTAGGAATGGGGTCTAATAAACACGTTGATGGTTTGCTGTACTTGGGATCCATGTCTTGTGACATGACGTAACTTTGACCAAGCTGTAAATGTCAGTTAGATTAGTTAGACACCGGATTGCTTTGGTATATAGAGGAGTTCATGATAGATTCAGTGACTGGAAGGTGCCCAGGTCCTGTGCCTGTTATCACCCCTCCACCACCATGCTTGATAGTTGCTATGAGGTGTTTGTGCTGGTATGTGCTGGTGGTGCAGTGCATCAACGGCCGAACATCTCCACTTGGGTCCCATCTGACACTTAACCCACATTGCCCAAGTGTGAATGTCGTTGTGTGGTTGGTGCTCGGTGGTGGTCGGAGGGGCCGTAGGCGCGGATTGGCAGCCACGCTTTCGTCAGACTGCCCCAGGGCAGCTGTGGCTACATTAGTAGCTTACCACCACCAAGTATGATTGAGGTATGAATGAATA
>JAVDPK010001351.1:31598-43382 GCA_034780415.1 Cichlasoma orientale | reverse complement strand
AATAGTGCACGAAATTGTAAAGCGTCTTTGAGAGCCTTGAAAAGCGCTATATAAGATTAATGCATTATTATTATTATCTGTCCAAAGGACATTGTTCCAGAAGTCTTGTGGTTTGTTCAGAAGCAGCTTTGCAAACCCAAGCTTTCTAAACAAGCCATACTTGTTTAGTCTTTTTCTAATTTCACTGTCATGGACTTTAACATTTAACATTCTGAGGCCTGCAGACTCAGAGATGTAGTTCTTATTTTGTTTTTTGCAGTTACTATGAGCATTGCACGGTCTGACCTTGGGGTGCATTTGCTGGGGCATCCACTCGTCAGAAGATTGACAACTGTCTTGAGTGTTTTTGACTTATGAATTATCTTTCTCACTGCAGAATGACGAACTGTGGATTGTTTGCAAATGGACTTACAACCCTTCACAGATTAACAGACAGCAACAGTTTATTCTTAAGTATAATTGCTAATATCTTTCTTTCTTGGGATTGTGTTAAACACCTAAATACAGCAAGACCAGCAAACCGTCAACACATTTGATCATCTCTGGAGATGATCAGTTACTCAGTTAATAATCAGTTAATGCATTTGATCAGCACCGTGTACAGCAGCTGAGCTGAGGTAGCTGTATACAAAACTGTCATCAGTCTGAACATCATAACATTGTTAAACTGGTCAAGGTTTTAGTTATGTTTAACCAGTTGCAAACTGGACAGTGTGTTGTGATGCACAGCACACCAATACACATGATCACATGATTTTTGTCTTGTCCATTTTGTCTAAGGTGCAGCAGTTTGTTTTTTTGGCTTCACTCCAGCCCCACCCTTCTGAGAAACTTTGACCTGATTGGAAACAAACTACAGGATTCAGCCATGATGGGCAGACAGACCACAATGTAGCCTGCGGGGCTTCTACCTTTTTAATAAGTACTTGATTTTCTGTTATTGTTACTCCAGTTTCACATTTTGATGTTACTTTTTTCTGTCCAGTTACCAACTGATAGAATGAGTGAAACAGACCCAATCAAGTTTAAATTAAATTGAAACAGGCTACATTATTATTATCATTGTTACTTTCTGTTTCAGAAGATTTGCAGTTGTATAATTTATTTTTGCTTATGAGTAGAATGTGTTGTATAAGCTTAAATGTTACCGAACGATTGATGAAATTCTGAATGTGAAAGCTGAAAGTCTCCTGTGCCTGCATGTTTCTTTTTTTGCTCAGTTTCTGCAGCCTGGCAGGGAGCAGCTTTCGCTATATTGCCTCTGGCTCTGAAGTCAAACCCAATGCATCTGAATGTGTGAAACCTGACTGACAACATACTGCAGGCCTGCAGGGTGAAGCTGGCGTCTGCAGGGTTAGACTGTGAAAAGTGACTCAAAGCAGCTGCCACAGGATGAGAGGCAGACTACACCCTGGACAGTTCACCAGTCTAACACAGACAGAGCCATTCACACCTATGGGCAGTTTAGTCACCA
The DNA here is from genome assembly GCA_034780415.1 of Cichlasoma orientale. Lineage (NCBI taxonomy): Eukaryota > Metazoa > Chordata > Actinopteri > Cichliformes > Cichlidae > Cichlasoma > Cichlasoma orientale. Next base: position 41,908 of record JAVDPK010001351.1, on the reverse strand, counting down.
CTTAACCTAACCCTACTAAGTGCATGTTTTTGGACTGTGGGAAGAAGCCAGAGTACCCAGAGAGAACAGACATGGGGAGAACACTCTACACATAAAGGCCCCAACCACATGGTGGGTTTGAACCAAGGTCCTTCTTCCTGTGAGGCATTAGTGCTAACCACCACACTGCTGTGCTGCCAAAATGTCTGATGACAGATGATTTTTTTTTTAAATTTTTAGTTCTTGTGTTTCTGTGATCTCTTAGAGTTCCTTATCCGTTTCAGTTCCTGAGAAATTTTCCATAGTGAAGGCAGTTGCATATGTGAGGAAAGTCAGCCATGTCCGTGGAAGTTTACAAACAAGAGTTATTACAGATTTCGCAGAAGTGTTACGCAGAGAACTCCAACAATCAGACGATCCTCGGTAATCAGCACCTTTCTAACAGGGCGAGACCTCCAGCGGACCCAGACTCAAGGAGGAGCACCCATCTGCCTCGGAATGTCTCTTGGCACATTTCCAGGATACTTTGTGTTCACTTTAAATCTTTACCAACCACAAATCATCGCACTTCAAATCATAGAACAATGGAGGTGTTTTTCTTTAAGTAATAGCAAAGAAAGACCAAGTGGCTTTTCTCAAGTGCTGTACTGAAGTATAAATTTCATTGCGTTATATTTATTTGACCGCTTATTTACATTGCTTGGCTATAGTTCTGGACAGCATGATTTAAATGGTCCAGTCTATTCTAACATTCTGGAATAGGTCATCAGAAAGTATGATGTCACAAACAGAATTCATAAAAGGACTTCATGAACATTCTAAACTTTCAGATAAACACATTGTATCACTGCTTAAAGACCCCACCACCACTTTGTGCAATAGTGTTGAGATGGAAAAAAAAATAAAAACTTGCATAGGAACAGATTGCACATTGAATATTGCAGCCTCCAGTTCTTGTTTTCCTTTTTTTCCTTTTTTTTTTTATATTAAACCAGTGCAAGTGCATTACATGATAGTAATGGATTTATCGCAACATAAATAAAAAAAAAAAACAGGATGATAAAAATAAGTTCAAATGCACTTTTTTCCCATATTAGCACAACAGGTGCAGATAGGACAACAGTGGACGCTTTTGCGAACAAAACATCTTCAAAAACAACGTAGGACCACCTTTTATATTTAATCTATGATGCTAACAGCGTCAGTAGTGAGAGACCCTTAGATGTAGAGTGATGCGCAAGTGGAATGACCCCAACAATGCAGCCAAAGTTTGATTTTGAACAGTCGGCCTTTTCACACAGTTATGACTGGTCAGTTTTCATGATGCTCCTCAGGCATTACTAAAGTAGGAATAACACAGTAATATCCTCTCATGTAGAGTCACCAAGTAAATAGGATGAATAGTTTCTTGGAAACCCAAATAAGAGCCACACGTACAGAGATTCTTTCATCTGAAATGAGATAATGGTTTTAAATGACAAACACAGCCACTGTGGAACAGTCTCCCACTACACATACGCTCAGCTGACTCTCTGGATTCTGTTGAAAAGCAGTTAAAAACATTTCTGTTTAAAAAGGCCTTCTGCTGTGAATTTATATTGAATGATTAGTTTTTAGCTATTATGGTGATTAATTACTGTTTTATTTACCATGTACGGCGCTTTGTGAGGGATGTAACTGACATCAGAATTTCTGTAACATTATATTGAATCGATGCTGAGATCTGAACATCACAGAGGGAGTGAGAAATCATCTATAAAGTCATAAGTAAAGCAAATCATGAGACTTCACAGAGGGAAAATCTACATTTTTTTACATCTTTTTTTTTTGAGCAGTGTATATAAATAAAATTGAATCCAACTGAATTGCACCTATAGGACTATTCTAATTGTATAGCTAGCAGCCATTACGTCAAATCCATACCAAATGTTGCAGTATCGCACATCCTTACAAGTTAACTCTTGAGTCTTAGTTCCCACTTTGTTGTGCTCCTGATCTGCTCCATGGTTATTTATTTAATTGTGAAGTTTGCGTTTAAAGTTCATGTCCTGAGTACTGCACTCGGGTCCTTTCCTGCCTGTTTTTGTCATTACACTTCATAAGGTCACACATAGAAATCATGTGTTGTTAAAATGCCCGGCAACAGACTGGCAACCTGTCCAGGGTGTGCACTGCCTCTCTCTCTGTTGCAGCTGGGATGGGCTGCAGCCTCATGCAACCCTCAGTCAGATAAGCAGAAGGTGGATGGATGGATGGAGTGTTTGTGTGTGTGTGTGTTAAGGCCTAAATTTAGTTTGGAGATGTTTACATGAAAAACTACGTCTCATTAACAGCTTCACAAGCAGATTTTATTGGTGTTTTACTGGATACAACGTAATTTAATTCCAATACAAACACCGAGCAGTCACATGACACGGTGAAAGGATCATTTCTCATGCAGGTTTAGCCCAAATGAAATAGCACAACTTTATTGAAATGTGGCCACATGCTGTGAGTTTGAGCTATCAGGAGTTGAATTTGGTGACAGCGGGCCAACCTGTGTGCATCCTGATCCACTCGAAGTAATGAGCGACCTGGCAGACAGAGACACACAATGTTATGGTTTGTAATAATGCTGATATGCTGAGGTTAGGCACGAAATATGAAAAATCTATAAAAAAAATTGATTGCAGTGCATCTGTTTGTAACCCAAATTGTTTTCTGGGTTTTTATAATGCTCTGAAATAAAACCCAATCTGTCCAAGCAATATTGATTCATACATGAAGTCAATATCTAATTAAACAAACAGGAAAAAAAGGGGCAAAAGCAGTAGGAGTTGGAAAATGAAGCAATGGAAGTGTCAGAAACTGCAGTTCCTGTAGTGTCCACTGGAGGCTCCAAAAACGACTCAACCTTAATTGACTCCAATGTTAAAATGTCCAAATTTACAGCAGAAATAAACATGTTTACAGCCTGCTACAAAAACCTTTTGGTATCTGGCTAATTTCCTCCTGCGTAACAAGTGAAAGGTGGATTTTTCTTGACTGACAGGTAGACACAAGGCGGACGTAACTGCTAGCTGTCTGGTAGGCTTCAGCTCAGCTAATAGGAGTGCCTGAACTGGACCGCTGGACCATGTTCATGTTGTGGAGCCTTTTGGAGCATTTTTAATGTGATTATCTGACCAATAATATGGCTGCTGTGCACATAATTGGACTAACAGACCGTACACGATGTCTGTGCTCCTGTTTAGGTGAGTGAAATTCAAGGACTTTATTTTATGGAAGCAGACTGGTGAGCGTGCCACCGTCACATTCAAATATGGTCACTTCTGGCTCCACTATGTGGTATTTTCATAGTATATTATATAGCACAGTACAATGCATAGTATTTTCTTTGTGTACTACACCTGTGTATAAACTCCCGGGAATCCTGGCTGTCCGCATCTCTCGCCCCAGCTGACGATGCCCCAGAGGTAAGAAACTCCCAGCTCATCTTTGCAAACCAGAGGACCGCCACTGTCTCCCTGACAGGAATCCACACTGCCCTCCAGATCACCTGCAAGCACGCACAAACGCATATACACCTGCACTATTTCCAGGTAGCGGTGCTTAGAGTGTGTGTGGGCCGCTCACCTGCACACATCATGCCTGGTTTGAACCGTGCTCCGTAGAACTGGGCGCAGTTGTCGATCAGAGAAACGTTGGCCCAGAGCAACACCGAAGCCGACCTGCCCTCTGGACACAAAGGCAGCAATATTTAACCTTCAGTCTGACCATTAATCAGACCAGCTGATGATATAACGGACGATGTCACAAAGCAGATGTACGGAGTCTTGGCTTCATGTTCTCCTTAACATTATAAATTGATGCAAAAAAAACTTGATTGTCTTTCATTTTTAACCTGGATTTAACAACATTTTTGCTCTTCTTGTGACTTTTTGTGCCCATACCTGCAGTTCGCCCCCACCCAGAGATGCTGCAGGCGTGGTTGGGCTGGAAGAGTTGTTTGGACCAAGGAACGCACACGGCGCTAATGGCCGGGTTGTCCTCAAAACATATCTGCTTAAATGGAAGTTTCTGGAGTTTGATCAGAGCGATGTCGTTCTCATAAGTGCTGGCAACGTAACTGTGGGATGTAAAATTAGTTAGTATTTAATTTCACATTAAACTTTGACCTGTTTTTTTCTTACTTTCTGTCACACATCTGCTGTCGCAGTGCTGGATATTCATTTTAAACAAAGCTTTAAATGATGAGGTCACTGCATGTACGACTTCAAGCTGATCTAAACACTCAGTTTTGCACCGTTTTCTTCCACTGTTGGATCAGTGTGATATCATACAGAGTGATTATCCCAAATATGGTCATCTCAGGTGCAGAAGCCCCACCTAACCACCCAATCAGGAGAGAGTTACTAGACAGAGGAAGACCTGAGTGTCTGCACAAAGGCCCAGATAAACCAGGGTGACTCTGAATACTGCAAAGCTGCTCTAGTAGAGTGAGAGAGTAAAAATATTGAGCTGTGAGTGAATAGAACACATTTATGTGTCATGGATAGTATTATTCATACTTGGGGTGGATTAAAATGTCCTCAACAGGAACAATATCAGTTGTGTCTTGAGCGCGAGCTTTCTTCCAGAGAGAAAACTTCACTCTGAAGGCCCCGGGGTTTGGTCTGTAAGCAGCAAGACAGTGGGAAATGTGATTATTACTGTTAATGCCATCACACATTCATTGATTTACAGGGCACAGCATGACTGTTAACTGCATCGAACGGAATATGAGCGCTGTTTTTCCTGGAAATTATATAAAATTTAAGTGAGAAGAGAAAAAACGAAATGGGTGAGGACTTTCAAAGCAACTCCTAAGTGTTTTAAATCTGTTGGGAAGGGTGGGTGATTTGTCCAACCTGACGCAGTGAGCAGCGGTGATGACCCAGCAGTTTCCGATATAAGCTCCTCCACAGTCAATCCTCTTGTTCTCCTCGAGAGCAACCTGCCACTGGATCTGGGTCTGCAGAGACGGGAACAGGCTTTTCATATGTTGCTTGTTATTTGTTGTGCAGAATGCGATGTGGCATTGTCCGGTCTTGAATAATCAGACCTCATAGCACCGTATCACCCCAATCACCCCATCTCAGAGCACTTCGCTCTCAGACTGCTGGCTTACTTGTGGTTCCTAGGATGCTTAAGAGTAGAATGGGAGGCAGAGCCTTCAGCTTTCAGGCCCCTCTTCTGTGGAACCAGCTCCCAGTTTGGATTCAGGAGACAGACACTCTCTCTATTTTTAAGATTAGGCTTAAAACTTTCCTTTTTGAGTCTAGAAACCACAGCTACAAGGTATGATTATTTAAAATAAAACAAAAAAAACCCCACATTTGAGCAGTAACTGTATCCAGAAAGTTAGATTTGATTCCAGCTTACCGGCTTTGCTGGGACTCCTCCCACTACCCTCTTGACTCGTCCACCACTAGTCCTTCCTCGAATCACTACTTCCTCATCTTCCACTGTGGTTGCATTTGGAATGCCACAGTACAGCTTGGACTCCAGAACTGCTCTGCTGGCTTTAGTTTCTAGACACAGTTAACAACACATTGAGTTACATAACACAGTCTTTTTCAAATTCATATACAGCTCTGAGGAGATTTGACCTGGGGACTAATCTTCTTATGGACTCTGATGGTGTGTTGACCATAGTATTTATCACAGAGAATAGAGCATGCCAGACGTATTAAAGGTACTGCACTGCAGTGGTTCGAATCATATTTATCTAATAGACTCCAATTTGTTCATGTAAATACAGAGCCTCCTTAACACACACAATTAAGGAGTTCCACAGGGTTCCGTGCTGGGACCAGTTACATTTTCATTGCTATGCAGATGATACGCAGAGGAGCAACTAAACATCTGACACACGGAGCAGGAGAAGATGCTGCTAGTGAGTCGGATTTTCACTACTACAATTTGTGAATATAATTTACAAGTGATTCAGCAGAGTGTGCTTTAGATAAAGCACAAAAAGATTACACAATAAAATATGTTGCCATCTAGATTATACTACACAGGTTAAACTACACAAAAACACCACTGTGCTCTGTAACAGGAACAGGAAATGATACAATACCACCGTAAAAAGCCAAAACCAAGTGACAGCCTATGGACCTTGCTTTGTGCACTGGTGCACAGTCATGTTTAGTCTTTTTCTATTTTATTTTGTAAGCTCTTGTCTCGTGTGCATTGCTGCCTCTTGTCTTGTTAGTCGGATTCTGTTCACCCGTGTCCCATCGTCCCCAGCTGTGTCCTAATTATCTCGTGTGTATTTAAGCCCCCAGTCCTCTATATTTCCCTTGTTGCATTGTTGTCTGTGGCTTCTCTTCTGCTCTGTGATCTGTTTGTCCCGAGTTTTGTCTTAGAAAAGGCATTTCTGGCTCCATGCTGGCTCAGTTTAATGTGTTTACTCTCATGTGTACCAGCACATGGAGCAGAATTTTGAGTTTAACCCTGTCCTCTGAGTCCTGCATTTGACTCAGTGATTTTGCCGTTGTAAATACAACAAGCTGTGCCAGCTCCTCTGATGAATCACTTTTAGTCTACGTACCATTCATGGGAGAGATGTACTCTGAAATAAAGGGAAAAAAACATTATTACCACCAATAAAACATGTTTCCAGATAAACACTGAAACAGCTGCTGTGAGGATTTCATTTACCTGAATTTGTGGGCAGACCCGACATGGTATTAGACTCTGTTTTTAAAAACAAAACAAATGTAATGACTTGGGTGCATGGAAATAAACTGATGATGGTAAACTTTCAGCTATAAAAGTCGTGTACCTGAAGTTAGCCTCTTTTAACTGTGATGATTATTTTTATTGTGGTTATTTGATGCAAATCATAGCACAATCAGTTCACTTGGATGTGAACGATCTAGTTAAGGCGGGTCAACTTTATATTATGGTGATTTATAAGGACCTTTCAGATTGCAGGAGCATTTTCATAGTTGTGAGTCTTGAATGAAGTTTTCCTCAATTACCCAGAAATGTTTGTAGAACCTTTTTTTTTTTTTTTTTAACCCTTCTTCTTCTACTCCAGGGTTACACTGTAGCACAACAGGAACATTTGAGTTACCTAAGCCAGTTGAGTAATGTTGGCATATTAAAGAAAAGTTCATGTTAATCTTGGCTGTGTAAGCAACAGTTAGATATTGTTGGACTATCTGTTAGAGTCTTGGATTTATTTGACTCCATGTGATAACCAGGCTTGTCAATGTTTGGGTAGATCAGGAATCTGAGCAAAACCAGTTTTAAATGCCCCGTTTTTTAAAGTGGAGAAAACTTAATTGCAAACAGGAAAAAAAAATCTTTTCTAAATGCAAACATCTCCTGTTTTTCCAAAGCTGTATGGGATCAAAGGCATCTTGTTCCTTACTTTGGTTCTGCACTCTGTGTGATTCATCCTCGCCATCCAGACAGTCGATCTGTCCATCATGGAGTGTTTCGTTATGCACACACACTCCTGTTTTACAGCGGAAAGCATTTCTTCTGCACTCTGAAACACAATAATTCACATTGTGAAACTTTGGGTGCACAGGGATATTAAGCTCATCTGTGTGTGTGTGTGTGTGTGTTTACTTTTACAGCACATCTCATCACTCCGATCACCACAGTCGTCAATTCCATTACATGCTTGCCTCAGAGTCACAAGCTTCCCATTGGCACAGGTGAAGGGACGGACTAAAGCAGACAGAAGAGTCAAACTACTTTTAAAATAAAGAAGGAAAACTTTAGATTCTCTCTCTCAAAAAAAAAAAAAAAAGTCTCATATGGTAATCCATGAAGACCCATTATCACTGGCTCTAAATGGTCACATTCAGGGAGCCATATGATCCTGATAATAAAAAAAAAAGTCAGTTTTGGGGTTTGGAAACATAGCGCAAGACAGCTGAGGTTATGGCCACAGAAAGTTTAATTAGGGACTAAAACTGCTTTGAGAAAGCTCAAATAATGTCTAAGATACAGAGCCATACCCAATGAGAAGTACCTGCTCAGGGGAGATCCACTTACAGAACATTCATGAAGTTTCAGGGTAAGATTTTTTAAATCTTAGTTAATTCTAGAACTTCTGCTACTTTTCTGGGTGCAGGTTACAGGGTAGAGCAGTTCAGGAGGTTTAAGATGGGTTTTGTAAACTCCTCATATTAGCCAATAATTTGGGACAAATATTGGCACCTATGAAGAAACTAGACGACATTTCTTCAAAGTTCTGCATTTTATCCCTTTTCTGTTGCACATCTATCCATCACACTTTCAGTAACTGTACAACATACTGACTTTAAACTTGCAGGACAGATCTGTGTTGAAGAGCACAGCTGCAGAGGACGAGAACCATAATGTTACCTGCACTTGTACTGTTTTAATCGCTGTCTTGCCCTCATTCTTTCATCTCTCAGCTGTCTCCTTTCTGTCAGATATCTTTATCAATATTGAATGGAATAAAATTCATGCATAAAATATATACAGTTCTATGCAGTACCCATTGAAGAACAATTATTTACTGTATAAATTTTATACAGTTTAATTTTATTTGTAAATATTAACTGCTAAGCTCAACACGTAATCACTTAATTTCGTATACTTTCTGACAAGCCTTTGAGCAGGTGACATGTTTTTGTTCATAAGTACCTTAAAAAAAGCCTTTCCCCTTACAAACTTCTTACCAATTCATTAGAATTTTTGACAGTATATTGTTTGTTTTAACGTGCACATCCCACTTTGGACAGTTTCAGAGAAGAATAGAGTAGAATTGGCAGATACTGACCTGCTGATGCTGTTGGTTCCTGGTAACAGGTTGCAGTAGAAACATTCTTACTGCCAATATTCACCTTGTCGTAGATTATGCACTCAGCTAGGGATGTTTCATAACCTTGGCAGTAGACACTAACACATTTATCTGGAAGCTGGCTGAATCCTGCCAAGGTCCTGGGCTGCACAGAGCCTTTGGATGCTGCACCCCTGCGCACACATTAGAAGCGTGTAGCTCTAATGCTGTAGTTTGTTGCATGAAAGATGTTTTTATTGACCAATAGCTGATATGCATGTACAGTCATGGCGGAAAATGTTGGCACCCCTGAAATTTTTACAGAAAAAAGTATTTCTCCCAGAAAATTATTGCAATTACACATCTTTTGTTATGCACATGCTCGTTTCCTTTGTGTGTATTGGAAAAAACAAAAAAAAAAAAAGGGGGAAAAAAAAAGCCAAAATCCATCTAATTTCATGCTAAACTCCAAAAATTGGCTGGACAAAATTATTGGCACCCTCAACTTAATATTGGGTGTCACACCCTTTGGAAAAAATAACTGAAATCAGTCGCTTCCTATAACCATCAACAAGCTTCTTACACCTCTCAGCTGGAATTTTGGACCGCTCTTCTTTTGCAAACTGCTCCAGATCCCTTATATTTGAAGGGTGCCTTCTCCCAACAGCATTTTTAAGATCTCTCCACAGGTGTTCAATGGGATTTAGATTCGTACTCATTTCTGGCCACTTCAGAACTCTGCAGTGCTTTATTTTCATCCATTTCTTTGTGCTTTTTGAAGTATGTTTGGGGTCACTGTCCTGCTGGGAGACCCATGACCTTGGACGCAAACCCAGCTTTCTGACACTGGGCCCTACACTGTGACCCAAAATCCTCTGGTAATCTTCAGACTTCATGATGCCTTGCACACAGTCATGGAATCCAGTTCCAGAGGCAGCAAAAAAAAAAAAAAAAACCCAAAACATCTTTGGACCTCCACCATATTTGACTGTAGGTACTGCGTTCTTTTCTTTGTAGGCCTCATTCTGTTTTCGGTAAACAGTAGAATGACGTGCTTTACCAAAAAGCTCTATCTTGGTCTCACCTGTCCACAAGACATCGTCCCAGAAGGATTTTGGCTTTCTCACGTACATTTTGGCAAACTGCAGTCTAGCTTTTTTATGTCTGTGTGTCAGCAGTCGGGCCCTCCTGGGTCTCCTGTCACAGCGTTTCCTTCCATTCAAATGTCGACGGATAGTTCGCGCTGACACTGATGCACCCTGAGCCTGCAGGACAGCTTGAATTTCTTTACAGCTTGATTTGGGCGGCTTATCCACCATCCGGACGGATGCGTTGCAACCTTTCATCAATTTTTCTCTCCCGTCCACGTCCAGGGAGATCAACTACAGTGCCGTGGGCTGTAAACTTCTTGATTATGTTGCGCACCGTGGACAAAGGAACATCAAGATCTCTGGAGATGGATTGTAACCTTGAGATTGTTGATATTTTTCCACAATTTTGGTTCTCAAGTCCTCAGACAGTTCTGTTCTCCTCTTTC
>JAVDPK010001351.1:0-13130 GCA_034780415.1 Cichlasoma orientale | reverse complement strand
GATCCTGCTGGCATCTCTGGCACTGATGCTACCCCCCTCTCCCCCCACCCCCAGTAGACAACAGCAAAGTAGATGCATTTATTTGCAGACTGGCGAACCTCTGTCCATCTTTACTTCTGAGGAACTCTGCCTCTCAAAGATGCTCTTTTTATACCCAATCGTGTCACTGATCAGTTACCAATTAACCTCATTAGTGGCAAAACATTCCTCCTTTCTTTTTAGTACCACTTACTTTTCTAGCCTTTTGAGACATCAAACTCCAAACGACTTTATTCTTAAAATGGTCCATTTTCCCAGTTTAAATATTTGATGTGTTTTCTACGTTCTATTGCTAATAAAAATGTGTTTAGTTTTTTAGTTTAATTTTACACAACATCCCAACTTACTTTGGAATTGGGTCCTTCATTATGAGGGGCAGAGTTATGATTAAAGGTTTGGGCGGGCTGCAGAAGAGTTTCACTTCTCATGCTGGTCGATGGTGGGCTGTTGGGGAATGACTGAGTGCAGCAATTTAAGCAGAACTTACTTGGCGTTTTCGATGTACGTGGTGGCCTTGAGGAAGTCTCCCTGTTGTTTGTACAGCAGACCCAACTCGTAAAGGGTGAAAGGAATCAAGTAGTGATCGTATCTGATTCGGCCCTCGCTGAAAGTAAAACACATCAAAGTATTATCTCTAATTTCAGAGGATAAACAGCAGCATTAAGCGCCTGCACCACTTTCTGTGCATGCCTTTGTGTTCTTATCAGTGTTTGCGTTACCTGGAGAGCACCTGTGTGAAGCAGAGCTCAGCCTGCAGTAACCTGCCCAGGTGCTTCAGGCAGAGTCCTTTCAACATCTGGACCAGACAGCTGTCATCTGTATGAAACTCTGACGGATCTGAATGAGAGATGCACTGTTAGACACATTTTTATATAAACTGCTAACCTTTTACTAGCCACATGCTAACATTCAAGACTAATCACATTCTATCACAAACTAAAGTCTTTTGTGGTCTCAACAACAACTTAATTTGCAGAAGCAAGCAGGACCTTAATTGGCTACAGCACCAGGTGCCACTCCTATCAGCTAAGAACAGGAAACTGAGGCTACAGGTCACACGGGCTCACCAAGATTGGGCAGCAGAGGATTTGATAAACGTTTCCTGATCTGATGAATCTCAAATTTTCTGTGACATTCAGATGGTATTGTCAGCATTTGGTGTAAACAACATGAAACAATGGATCCATCCTGACCTATCAGTGGTTTGGGCTGGTGGTGTAATGGTGTGGGGGGCGTTTTCTTGGCCTCTTATTACCAACTGCGCATTGTTTAACCACCACAGCCTACCTGGGTATTGTTGCTGACCATGCCCACAGTGTGTCACAAAGCTCAAATCATCTCAAACCAGTTTGAGATGATTTGGTACTATTGGTAGTATGCAGTATCAGCAGTACTGCTAATAGCAGAGGTGCAGTGTTGAGCTCACTGGGGTCGTTGCGCAGCTGCTCCTCAGCCTTCTCTATGGTCACCAGCAGCGACTCGGTGCAGTCGGCTCGCTTCCCAACGATGGTGAAACCGTTCCAGACGTACATCATCTCCTAAAGGAGAAACAACAGTGTGTGAGAAGGCACAGTTTGATTCAGAGTTCATCAGACTCAACTAACCACCTTCAAAGTAGTCGGTTTATTATGTGTGTGTTTGTGTACCAGTAAAGGGATGACCAGGGGGACGGGGTTAGCAGCTTTGTAGCGTCTGGACTTCCTCACTGCAAATTTCTCCGTGGGGATGGACTTCCCCGCCAGGCGCTGTTTCAGCCCCTCCACCTGCCTGCATGCACACACACACACACACCTTCATATTACTGACCTTAAACAGGCTTCTGCTCCACCTTCAACCCTGAAACACTTTATTAAACCTCAAACGGCCTTCTGCAAAATGGAGTCAAATAAAAATGTTCTAAATTGCACACAAAAACAAACAAAAATGTGTCCACAGTGTAACAATTTTCATTTTACTAATATTTACCCCAGTATTCAAAGACAGTCCATGAAGATGTGTTCACAATTGCATTTTGATATTTATTTCTCATTTCTTTGAGCAGGTTGGTTCAGTTCAGGGTATTTAAAAGTTAAATGTGCTAACAGCTGACCTGAAGAGTTCCACAACGTTCTCCCCAGTCTTCTTCGCCTCCTCCTCTGACATCATGCTTAAAATTGCCGCCTTCTGGTAAACATAGATAGCCTGCAGAGAGGAAGTGTTTAGGTGAACTACCAGTGATTTTCTTGGTTGTGCCTGATATATGGAAGACATCTTTCCTTTCCTTGCGAGTATACCTTGGACCAGCGGCTCTCCTTGCACAGCAGGTCAGCGTAGTGATACGCCTGCTGCCACTCCTGCTGGTACGAGTGAGTCCACATCAGCTCCCAGTAACACAGGTGGTGGATCTGCTTCCACTCCTGCTGGCTGCTCACACACTCCTCGTACCTGGCCCGGGCCTGAAAAGAAAAAGTAAAACAAAGGATGCTTAGAGCTGCTTCTCAGGTTTGTAAAAGAATAACAGCAGGATCGTAAAAATAAGGAAACTCAGTGAAGGAGGAAAGACTTCTACTAACAGCTTTAAGTCCATATAAAGTAGGACAGATTAGAATTTTTTGTCTGATGTATCTGCTCGCTTAGGGCTAGGTTTTAGAATAAGGGTTTAGGACTTCGGTCATGATGGTCCTCACAAGACAGAACAAACCTTCTCAAAGTTTCCTCGCAGCGCAGCAATGCGAGCAGAGTAGAAGAGGATTATGGAGCCCTGAAAGAAAAAAATAAACATGACACAGTTCTTTGTTCATCTTTTTAATTCCTGGGCTAGTTTAGCTAAATACTACTTTGTGTAGTTGCATCTGTGGTTGACTTACTTTGGGGTATTTCTGTTGGTACGGCTCCAGCAGGGCTTCAGCTTCCACCAGATTCCCCTCCGCAGTTCCTGATCAAAGAGAACACCAAAACATTCATCACCTAATCTGCTAAACAACTTGTGTCTCTGTAACACAAACATTAAGCTAAACAATGCTGGATGTGTGGTCAGACTGAAGCCAGACAACCACAGTGAAGCTGAAGTGCCCTCTACCAAGCCTGGAAAAAGAGGGAGAAAGTGTTTCCTACCCAGTATGAGTGAGACATATGTGTGGTAGAAGAGCAGAGTCAGAGCGGAGAGGATCGACCGCAGACTGTGGCTGGAGGCTCCCTCCCTCAGCTGGGACAATCCAAACCCCTGCGGACACACGGAGGCAGTGAGATTCTCTTCTTTCACAATTTCTGCATAGCCTATGGTGGTTTTTAGAAATGTTATTTTAAACTGAGTTTGGACTGACCCTGTTTCCTGAGAATCCAATAAACTCCAACAACCTCAAAATCCTCTGAGGGAGGAGAGACAACATCTGAAAGACACAAAGAATCCTTTATACTGTAATTTCATTCAGTGTGACATAATAAAGTTATGACATGAACAAAAAAATAAATAAAGAAATTATTATCTAATAATGACAATAAAGCTATTCTATTATGAAGAAATAATCAATAAAAACGTGCTCTAAAGCAATTTTTGTGTGTCAGATTCAACATAACCAATAGACTGGCATAAAAAGTATGTTGGGCAAGTTGATGGTCTGTTTGGGCCAGTGACAGTGTGTCCAACAATCAGTTTACCGGTGAATCAAACAGGCTGCAATGGGACTCTCACTAACAAGTAATGCCAATAATCATCAATCACTCTCTTTAGTATAAATGTGAAATAAAGTATAGTTTTTAGGTGCTCCCATCCAACTAAATAAAGAGGAAGCTCAAACAAAAGCTGTCTGTATGCAGATAAATTGACACATATTTAAATTTGGCAGATTTCTTGCAGATTACATTAACGTTAGGGATGTGCGCGTCACCAGGAACATCCCTAAATAAGGAGTATATATTAAACTGATGTTTTTTGGACCAGTAAAAATCTGATCTACTGGCCTGGTGACCCAGTGGGGAAAATGGTGGACAATGGGTGTGCTTTATTCTGTATCTGAGCAAGTATATATCTACTATTTGCCAATATGCAGATGACATATTCCTAATTATGGCAAATCAAACAAACAATAAAATTACCCAACCTACAATGACTTAAAAAAACACTGAACAGTTGCTGATCTAAAATGTTGTAAAAGAAAAGAACATCTTAGAAAACATCTGGAAGCAGCAGTTAACTTAGGACTTCTATGGAAGTATTACAAACCGCTTTGAAAACCCACCAGGTTGAAAGATCCAATGCCCAGCTTGACTCCACCCTCAAACTGTCTGAATGAATCCGACTGGCTGGCCAGGTCTTGTGTAACATTCAGCACATTTTGACAATCCCTATTGGATGGCATAACAATCATTTTTTAATAAGGTGCATTTTTAACATTGTGTTTATTCCATTTATTCCGTAAATCAAGCACTCACTTATAGATTTGGTAGCTGGTTCGAATCTTGATTCCTCCTTTGATGAAACTGATCATGTTCTCATCCTAGAAAAAGGCAATATGGAGGAAATGTCACTTAAACCTGCCTTATCATTATAACTGTCACCTCTGCTTTTTATAGCTTGTTGGGAAATAAAGTTTAGAGAGGCAAGAATGAGATGGATATGTGCAGAGGAGGGATTGACATATACTGGACAAAGTATGTTAAAGATCAAGTTGCCAAGTAGAAGAAAAATAGGAAGATCACAGAATTGTAGTGAAGAAGGACATGCAGAGGTTTGATATGACAGAAGTATGACAGGGATAGGGCAAGATGGAGGCAGATGATCCACTGTGGCGACCTCTAAAGGGACCAGTGAAAAGAAGAAGAAGAGCTTGTTCAAGTTTGGTACCTTGTGATTTCAGGCATATTTTTCTTTTGTTAGCAGCCAAATTTTGCCAAAATCATCCTACTAAAAGTGATGATTTTGATGCAATTCACACTTATAAACACTGCATTCTTTTTAATGCAGACCAGCGGGTGATACCTATGGCTGAAAAAAGAATTGCAGTCCTTTGGAAGTTTGTAGGAAAACAAATAGGCATACTATCCCTAACCTCTATAAACACATTTTGGGACACACTGAATAAAACATTAAGTCCATTTTGTAAATTTTGGTCATTCTAAGAGTCAGAAATGAGGATAATCCAGGATATGGTCATTGGCTAGCTTAAGATTAACAAATCTTTAGCTAGTGAGTTCCACTGTCCGATCCACCTTCACTTTCACATCAAAAGTGAATTAGCCCAACCTGAAAGAAGTGGACACCCAGTGCCTTCGACCACCTTTTGTTTACCTTCCATTATATCATGTAGACCATCAAAGGTAGCGAGCTGTGGTCAATGAGGAACCAACGTGCAGTCTATCATGTCTCTTGGTGGAAATTTATTATCTGCCTATTTCTCCTACATGAACATAAACATGTTGACCAAAAGAACCAACTGATAATTTACTAATATATCCCAGACCTCGACAAACTACACTGGATACTACCTGTGTAAATACAGGTAGTATCCAGTAGTATCTTCTTGTCATATTTGGAATATTATTTTTGCCTTTGATTCGATTTTTCATTAATTCAGTAAATATCAATAATGTGGTTATAACTTTTCTTTGTCTCAGTGCCGAAGTGGAGCAAAGCAAAAATATGCTCTTCAAATCAGAACTTTGAAGAACTTTGCCTCGGTACTTCAGCTTTTCTCCCATTTACTTCAATGCCCTCAGAAATGCAAATGATATAGTGGCCACTGCAAGATGTGCAGTTTTAAGGGGTCTTCGACTAAATTTACATGTGATATTTAGATGAAACAGGTGAAAAGATATACAGGTAAAGAGAAAGACAGCCAGCAGCTCTTACCTGCACAAAGGTCAGTGTTGCTTTCTGCAACAGACACTCGGCGTAGCAGAGTTCTGCGTGCATCTCTTCTGCAAACACACCAACGCAGCACACTGACTTTCTGCACTCTTTACATTTTCTTCACTTCCTGCAGACCACAGCGGCCAATTGGATGATGTTTCCTTACCTTCCTGCAGGTTTGACTGCTTGCTGATCAGCCCGGACAAAGAACCGACCATCGAGTTCTTCTTCCTGAACCTACGGAAACAGCGAGGACACTTTAAATCTCATATTTCCCCAGTCACTACTATCATATGAAATTACATTAAGAGTTATATATTTATTTTATTCCATATAACTGTCATTGGGGAAAAAAATAAAGCAGTTAAAGTGTTTTGCACGATATTTACCTCCTAAATTTAGGTGGTGGTAAAGTTGCTGCTGATGCCAAAATCCAAACAAATATACATTTTGAATTCAGTTTTTTCAAACTTTATTTCTTCTTTTTATTTTATTTTGAAAAGAATCAACACTACAGTGGACCAGTTTAATAAAGTAGAACTTTTTTTTTTAATTACACAGCTGTGGACGAGACCTAGGCTATGTTCACACTGCAGCCTGAAGTGACCCAAATCAGATTTTTTTTGCCCTTATGCGACCTGTATCTGATCTTTTTATGACAGTCTGAACAACACAGATCTGATTTTTACAAATGCAACCCAGGCCACTTGGATATGGGGTCCTAAATCCAACACAGATCTGATTTTTACAAATGTGACCTGTGTCTGTAAGGCCGGCTCCCATTCATCTGACCTGCACCTCATTGATACTCGACAAACGTCACTATTCTGCGTCCTGATACGCGGAAGCAGGAATCGCAAGATACACTTCACCATTACCATCAACACCTTATATCCTACTCAGTCCTATAAGTCCTATAATTTCTCAAATATTTCTAAAAAACTCAATTTACACTTTAAGAACTAAATATTTAAAATTCCCTGCGACTCCAAAGGCAAAAGAAATTCATTTTAAGATTCTGAATGGAATCTATCCGTCCAATGACTTTCTGCACCAGCGATTTGGCTTTGAAACGAACTGTTGTATACTCTGTGACAATGACATTGAATCTAATGATCATCTGTTTGTTCATGTATGTTCTCTGAAGCTTAGTGACTTGACATTTACGACTGGCTGTTTCCTAAAGTACCTCGGTTGCAAAAGTTTTGTCAATAGGACACAAGTTATGGTCTTATTATGGACAGTGAAAAAAAACACCATTTTGGTTCTAGGGAAAGCACATTTACATAACTCTAAGTTTAGGAAAGTTACCCCTAATTTCTATGCTTTCTTTAATGGCTTCCTATCGTACATAAAAGCCCTTAAAAAGATGAAAAATACAAACTACACCGGTGCCTTTAATTGTGCAATTATCAATATCATTTCATGTGCCTTAATGTTTGTACAAATTGTAAATGATTGTGTTATACAGTTGTTTGCAGTGTTGCAGTGTGTGTTAAATAATAATAATTAAAAAACCCTAACGGAGCAAGGGAGCAGAGTACCATTCTCTCATTGACTTCTATACAACCAGAGGTTGCTCAGAAACCACAGCCATTGCTCCGTGCTGGCCATAAAAAGGAATTTAAGGCATTGGCTTCACTTTTCAGACCTAGAAGCTCCATCCACCTTTTATAGTCTATGGGTAATCTCAAGGACCCATTGCGGTCATTGCGTTGGTCGTGTCGTGCACAGTGACGTTGCCGCAGCCTCGTCACCATTTATACTGGTACTCGCTGTAGTGTCACCACACGCACAAAATTTACAGTTCAGCACAGTTCTACATTTGGCCCGGTGCAGTAAATAAAACATATTCTAGTAGGTTAAATGAAAGTCACCATCTGTCATCTACAAAGGCACAAAAAGCCCAAACACACTCTAAAGTGAGCAGAACGTCATGTCACTCTTTACTTCATCTCCGCCACAGTCCAAACACCGCCTCTCACCTCTGGCAGGTCTGCAACGCCTCCTTGATGGTTGCCATGGCAGTCTGGATGTCTCGGTGCTCGAAGGTCATGGTTGCTTGCATCACCAGGATGCTGCTGTAACCCAGAGCGTGGTACATGCTGTCCCTCCACCTGTGCACAGCAGCAGCAGACATTAATAACAGGGCGCTGCAGCTTCAGTAGACACTGGTGAGAGTGAGAGAGAGGTGTAGCAGAGCTAGCAATCGCTGTGGTTACCATGGTTTGAGGAGATCCAGGGCTTGAGAAAACTTGTTGTTGAGGACCAGGTTGAGAGCACACTGAGTCTCCTGAATGGCAGTTTGCAGGTCCATGTTACCTGACCTGCACACGCATGCAAAGATAAAACAGCTGTCAGCACAGAAAGTGACTGAAAGTAGATGCAGTAAAGAATTATCAGCACACACACACACACAGCCTGTGCAGTGTGTGTGTGTGTGTGTGTGTGTGTGTGTGTGTGTGTGTGTGTGTGTGTGTGTGTGTGTACTCACGCAGGTATCCGGTCGAAGGCATCTTCAAAGCAGTCCTGAAACACACAGAAACACAGCTTTAGTTTTCGGGTTCATCCTCCAGGCGACAGAAAGTCTGATTGGACAGTTCCGGTTCTGAAGCAATACATCCCGTTTGTGCCGACTCAGTTCTGAGACATTACGGAACTATTGGGGTAATTCCAGAATTGCCAGCGCTGTTCTGAAACATTTCATTCACTCCCCCCCCCCCCCCCACACACACACACTGGGAACAGAAACCGTTTTTTTATCCGATTCTTTAACACCACAAAATCACTTTCCCCGCGTCAGCTTTCAGTATGAGTTAAAATATTCTGGGAGTTTTTTTTACTGCAAAGTTATTGCTGCTGTTTTAGGGTTATTCCAAGTGTTTATAATTTTTTTCAGTTGTACATCTCAGAATTAGTTTAAGGTAACTCTCGAATATTCAGGTGTACTTATAATGTTCCACAAAATTCAGCATCAGTTTCATGACACGTCGTGGCTTCTTTGGGATCTCACTGAGTTTTTCATCTTTTCTGCCACTAGTTTTTTAAAACTCAACAAAGCTGACCGATTTTCTGGGTTATTCCCATTTTTTCCTGTTAAGTTCATTTTCTGACCCATTAGATTTATTCCTGAATAATCAGGGTTCCACTGGAGTTCTCGTAAACATTCTGAACTTTTCAAAATGATGCACAAATTTCAGAGTTGCTCCAGTTTTTGGGGGAACAATGTGCCAATTTTCCAGACCTCTCAGAACTATTCTAGATTCTCTGAATTATTCCTGCATTTCAGCTTTATGCTTAAGTTATACCAGACTTTTCAGCTTCGAGAACGTGTGTTCCAAGAATCCCTCTGCAGACCGGTTGGACTGCGGTTACAGCCCTGAGAAAGTGACCTATAGAAATCGGAAAATGAATGCAGTGAGTGTTCCCATCATTCTGTGTCTCCGGTGGCTGTTCTGAAGTCTGGAATTTGTTTTATTTTCTAGTTAATTCTTCCTGAGCTGAGAAGGATCACACAAGAGAGCTTAATGTGTGTAATAAGAACCATGCAGCAAAGCATTAATTCATTAGGCTAATTTGGGGGTTTTCCATTCATTTCAGTGCAAGTCAGTGTTTCAGGAAAGCTCACTGCAAGAGGAGCTGCTGCCCATTGCTTAAGGCTTTTAAATGTTTTTAAAGGCTTCAACTGGGCCTGAAGTCATGCTGTGGTTAGGGCATGTACACACACACACACACACACACACACACACACCACAGAGACAGAGAGCCTTTAGACGTGACTACAATCCAACGCATTTTCTATTTCTGAACTTGGAAGGAAAGGTGTTCTCTCTCTCTCACACACACACACACACACACACACACACACGTCTTTATTTCTGACAGAATTCCTCGCCCAACACTGACCCGAGCCTGAACCCTAGAATCAGGTCCAGAACCTCAGATGTTTGAACTGCAACATTTCAAACAAAATCCTGAGACACGCAGTCGCATTCGTAACACACCTCAGAGGCCATTACGCCGACTTGCAATAAACCAATTCTCCACTCACGCACTGCCGTGATGGTGTAAACAGATTTGTGTCCCCACTACATGAGTAACATTCACACGGCGTGTCAGCAGCAGGCTAATAATAGCTGCACAGCGGCTCTTTACATAACAGAGTGCAGCTGCAGCCACATTGAGCTCAGTAAAATAACTCTGCCTGCAGGCAGCAGCTTTCCACTCTCTGTGCTCCACATCGGAGCACTGTGACCCACATAACCACCAAAAACAGCATTAACTTGGCTACGGAGAAACAAAATTGTTACATAAAGAAGTAAAGCCAGTGCAAAAAAAGTGCAAACGAAACCCGTACAAGGAAAGAAAAACTGAAATTATTAGAAAGACAAAATGACTACACAAAGAAATAAAACAAATACAAAGAGGCGCAATAACAACCATAAAAAGGAAGTAAGGATAATACATGGGCAACAAAAATAAGCATGAAAATCAAGAGGCAAAGAAAAAAAAGACTTAAAACCAAAACAGAGATACAAAACAAAGAAAAAGAAATAAACACAATAACAGTAGAGCAAAAATACAAAAAAAAAACAACTGCAGAGAGACGACATGACTACACAAACATGTAAACATGAACACATATGTGGGTGTGTGCGAGTGAATGAGTGGCCTATATGTGCTGCTGTGTGTGGCTTTGTACAGCTGGGCTTGGCTCTGGGGCTTGCTGTAGAACGGGGTCGTGGAGGGTGGGTGTTGCCCCTTCCTACCGCTCGCCGCTGGTCGTTGCCCAGGATGTGGGTCCCTGTTGGTTCCAGGGTGCGAGGCCAGATGTTTTAGCACGGGATGTGTGGGTCTTCAGCGCTCCGGGGGGGCTGAGGACGGCCGAGGTCTCCTGGCTCCTGGGGGGCGTTGTTGCGGCTTCTCACCCTTATCAGGTACGCTTGACGACAATGACACAGACTTTCCAGGTGCTGTTTGTGTTTTTTGTATGTTTTCTCTTTCAGGTGCAGCAGTTGATGATGGACATGTCGTTTCTCTTGTTTCTCCACGTCTTTCTTTTCTCTCTCTCTCCCTCTCTCTTTTTTTCCCCTCTTCCTATCTGTCAGCTCTGGCATTGCAAATGAAATTTACAAGAAAGCAAAGTAGAACTGAGTCACTGAGCAGCTCTGCCTGCAGGCAGCAGCTCCATTCTGTGCGTGAAAGGCAAACAAAAACTACACAAAGAGGTTAAACAACTACAAATAATCACAAAGAAGGAAAAACAAAAAGCACACTAACAAAAAAGAACCACAAAAAGATAATGAAAATAATCAAAACAAACAGGTAAAAGCAAAAACTGCCAACTAAATAAATTAAAGACATAAAACAAATAGAAAATGAAAACAGAAGTGAGAAATCTACAAAAACAGACAAAACCACAACTTCCACATAAAGACAGGATGAGTTACTAAATGCATAAAACAGATGAACACAAAAAGTAGAAAAAAGAGAAACGAGCACAAATGGAAACTAAATAACCACAAAATTGCCCAAAATCCAAAACATTTCACATTTTAACTCGTTTCAATTCAATAGTAGGAGTTAAAATGACACAATGAAGTAACACAACTGCATAAGAGGCATTTAAAAAAAAAAGAAGGTACACAAAGAATTGCTATAAAAGGCATAAAAACATATTTATATTAAGTGTTGGCATCTCTTTGACATTGTTCTCTAATCTGAATGTCAGCTGCCCTAAAGGGTAATCACAAAAATCAGCCCTGATCAGCATTTATTAGCTGAATTAGAGTTTTTATTTAATGTGCTTTGTGCAGAAAAAAGGCAGCGTTAAACCTGTGTTTAGATTAGTGAAACCTGTTTTACCCGAGACTCTCCCAGCAGCCCCTTACAAGAACTCTGAGCTCCACGGAGCGTCTGCCTGCAGGCAGCAGCTTTCAACTCCGATTTTGCAAGACAAAGGTCGACCTGTTCACATACCTCACTACAGCTCTAGGTGTGTCTTTACCCCTGAGCTCAGTCTATCAGGCTCAAATCCCTCCGCCCAACAAGGCCTTCACTGAAAACAGCAAAATATGTGATACAGGACTATTACAAACACACAATCTCAGCAAATATGAGTAAAACAACATTGGAATGATATAAAAATATCTATAGTGTGACACAAAATGACCACACAAAGAACTAAAACAGCCACAAAGAGGTAAAACACTGACCAAAATGCACAAAATGCAGTTTAAAAAATTCTTTAAAATAAAATAAAATAAAGGAAAACATCTGCAAAATTACATAAAATGGCCACAGAAAGATGGAAGAAATAATCAACCATGGTACGACCCTGGCTGTATTTCATCACAAACCTGTGTGTCTGGTATGTCTGAACTGTTTTTGTGTGTTTTTGCCCTTTAACCACTTAATACCAGCTGTTGTGGCCGACACGCCCTTTAACAGCTTTTATCTCCCAGCGCACTGCTGCAGACATGTTTCCATTCCCATAATTACGCAGCAATTTGCTCCGTTGGAAAAATCAGGTTGAACCATTTTGGGCTGGCTTTGATGTGTCAGCCGCTGATTTGTCCTCATTGTCAACTGGCCATTTCAAAAACCCTGTCTTCAGCAGTTGCTTCCTGGCAGGAAGTCCTGTCCTCAGCCTCCAAACCTTTCACCAACTCTGTGTGTTTCCACGAGAGAAATTTGGCTTTGTATATACTATTTTGTAAATAGCTTAATCACTGTAAACATCTCTGAAGCAGAAGGGATGAACTGCCTGTTTATTTTTGTACAGTTCTCTCTTGTTTATTGCATCAGGGACAGGAACTTGTCTTTTGTTTGGCACAGGGTATAGGTAGCACTGCCTTGGAATACAGCTGGTTTTGTTTGTTATTCACCTTTAATTGTGAATTGCTATTAGACTTCTGGTTTGGGGGACCAGGGCAGGGACATCCTTTTGAAAACCCTAGACTGGGGCATAAACATAAAGTGGGGGCTCATCCGGGATTTGAACCTGGGACCTCCCTCAGTTTAGCCAGCGTGGGGTGTCGCTATGATACTTGGGAATGATCTAGCAGGTGAAAAGGTCTGTTGCTGATTTTTGTGCGTATGGTCCTGCTGCTGACAGCCTGCCCTCTGTTTTTTCAGCTTATATTGTCGCTAACACACACAAGTGTAAATATGGTGATTTCAATTTTTTTCAATTCAATTCAATTCAATTTTATTTCCTCTAAAACGACCCCTTTCGGGGTATGAGAGTACACATAAAAGGCTT
>JAVDPK010001349.1:598813-611180 GCA_034780415.1 Cichlasoma orientale | reverse complement strand
GGCATCCTCGAAAGAGTGACCTTTGACCTTTAGATGCAGATGTACAGCTGAGTCTTGTCCTGTCGAGGTGGCTCTTCCAGATATCCATAAACCCAGCCAAGCTTTTTAGTTGCTGATGCTAAACATACTACCGTGGTTTAGCATTGAGTTTGATTCAGTGTCACGGAACTCTTTTACCAGGAGAAGCATGCTCCCCAACCTCTTAGCAGTACTTTGTGTTTGTACTGGATGTAGTTGTGAAATAATGCTTATATTTAGCCTAAGTTTAAATGAGATGTGGAGAAAAAAAAGGAAAGCCATACTTTGCCATACACGGTGAGATGATCTTCTTGAGAGTATTATTTATTTCCACATCTTTCACATTTTCAGTTTGTAATTTACACCTGCTTTTCATGAACTAATGTCTGAGCTTGTTGCTATGACTGTTTCCATCTGTTTTTATACCAACACATGTTTGAGCAGATCCTTCTGCAAAATATCTCCTCTCTCTCTCTTCTCTTTCTTTTACAGGTTCAGATGCTGATTATGATTATGGTAAGTGTTTTTACAGGACTCTTATTAAAGTCATGGTTATAGGTTTGATTCTGTACAAAAAATAATTAAATACATTCACTCATTATAACATTTTATACTTTTGTAAAAGGCCCCACAGTCTTGCGTGGATTTGCATTTATATACATGGTTTATGTACACATTGCCAAGTTTTATTTTTTAATTTTAAATAATTTTTTTTAATACAGCATGGTGGAACAGTGGTTAGCACTATTGCCTTATAGCAGGAAGTTCGTGGGTTCTAATCTGCCTGGCCTGTGTGGAGTTTGCATGTTCTCATGTTTAGTCCATTTACCATTTAGTCTGTGCTTTTGAGTTATAGGGTGCTTGAATACTATTCCTATTATAAATATAGTTTTTGGAAATCCTGTTGTTCTGACTCACAGCAGCAACAACAGGGCAACGGAAAAAGAGGTCACTGCCCAAAACAATTCATTTCTGGTGACCCTAACTCTAACCAGCCACATGTAACAACTGCTCACCCCTGTTCTTTACCTCCAGCTGGGAAAGCAAACTAACACTTTCTGTGTTTTTCCAACAGTAACTCCAACTGCAGAGACTCACAAGCCCGAGGAAGATACTTTTGGGGTGAGTGAGTGAAATATCAAACATGTTAAGAGTTCTGCTGAGATTTTTCTCTTTTTTTACATTTTTACTTTACTACTTATTTCTTTGCCAAAAACCAGTTTTTTTAAATCATCACCTTACAGTCTTTGATTGTATTTACTTTATTTGTATATACAGTTTAACAATATTCCATGCTGCAATAAGTTGGATAAATACTAGTTGCAAGTGGTTATTGCATTGTGCACTTTTGCCAAAGCTTGTAGCATATATACTTATAGCTTACATCAAAGTTAAGATAGCAACTAATAATAACATTATAGAAAAATACAGTTGGTGTGCAAAGAAAGGAGGAAAGAGTAATAACAGGAAATGGGGTTAAAGAGCAGAGGATGCTGTTTTAATCCAGCTTTTTCTCCTCCTTTACTCTCAGCTGTCTACTGTGGTTCTTGCTGAAGTTCTGTGGTTGCTGGTGAACCTTAAAGTCTTTTAGAAATGTCATGAAGTCCAATATTGACCTGTAACTGACAGGAAAAGATAACTGGGTCTTACACTGTCTTATACTCTTACTGGGTATAAGTTACTTTTTTTTTTTTTTTTTTTGGATAAAGTTGCATACAGTCATGTGAAAAATGGTTTTCATAAGACCATATGCAGTCCTGTGAAAAATTTCTTTGATTACGTAATTAGGAAGGAAAATATTAACATACAGAAAAAAGCCATTTCATACGTAAAGTTCTGGCAGGATAGTAGTGGTGTCACTCGTCCTAATGTTTGGTGATCCCCTGACTGTCACCAGTCTTTTTGGAAATTGGATACATTCTTCTAGCAACATATTACTAGAACTGGTGTCAAGAACCACAAACATCACAAATATTACTTGGCTCCTAAATGGTTCTTGCTCTCGAAAATGGCCATCCCTTCTTTAATCTTTTAGTTGTTCAACACTTTCAGCTCAATGCAATGAAACTGTGTGACTGTGATGTTAAGTCTACATGTGTTTTACAGGTATCCATAGCTGTAGGCCTGGCAGGGTTTGCCTGTGTGATGTTGGTGGTTCTCTTTCTTCTCATCAATAAGTATCGTGGACGATCCAAGTTTGGCATGAAAGGTAAGAGGTCATGTATTTTTCAGTCTTTCTGGTTCGTCTTTTTGAAGATTTGCCGTGTCTTTGGTCTTGAATGAAAACCAACTGTGTGGCTTGTATGAAGGTGAGCACCAGTGAGATGAGCACTATGAATTGGCAGTTTTGAATGGTAACATTATAAATAAAATTTAGTTTAATCATTAGAAGTGTGAACTTTGCTTAGCTCAATTCAATTAAATTCAGTTTAATTCAATTTTATTTATATAGTGCCAAATCACAACAACAGTCACCTCAAGGCGCTTTATGTTGTAAGGTAAAGATACAATAATACAGTGAAAACTTGCAAAGCACTTGCAAAGGTGCCATTGTTTGGACCAGGGGTGCATCCAGGTCATCTTCAGCCTGTCCTACTGGAAGATGGTGCTAGTGATGACAAGATGTTGAACTCCAGCACCAGACAACCATTGTCGCTGCAACTGCCCACGCCATGCCTGCCTAATACTCCTTTCCAGAGTTCTGAGTCATGCCCCACCTTGGCGTTAAAGTCGCTGAGAATGACGATCTTGTTGTCAGCAGGGACTTGCTGCAGAGCGCTGGGCAGTTCTCAGTAAACCCTGTCCTTGTCGACTTGCTCTGCTTGAAGGGTTGGAGCATATACGCTGAAGAGGGTGATACTTTGCTTATTTCCAACTGTAAGACACAAGGAGATGATGCAATCTGAGTGACCCCTTGGCAGTTTTACTAGCTTAGAGAAGATGGAATTCTTGATCATGAATCCACCACCAGAGAGATGCCTCTCTGTTTCAGTTTTCCCTGACCAGAAAAGGGTATAGTCAGCACAGTGTTCTTTTAGATGGACTTCACTGGCGAAGTGTCACTGACTACCACAATGTTGATGCCCAGCCTCTTAAATTCATGAGCCACGAGTGCAGAATGATGCTCTGGGCAGCTGCTGTTGTCCGAGTGTTTTCATGGTTCTGACATTCCAGCAGGCAAGTTTGAGTTTTTCTCCACTACTTCTGCCAAGTGGTGAAGACTATTCTTTTTTATACCATTTCGACCACATTGAAGAACACTTTTAAAAACTTTATTTTAAGGAACAATTTCTAACCAGCAGAGAAATACTGAGTGTGTGTTACTGTTGCTGTGGTACAGCAGTTAAACTCAGCTGGCTTTCTGTTAGATGTTTGCTGCTCTCCTACTCTCCACACTGGCTTGTACAGTATTTTTAATAGCAAATGGACTACGAGCTTATTCACACATATTCTATAAATAAGCCCAAGGATATTTCGACAAACTGGAGGCGCCGAGAATCAAATCACTGACCTTCCAACTGGTAGACGACACACCGAGTCACAGCCCCAAATACATCCAAATTCACAAATTGCTCATATTTATCTGTTGTCAGCCAACAGAGCAATGACAAAATATTGAGTTTAACATAGCCTATGAACAATACACAAAAGGCATTTGGCTGGTGCGCTGGATTTTGCCACAGTTATGTTGACTGAAAATTTCTACATTCATGTTTCTTAAAAACAGCAGATGTATTTCAAAATAAAATAATTGCTCAGAGTGAACCTTAGAAGCCACAGAGTCTCTTTCAGGTCTGTACTGGCAGAATGAGCTGTGCAGCAGCAGTTCCAGATTGATTTAAAGCTGCAGACTGTTAGAAACAGAGCTCCAAACCAAGGGTATACATGCATGGTTCAAACAACGATATGTGTGGTACTTTGGGCTGAAACTTGAAATGCACAATCTTGGGGGCACATGAGACTAAGATAAATAATTCTTAAAAAAATACAATGTGTAACCTTTAACTGTGTAGGAATTACAGCCATTTTTATACACAGTCAGATTTTCAGAAGCTCATAGTAATTGGACAGTTGACTGAAAAGCACTTGGATAGATCACATCACACCTTGATTAATAGATTTCGTGAGCTGGCTGCAAAATAGTTAAACATTAATCAGAATGCATTAATTCGTTTAACTACTGATGCCAATGCAATATTGTTTTGACTTGCAGGTGGACCAGATTATGAAAAGAGATTGTGAGAAGAGTAAATGAGACATGCATGAAGTTATAACACATCAGTAAACTAAGTCTGGTCCTTGATGTGATTCTGAATTGCCAGTGTGGCCGCTGGTGAAACTCAGTTTGATGGCCAAGTCGTAAGCGTTCACACAGAAACACCATACCAGCCATTTGTTGATTATATCTGTATGTCCATGTAGGGCTGCCTTACAGTCAACTTACATTACTGCCTGCAGCGTGGGTGTGCACGTGCATGCACACATACTGAAAATATTTGACTTGCAATGCAGAGAGAGATGATGTTTACTGACACAGGAGTCACTGTTGCTCCAAATGCATGCTTTTTAAAGGGATTTTAAAAAACGATAAATTCTGCTATTCATACACTCGGTTCTACTTTCTGAGGAGGAAATCAGAACTTTAATTTCCTTCCAAAATTAGAGGATATTCTTTCCTCTGGTAAGGAAAGAATATTGACATCTTTATCTCACTGTATTCTTCTTTTATATTGATTAGGGTTCTTTCGTCTGCAGGGGACCTAAAGATGTCTGCTGTTGTCTGTGTTATGGTCCTGGGTCGCTCGGTACATGATGATGTAGTTATATAAATCTTCTGAAGGTGAAGCCATACAGAGATTATTAAAATTCTAAAGACAAAAAATGGTTGGTGATCCAGTTCATGTATATTTCAACATTTATATTAGAATTATTACTATTCAACATATATTTATTTGTTTCAGTGCATTTGACAATACAGAATGTAGTTCAGGATTTAGGGGATAAAACTTACATTTAGGTCTAACTTATTGGTGGACCATTCATAACAGTCCAAACTGAGCTGTGTGTTTGATTTCGTTTTGGCCAGCACCCTCCGAGTCCTGCCCATAATCTGCTTCCATTGCATCTAAAAAAAATTGTACTGTATTAATTTATGGATTTATCACATATATCATTCTTTTTTTTATGCAGTTCGCTGCATGTAAATTTGATGTTTTCTAAGAATGCCATGTTTGCAGCTTGTCCACCCTGTTGTAACATTCAAGGCACAAAGCAGCAACCAGCATTACAATGAGTTTGTTGCTGTGACAACTGAGTCTTTTCTCTGAGTTGTCTCACCCAACCCAGTGAAAAGTGAGTATTTTAGCCATCTCTATATATTCAGTCAGTGGCTGTAGACTCACTGCTGTTCAGCTCACAGCCAAACTTTAATCATTAAATCACAAAACATTAGCAGTTTAGTTGTGTCATTTATTGTGTTTGAAAAATGTCTGTCACAGTTAGGATCTTAGAGGTGATGTGAATATGAGTCTGAAATGATCTGAATACTCTAAGACAGAACTTGAGCTATAGTTGCAAGCTTAGATATGTGTTAACATATATATTAATAAACTGTAACAGACCAGACATTCAAATGATAGACTGACCTTGTCTTTGGCTGCTCTGGCTAGTTATTTAAATTAATGTTTAGATGTGCCTAAAACAGTTTTATAGAAACATAATTCAAATGTGTATGCAAATTAAAGGCAATAAATAAGGTCTAGGAGTCTTTAGGTGCCCTGTTTTGAGCCATGATGCAGATAGAACAATAAACCCGTTGTGAAAATGTTTGCAGTCAACAAAAAAAAAAAAGAAAGAAAGAAAGATTGATGATGCTCATCAGGGAAGACTTTAGATGCCCTTAAAAAATTTGAGACTGCCCTGCTCTCTGTGCACAGAGTTGGAATGATCTTCCAGCAATGATGATGCCAACTTCTGATTGGCTGAGCATTGTCTAAGATGTTGATCAGGGATGACTCATGACCATAAATAGTACAGACTATGACTCGTCAATGAACAATATTAAAGCCATACCTACTGCTCAGCAATATTGTTCAAACAACTTGGTTGCCTTATGATTAGCAATTTCTGATGTTATACACAGTGCATTGATATCAGCAATTATGTAGGTTGTGTGTGTTATGTGGGTGGATGATGTAGTAATATTCCTGTACACACATGAGTATAATATGATATGAATACCTTGAAAGTATGGATTATGTCTGGTTTATTGTTATTTATTGTATGAATGCATTATGTAGTATACACCTTTGTACTTTCTGTAATTTGGTTACAATGGAATTTTTTTGTCTGTTTTAGGATGGTTACCAAAAAATATTTGCATAGGTCTTGTTCCCATTTACCCTCGCTTCCCATCCCTTTGTTTAATAGGCTTTTCTGATTTGGCAGGATCTGTGTAAAGGAGAAAAGCATCCTAGACTCAGAAACAACTGGTGACTGACAAAACAGAGATATTCATCCAATCCAAACATTCCCCTCTGTGTCTTTGTAGGTCCAGTAACAGTGATAAGTGGTGAGGAAGACTCTACCAGCCCCCTTCATCATGTTAACCATGGGATCATTAGCCCCTGTACTCTGGATGCTGGGCCAGCTGCGGTGGTGATTGGAATGACTAGAATTCCTGTTATAGAGAACCCACAGTACTTCAGACATGGTCACAACTGCAACAAACCCACCACCTGTAAGTGAAGACATCTAAAACAATTTTAAAGCTGTTCACTGTGCATGTGCTGAAGCATATTCATGGACATATCTTAAAGATTTGAATACTGAATTTTTAAAAACCATACAACATTAAGAGGTAGTTCACATGCAGGTCAAATAGAGGCAGATGTGTGAGATCCATTAATCCAAAGACGAACAGAGCAAGGTGAGCATAGACATTCACATCCATCTAGACCTTTGAATCTATCTACTACAAACAATTTTCAGCTCTGTCAATGTTAATGAATGCAGCAGAAGGAAAAACAATTAGCCAGTCAGCACCGTGGGGAGACTGTCCCTACTGTCAGGAAGATGTATCACATCAGAAGTATTTTAAATGTCCAGTGCTTGCTTTTTTTCCTGCCTGCTGTGAAATATGGCTACTGAACGATCAATGAAGGAAAGATGTTAACAGTTTGCTTGCTCCGCTTTTTAAAACTGCTGCAAAGCCAGCATGGTGGCATCACTACATACAGTACAGTGTGGACTTCAAGAGTTAGATTTAGTCCAATATGTTTGTCTCTAGTGTTGAAAAGAGAAATCAAATTACCATGAAAAACAGAGTGGAAGCTTTACTAGAAACGGTATTTTTGGTAAATAAGCATTAATGTATGAAAGCCTCATTATACATTATTATCACAGGTCTTAGCCACAGTAGTTCTGTGAAATTCTTTGATTTTCTCTCTCTCTCCTTTTCCACCTGTAGTCTCTCCACCTTCTCTTTGTCTTTTCACAGCACCCCCTTTACAGCCACATAAATCTCAACAACTCCCCCAAACGCGCACACACACACAGAGAAATACAAATGCGCTCTCCTCTTGCTGCTACCAGTGGCAGTGCTGATCCATCACAGAAGTCACTTTGTATGATTATCACCAGCTTTATTTCCACCGGCGTTGTTTGCTTATACCATTCACAGACAGCACTTATTTGCTATGTATTTTAAGGCCCAGATTTACAGTCTGCACCTGTGCACAACCCACTTTTGGCATTAAAGAGTCGCTGTCGGTATTTACTAAAGAGCTGCGGTGTGAGTTGTGTGACTGAAGGATGTGGACACAGGTCATTTTTTGCTGCGCGTTTCTGTTTTAGAGCGCAAAATATGGGGAGGAAAGTATTTAAATGAATCATATAATGATTAAGGCAATATACTGCAAATTGTGCTCTGTGCTCGGTGCGGTTGTGACAGTTGTGACAGAGCAAAGCCCCGAATATCTCTGCTCCCCAGTAAAACAGGTATTTTTGATGAAACAGGTTTTAGTCACATTTCTTCGTAGAGATCGATCCACGATGAAAACATCTCTGCGTGTCTTTTCCCAGCATTGCACACAAACAGAGTGACTTTGTAATGATGCTTTTTCCTCTTTGCTTTTACTTTGTTCTTACAAAAGAGCAATTACATAGCAAACTTTTGACAAATGTCAAAATGAAGCTATTAATGGGTCTCAAACAGAGCTGAAGTCCTGAAGATTGCACTGTGAAGCACCAAATAATGGCCAAATATTAATAGGTTTATTAATAAAATAAAATGTTGATGTTTTTAAATCATTCCACAAAATTTTACATTCAGATTTTCTAGATATAAAGACATTGATGGTGCATGTAATAATGTAACGCAATGTTTTCTCTGTTATTATTTGATTCAGATGATTATTATGATGTTCACTTACTTACATTTATAATGACTGATAACATCTTTGTCTTTTTCAGATGTTCAGCATATTAAACGGCGAGACATTATTCTGAAGAGGGAGCTTGGGGAGGGAGCCTTTGGCAAGGTATTCCTGGCTGAGTGTTACAACCTGAGTCCCACCAAGGACAAGATGCTGGTAGCTGTAAAGGTAAATTATTTAGATAACTAGAGAAAAGAAACTCTCTCTCACCCCAACAGGGCTTGGTATGTGTGTGTTTCTCAACTTCAGATCCTCTCTCAGAGCAGTTCACGGCTAAGATTCTGCTCAGGGTTCTGGAAGCAAGCAAACTGCAGTGGGCCAAGATGGGCCGAGACCAGGCAGAGCACCAGCACCTTTGCTATACAATCTTATGGAATTTCTATTAGAGAGCAAAAATTTCTATTTTGGATCTAATGTGAATTTATAATTTAATTTATAGTGCCAAATCACAGCAAACAGTCGCCTCGAGGCACTTTGTGGGCGCAATGGCCCACATGTCATCTGAATAACAAAAACCACTGAAAGGTTTGAAGGTAGTGATCTCATTGAAAAGCATTTACAGATCATGGAACCATAATAAACACAATAACCTTTATATGCATGCATATTTATGCACATTAGTGCCTAATAATGATTATGGTTAATTAGTAATTCTGAAAATTGTGTAGGTCAATGAGGGAGCATTGGAATGCAGTCTATTCCCATATCGACAATACAATTTCAAATTACTATGAGCTCAGGGGAGTGCACACATCTCTCAAATCCTGGCTCTGACTGAAATGACCAGTACCAAAATTACTTAATTTTGCATGCACTCTCACACCTGGCAGTCCTGCACACTGTGAATGTTCAGCATGATTTTTTTTTTTCTATAACCGACTTTGGCATCAATATCTTGAGATATATAAGGCACTTCCTTTTTTCATAGCTAAACATCTCCAATTTAATGTCTATGATACAGATACAAGCACTGGTACCCCGGATGCTTTACAGTATCTGTTCTCCGATAATTCACTGAAGAAAACTTGAAAAAGTGCTTCTGGGTAGACTTTGAAGAGTCCTATCATCATGTAGGAGAAGTGACTGAACAACAGTGATGATGTGGTGTCTTGACTGCAGTACCAGGAAAATCCAGAACCTTTGGGAGGACTGTCACCATAGTTACCAGACTGTAACCTTTAATAGTGTTGTGATATGATCATATAACAATAGCACGCACTCTCAATCTCCCAGACTCTGAAGGATCCCACGCTTGCAGCCAGAAAGGATTTCCAGCGTGAGGCTGAGCTCCTGACCAACCTTCAACATGAGCACATAGTGAAGTTCTATGGAGTATGTGTGGATGGAGACCCTCTCATCATGGTCTTTGAGTACATGAAGCACGGAGATCTCAATAAGTTTCTCAGGTAAGTCGAGCAGAGAAGCAGCAGGTGTGCCTTAGTTCTTCTTCTTCTTCTTGGAAATACGTTATTCACATGAGGAGCTAATTAAATTCTACTGCATGAGTGCATGTGAGGGCATGCACTTGTGTGGATGTAAAAGAAGACACAATCTTAAATTATTATTATCCTGAAATTATTTAATCATACCATACATGAGGTGCTCCTCTGCAAATACCTTAGTAACCAAGTAGTCTCTGGAGCTTGAAAAAGGGAGAGTGGACTTCTTTAAGTTTCTTGAAGACGTTTCACCTCTCATCCGAAAGAATAGAATAGAATGACTTTATTGTCATTATACAGAATGTACAACAAGATTGGAGAGGCTTCTTCAGTTCTCAAACCAAAAGGTGGAGAGAGCCAGGTATTTTAACCCCCCCCAACACAAGATAAGCAACATAGTGTATGCTGTCCAGTGCAGTGAAGAGTGCTCGGACCTCTACATACAACAGACTCTTCACAAACAAATGGCACAACATAGAAGAGCCACCTCGACAGGACAAGACTCTGTACATCTGCATCTAAAGGTCTCTTTTGAGGATGCCAACATTGACATTTTGGACCGGGAAGATAGATGGTTTGAAAGAAGAGTTAAAGAAGTCATCTATGGCCACTGTGAACAACCATCACTGAACAGAGGAGGTGTATTACGTCACCAACTTTCCCCCACTTACAGTCCGATTCTGAGCTCCCTCCCCAGGCGCCTCAACCCCATTCACACCTTTGTTCAGGTGACCTCAATAGGTCACTTGAAAGAATGGGGCGAGGTCCCAAATTGGTTTCACCCAAAACTACTGAATGTAATGACTCACAATCAATTATTTCCTCTGATTCCTGAAACTGAACAAAACTGAATAAATAAAACTCAGCAGCTGAAAATTACATTTACCCTGGTAAACCATAGTGCGTCACTTATCATTAAGCGACAAAGGGGATTTAATACATTTAGGTGTTTTTCATATTCTATAGAGAGTTCCAACATTTACTGCTTTAGACTATAATTTGTAATGACATTTCTGACGCTTTTAGAAATTTTACAAACCGAAAAATCAATTGAGGAAATGTGCTTGCTCATTAAGTGCTTGCTCATGGGAAGGTTGTTTTGATTGTTGGGTTTTGGTGTTATATAAATAAAACTGAATTGAATTGAAATGTCCTGACAAACCCTCTAATGGTTTCCTCAGAGCCCATGGGCCAGATGCTATGATCCTGGTGGATGGACAGCCTTTACAGACCAATGGTGAACTGGGTCTGTCCCAGATGCTTCATATAGCTAGCCAAATTGCAGGTGGGATGATCTACTTGGCATCTCAACACTTTGTGCATCGTGATCTGGCAACCAGGAACTGCTTGGTGGGGAATGGTCTTCTGGTTAAAATAGGAGATTTCGGCATGTCCAGAGACATTTACAGCACAGATTATTACAGGGTGAGAACAATTTTCTCCTTCTCAGATTCAGCATGTTAAGTGTGACATGAGTGTCAGTCCTTGAATTCACAATAGTTCTCATACCTTCCCCAAAAAGCACTGTAACCTGTATGTGTGTGCGTGCGTGCAGGTGGGAGGTCACACCATGCTGCCTATCCGCTGGATGCCCCCAGAGAGCATCATGTACAGGAAGTTCACCACAGAAAGCGATGTGTGGAGCTTTGGAGTCATTTTGTGGGAGATCTTCACTTATGGAAAACAGCCGTGGTTCCAGCTCGCCAATAATGAGGTACACTGTTATTTCCACATGTGTACAGTATGGAGTGAGTATGTGCAGTGGAGATAAAAATGCCAGGTTTTTGTGATGTTAAAAAAAATGACACCACAATAAACTATTCAAAAACTAATTGTCCACACCCTTAAACTAATCTTTTGATTTAATCACAGCATTCAGTCTTCCTGGGTAGGAGTCTATCAGCATGGAACATCTTGGCTTGGCAGTATCTTCCTTGCAAACACGCTCCAAGGGTGAAAACGCCAAGTGTTCATTCTGTGATTTTCCATATGTTCATATGTTGTTGCTTATATCCTTGAAATTGATTGGAATATGACAGAACTAATGAAAAACCAGAATAAAATCCTTGATGGATGATGAAGAACTTAGGTGAACTCAGAAGCTGGCAGTGATCAACAAACATCTCTAGATTTGTGGGATTTTGTGCTCTGGGGAAATAAGCAAAGGACGTAAGATTTTAGTTTCAAGCAAAGAATGATTTTAGTGTCGAAATGAGGAGAAAATTCACAGAGCAGCTGAACACATCTTTAGAATATGAAACACAGAGAATCACAGCTGTTTGTTCTTTGCAGACACATATGCCGCGTTTCCACTAGTACCTACTCAGCGCAGCTCGACTCGGCACACTTTGTAGGCTTTTCCATCAGGTCCTGGTACCAGGTACTTTTTAGTACCCACTCAGCCGAGATTCCAGGCGATCCGAGGCAATCTGAAAATGTGACATCGAAGAACAGCATGTCACTGATTGGCCAGGG
>JAVDPK010001349.1:520269-534868 GCA_034780415.1 Cichlasoma orientale | reverse complement strand
CACACACACACACACACACACACACACACACACACACACACACACACACACACACACACACACACACACCTGGAAATCATGTGAGAGTTCGGGGCAGAGGCAGCTGTACTGAGCAAGCAGCTCTTTTGGTCTGTCAGGGTCAGGAGGAAGACGAAGTTTGTTCAGGTCAGTTTCCAAGTCATCATCCTGGACACAGAAACACACAAATGCATAGTGACTCGTGACCCAGATTCTTCAGTGTCAATATATATTTACAGGAGCGTTTATCAAATTATTATTTTCGTGTTTGCTAATATTATAACACTGTAACAAGCTTTATAGGTGCTGGTATTTCCAATACGGGATTATTACGTTTAAAACAGAAACTTTAGACATGGGACCATAATCAAAATGTTCAAGTGTTCCAATCAGTGAGTGAGTCTTGTTTACAGTATACTGATTTCTGATTTTAGTATTTAGCGTCTTTGTATGTGGTTAGCTATGCTACTTAAGGGTTATACAATAGTACCCAGTTGTTTGAGAATGGAGTTAGGAAAAGCACTGCTACACTGCAGTGTTGTGAGATTAAATATCTGTTAAGATTCAATTGGCTTTTCTTGGAAAAGCAAACCTTGTTTTACAAATACTAACATGAATACAAAATACTTTATTTATCCCATATTTGGGAAATTCTTTTGCTACCGCAGTTGAAATGATGATACAAATTATAATAAAAAAAATAGTAAAAATAATAATCGTTTTGTTTTTTCTGAAGAAATTTTGAGAGTGCGTACGTAGCTGCTGCGGTTTGAGTTGTCAGCAGCCAATATGAGCTGGGATGTAAATGAGGAGCTATCTGAAGCTAAAAATAGCTTTACAGAGTTTGCTGGATATATTTGGAGTAAAATGTAGGTAGCTAGATAAAAGGTAGTTAAGGAAAAAGTAAGAAACCGATGCTGAATGGAGAACGGGATTTTATTTTGAAAGGCCATAACATTTACACACACCCTGTTTAAACAGTAGTAGGGATAAATTGAGCCAATGAAGGAGCCATGGGATAGTGAATTTAAAAAAAAAAAGTCCCAAAAATTGGATGTAATATTTGTGAGCTTTTATTTTGAAGGTTGGAAACACTTTGTTATTTAAAGGTGAAAGAAAGTGCAGACATTCTGTGTCAATCACTAAGTCTTTGTGTATGAAAGAGACTGTTTGAAATCATTTGAATCTTTTAAATAGTTATCAGCTTTTATATTGAAAGTCTAGCACACTTCCTGTTACATCTGGTAGTTATTTAAATGTTGGATGACATTTGTATAATCAAGTATTTATATATATATATTGTAAGTTTTGAAGGTGTTGTTCATATGATGAATAACTTTTCAACCAATCAGCATTTGAGCACAGTGTCATCTATGTTGAGCTACATGCTGTTGGATTTTTGGAGGACTGCATGTATATATGCATACCCCAGACTGCCTCCCAGCTTTATAAGCCTTGTCCTTTTTCTGGGGTAACCAACAGGCATTACGCAAAATTTGCCCATACTCCCGACCCCAACTGCTCAGATACTCTAAGGTGAACATGATGGGGAGTCATGTGCAAATATTTCACGCACAAATCTGTGATCTATCAGTATTTTCTGTAAATATAAATTTACACATAAATTTCCTGTATGTGTTTGTAATGTACAAAGATGTTTAGAACTGCCTCAAACCATGTGTATGAACCAAGGGGCATTCTCCAGAGCTGAAAAATAAAGCCAGTGCACAAGTGGTAAAAACTGCAGTTCATCTAATTTAGATGCCACTTGATTCTGGCTCCAAAACAGAGTCAATCCCCACAGACTCCCATATTAAAATGTACAACTTAGTAGGATTAAAAAGCATATTTACACCTTTAAAGTTTTTGGCCTCTCTGGACAGTTAACCCCTCACAACAACTCTAGGGTGGGGCAATATTTATTTTTTTTATAACTCTTCTACCTGAGTAACTGACACACGGCTGACAGGTTTCAGCTGGTGCCGATCGGTGTCTGCAAGTCCTCATCCACTACTTCGAGTCATTATAGTCTGTTACTTAGCACTAATTATCAGATGTGTGTGTGTGTGTGTGTGTGTGTGTGTTGCATTTGTACATTTTAGGAATGCAGCTTGCTAACCAAGCTAGCAAGCATTAGCTGATAAATTAGCATGCCACCCTTTCATCCACATGAGGTAACTTCTGGCTCCAAAAAAAAATCCAAAAACGCTGATTTTTAGGCTTCAAAGTGCTGAGTCGAAAACCAGTGAACCTATGTCATGTCCACCTTTGACATTGTCTGCGGTATGAAGACATAATAAACGTCTGGCTGTCTCAGAAATTTTAAACAGGTCTGTAAACTGAATATTACTATTACTACTAATATTGCTAATAGTAGTACTAATAATCATCATAATCATCATCATCTTATTTCTTATTCATTAACCTTCATCCTACTGACCAGGTACTGTATAGTTTTTTTTTTTGTCATATCTCCAATATTTTCAATCACTTTCTTCTTAATGATGACACATAGTTGTGTACTTTTTCTTCTTTGATTAGAGCTTTTTAAAAATACAAATGTTTTGGGGTTTCAGTCAAAAGTAACCAATTCTGACAATGCAGTTAAAAAAAAACTATTCATTCAGTTAATGTTTGCCTTGGGTCCTAAATTAAAGTATCATAGAGTAACCGATGAGATGAGGTTTATTTGCCACATGCACAGTTCCCTAAGGGGAACAGAAGCAGAGAAATCCTTTCTTATAATGTTGAGGCAGCAGAAAGTCCCACAAAAGTTCATGGCTGCACTGGAGAGCACGAGTAGTGTAGGAAGAAGAGAAAGGTAGAGAAAGTAACATTTATTTCAGCAACACCAAGTCTAACCACATATTCCCAGTATTTCAACAGCATGACTGCTGATCTTGAGTCATAATTGGTATTATGTATATTACACTTTTTCCCCTGCCTGTAGATGGGGCTGTTCACCCATTGCTGTGTTTTCACAGTATAATCAGAACATAGACACAAAGTCACTTTGATGCCATCCTTTGATTTTAGACTCTGCATTTTGAAGCTTCAGTGTTGGTGTTTTGGCTGCTGCCATGTTTGTTTTTTCATGCCAGAAGTGACCACATTTGTGTGTAAGAGATCAACTAATGCCAGCAATCGTCTTTTACAGCTGTATCCATAAACTGATCTTTCATCGTAGTATAAGAAATGGGCCTAAAATACAGCAAGAATTGCTCTGTTAGTAACAAAAGCGTAGAACTTGGAACAGGTAGTCTCCAAAATATACTGATCATTATCAGGGGTGGAGCTGTTGAATCTACCAGGTTCCCTAGCATGTTTGCTTGGAAACATATTTATCCTAACAATGAGCTTGTTGCACAGGTATACGCCTGCCAATTAGTGCAGACTAATAAACATGCTAAAAAAAATACTAGAATTTCACTCACCAGAATTGAAGCACTAATATCTTGGATGGTCTCTACCACACAGTAAGCCATAATTTCAGCTGGACAGTTGATCAGAAATGCTCCAAAAGATACCAGCAGCACTCACAGTGCACAAGTCCAGTTTAATGACTCAAAGCAGTGGATGTGAGGCGTTGCAGACACTGATTGAATGGATGAGTGAAAAGCCTTACTTGAAGTTCTTGAAGGGAGGACGTATTCAGCAAGGCAATCTGTTCATGGATTTATGTATTAACACAGGATTTCATCCAGGAGTCTTCACTCATATTTGGAGCCAGCCTGAAGTGGCTCCTACAGGGACTGCATTTTTTGGCACTTCCGCAGTGGCTTGATTTTCTAGTTGTAGACATTGTCCTTTGGAGCAGCAGGAGACTGATGGCATGACTAGCCTCAGTCTGTGTCCTTCCAGGCTCCCAATTAGACCTTGTTATACCATGCTGTCAGTCTGACAGTCTGTCTTAGCTTAAGATTAGGCTTAAAACTTTCCTTTTTGATAAAGCTTATAGTTAGGGCTGGTTCAGGTGACCCTGAATCCTCCCTTAGTTACACTGCAATAGTCCTAGGATGGGGTGAACTTTGCATGATACACTAAGAATTTCTTCTCTATACACTTCTTTTTACTCCCCAGGTGTTTATATAGCACTGCTGCACATCATTAAATTTCTCTCTCCCATAGTTTGTGTTTTCATCCTGTACACAAGCCAAGCCAGTGTACTCCTGGTTTTGGAGGTTCAAGATAGAAGGAAAGGTTTTCATGGATGTAGTGAAGGAGGACATGCAGAGGGTTGGTGTGACAGAGCAGGATGCAAGGAATACGGTGAGATGGAGGCAGCTGTGGCGCCCCCTAACAGGAGCATGATGAAGGTTGCACTGTGGATTGTCCCACGATGTCAAAACATCATGTTTATTAGAACAGAGAAACAACTGATTACACATAATTACCAGTTAACACTAAGGCTACAGTCCCACACACTGACACGAATTTCTATTGTAATATGATCTTTCTGTTAGTGTTTAAGCACAAAGCAAAGCTGATATTTTGTCAAGCACCTGTGTTTGAAGACGATAAAGGCTTCCGATTCTGATTCTGAAAAAACTCAGAGAGACCAACACAGTGACTGTACTTTCGAAACATTTA
This sequence comes from Cichlasoma orientale, assembly GCA_034780415.1. Lineage (NCBI taxonomy): Eukaryota > Metazoa > Chordata > Actinopteri > Cichliformes > Cichlidae > Cichlasoma > Cichlasoma orientale. The sequence goes on along the minus strand of JAVDPK010001349.1, from coordinate 530,260 downwards.
CAGGTAGAAATGGACTCCACAGTGCTAGAAGCCTGACTGCTCATCACTGCCTTTGTTATCTGTTGAAGGTCGGGCTCTGGTTGCTGGGCTGGGGTTGCCACGCACTCACTCTGGGGCCTTTGCTAGCTTTGTGTTAGCATGCTGTCCATGCAGATGCTTGCAGAGAGCCAATGTTGTCTCAGCAGCATAACATGGCTGTTTCTGTCCTGGACGCAGTTTGCACTTCCCCATTGCACTTTTGTCTTTTTGTGCAATAAAAATAACAGTAATGTCCATGTCTCCACTCCTCAAAAGCTGTAGTCCACCTCCTCCCTTTATATCAAGTGCACAGGAAGGCAAAAGCGTGTTTGATTTTTTTCTTTCTATCTGCCCATTGTGCATTAATTGAAGAACCTAACCACTCCACCACCATACTGCCCCAAACATAGTTTAAGCACATAAAGAAACCCGCATACACTCACATAATCTCTGTTGTTGGCCTCGTGGTTATATTCAGCTTCTTCGGCATCACTCTCGTCACTGCTCTTATCTAGACATAACAGAAAACCAACAAGTCAGTATGACTGTTGACTCCTGCAAGAGCCAAAGTAAAACTGCAGCTACTGAGTGTAGGCCTGTGAGAACAAAAGGGTTCTGAGTCCTGTTTTTGAATGTATGCACAGATATGACTGACCTCCGGAGAGGTCTGACTGGGTCATAGGAACTGAACTCAGAGATGAAGTGGGGGGAAAAAACCGTTGAAAGCTTAAAGATCTAATAGAAGGTTTTTTAGTAATTATGTATTGAACTGTGAGCCAATGAAATGGCTTCAGTACTCGGGTAATATGCTCATATGTACCTGTAAGAACTCTGGCTGCTGCATTCTGAACAAACTGAAGTCATCATACTGATGATTTGGATAATCCTGCAAATAGAGCATTACTGTAGTCTAACCTGGTTAATATGAATGCATGGACAAATTTCTCAAAGGTAGTTTGAGATAGAATTTTTCTAACTTTTGATATATTTTTCGACTGATAGATAGCAGCACAGGTTTCTTTATATTCATAAATGTGATTAAAACCAAGATCACTGTCCAAAATGATGCCAAGGTTTCTGACTTGCTCACTGTGTTTCAGAGATGGGAATGATAAATATGAACATGTCTCTGTCTCTGACTACAAAGCAATTATTAAAGACAGTTGATTGGTTCATTTGGGACCCTGATGCTTAAGGAGGTCTTGGAGTTCTAGGAACCCTGATGCTCTACCTGGTGCCACGCCTACATCTGGGAAAGCATGTTGTGTTCCAGGCAGGAGGAAGGTGTATGCAGACTGATCAGATGTGACTGGCAGAGGAATTTTAGGAAGACACTTTCTCATCAGTTGCACTGATGGCTCCACCAAACACTCCAGACATTTGCTTAACAAGCACATCTGCAGAGAAACAAGCACAAGGAGAATTGAAGCAAAGTGAGAAACTTCGCAGAAAGTTATCTAAAGCATTCATTAAAAGTTATGTTGTACCAACAGATATGCCAGAACATTTCCTCCCACACTCATGTTTATCTTTCACTCAGTCATTTCATTCATTTTGCTTTCTGTTTATTTCTGCTCTGACCTCTGCTTATCCATTATACCTCTTTGACATAATAACAGAATTTGTAAATAGATTTCCATTATGTGGTGCATGTCAAGCTTCACTGTCTGTGCCTGAGGCATGTCTTATTTCCTATTTACTGACATAAAAGGGCCTGCTTCCTGACGGAAACTCTTTAAATAAACCGTTCCTCTGCAGATGATAAGTTGGCTGTTTTACAAATACTCTTTTAAGAATTTTTGAGAGGAAAGGAAGGTTGGAGATTGGCCTATAATTAGCTAAGACAGCTGGGTCAAGTGATGGCTTTTTATCTAATGGTTTAATTACTGTCACTTTAAAAAAATCCTGTGGCACGTAACCAATTGACAAAGATAGATTGATCATAATTAAGATAGAAGCATTCATTAATGGTAGGACAGAGCAGATCACCTACTAATTGGAAGGTTGGTGGCTTGACTCTGGCTGCTCCAGTTTACATGCCAAAGTATCCTTGGGCAAGATACTGAACCCTAAGTTGCTCTCCGCTGCAACCATCAGAGTATGAATGGGTGTGAATGTTAGATAGAAAGCACTTAGCCGCAGAAGGAAGTGCTTGTATGAATTTGGCATGTTGGCATGTTGTATAAAGCACTTTGAGTACTCAAAATAGAGTAGAAAAGCGCTATATAAGAACCAGTCTGTTTACCATTTACCATTTTTGGAATGGGTTCTAATAGACACATTGATAGCTTGGAGGAAGTAATATTGAAGTTAACTCAGAAAGATCAAAGATACACAAAGATACGTCTGTGAGATGACTATGAATAATTTTTATTAAAATTTTTATTTGTGATGAAATGAAAGTCATTACTAGCTAAGGTTACTGGAATATTTCCCCTAGAATCGAGCGTAACAGAAACTGTTAACAGTTTTTGATGCGTGTCACATAGAATCATTATTTTATATGCTCCACAATTGCCAAGACTTTGGGGAAGAACAAAAAATTAATAGAAACAAAAAATTACATGTTTTGTGTGCATAGGGTTCGAGTTAAGTTTGTGGTAACGACTTTGACTTCAGAGCGTTTACAAAGTTTATGACTAATGACCCTCAAGTGGTGACCTCAACATGACATTTCCCCAGGTTCCCAAATGAAATAATAATCTTCTATTTTCATAACAACAATGACCAACCTACAGGAGCATATATGTACCGATATTACAAAACATGTGGTTTGACACTGTAGCACTACCCTGAAATGTTGTGGTCCAGTACAGCACTGACTAACAAATGGTCAGAACTACTCAGGTTCCTTTCTTTGGGTTGAAATACTAGCAGTATCACAGCAGGCTTCTGAAGACAAGACACCCAACAGAAGTGATGACCAGCTCTCACAGCTCCACGTACTGGACATGGAGTTGCGCTGGTTCCTGCAGTCTTGAACCCTGGACTCTTATTGGCTGTTACATATCACCTCATGTGCTCAGTAGGTGGTTTTAGTGAACACCCACTAATTATACATTATGTTGTATACCATAGAGAGAAACAACAAGGGAAATGTGATGTTCATCAGATAATACTGAGTTCCTGCTGCCACTAGGTGGTGCTATATGGCTGTGATTCAATGTTGACATGTACATGTCTCCCAGCCTTGACCATTATCAAGCATGTGGAGTTTGGGCCAGATCAGAATAACAACCTCCTGTGCTATGGAAAAAAGATTAAGTCCAGTTACAAATACTTTGAACTTACCTGTGTACTTTGATATAGTATTCTGATACCTCCCTGGGATACAAAGGCCTGTCTGCCTGCAGTGCTGTCAGTGGCCTTAAGGAGGCAGCACAGCAGTGCGTGACGGATTGCGATGGCAACATCTTGAGTATCCTTGCTATGCCAGTCCTCATAAAGCCACAGGAGTCCAGAGATGAAACCCTTAGATACTGCAGAATGAAGGTTTGCCTCTGTGAAGGCGAGACAGACACACAAAAACAGGAAAGGAACATCAGAACATTTACATCTGAGATCCTTTTTTTTGTCAACATATACTTCAGTAATGACTGACTGGATACAGTGTAGCTGGACACCCAGAAATGCATGAATGTATTGCAGACTAACTAAAGAAGTGAGAATGCACTTTGAATGATCCAAACTACTTCTGGCCTTTGACTGTGTCTATCTTTGTTATGTCAAAACAAACAAGCAAAAACACAGAAAAGAAGCGTTTGCCTGCAGTTTAGTAGTGAGGAAATTTCACAACTGGACTTGTTGCACAGGTGGCATCCTATCGCGGTACCACGCTGGAATTCACTGAGAGCGACCCATTCTTTCACAAATGTTTGTAGAAGCAGTCTGCGTGCCTGGGTGCTTGGTTTATACACCTGTGACCATGGAAGTGATTGGAACACCTGAATTCAATGACTTGGATGGGTGAGTGAATACTTTTGGCAATATAGTGTATACAGCTAAAAAACATTCTTAATCAGAGTATAGCATGGAGTCAAACTTCTGGGACACTGATCTGGTCAGGTAAGTAGCAGAGGGAGTCGTTAATCAGTTTCAGCTGCTTTGATGTTAATGAAATGACCAACAGGTGCGCTAGAGGGGCAACGATGAGACAACCCCCAAAACAGGAATGGTTTTACAGGTGGAGGCCACTGATATTCTTCCCTCCTCATATTTTCTGTTTGGTTTTTTTTTCACTAGTTCTGCATTTGGCTAGGGTCAGTGTCACTTCTGGTAGCATAAGGTGATACCTGGACCCTACAGAGGTTGCCAACTTAATCTGTGCCATTGACGGAAGGTTTGCTGCGTCCATCACAGTCTCAAGAGCATGGAGGAGATTCCAGAAGACAGACAGTTACTTTGGGAGGGCTGGACAGGGCCATAGAAGGTCCTTAACTCATCAGCAGGATCTGACCAAAATGAATTCAGCCAACACTAACTCCATTTAGAGAGCATTCATCAGCTAAAGACTCCTTAATGGGTTACATAACATTGATTGCAAAATCAACCTGTGACCTAGGTGCCAAGGGCACCCTTATGCTAGGACAAGTACTCTGAACTGTCCCTTGGAAACTCACTTCTTGCACCTTCCCTGCCTGCACTTACTATACTGAGGCCTACTCAAAAGCCTTGATAATACTCTGATGCAGACATGGACAAAGACAGCTGGAGACCCAGCAGCCGAGTAGTCATTCTTTTTATATTTCTTTGAAGTCTGCTTAAAGTCTGCCATGTGGGGTGCATGCCTGCATTGTAATGTAAATTCTCCATAGTCATAAAAAGCAGGCACGCACATGGACATCAGCATGGACCCTCGTGCTCACTGTTGGATGACAACATTTATGTCACTCAGACCCTAGAGGACTCGTGGACACTGAAAATATAATTGTGGCTTTATCCTGTCCATGAATCTGGCTGTCCACTCCTGAATTTTTCAAGCTTGGTAAATGCCAATGCAAATGCACTGAGGTGTTTAATAGGCTTTTTAGTTTTGCTACTGTACCCCACCACAGTGGACTGTAAATCAAACAATCAAGATGTGACTGAACAGCAGACTTCATGACTGCATGAACAGCCATTTTTTTACATACTCCACCATTTTTAAGAGGTTCCAAATATATGGGACAAAACTAACATAAAGCTCGCTTTTTATAGTTGGATGAAAATTATTGCAGCCATTGTATGCCTGAAGTCTAGAATCCATGTACATCACCAGATGTTGTATTTCCTCCCTTGAGTTGCTCCGCTAGGCCTTTACTGCAGCCACCTTCAGTTGCTGCTTGTTTGTAGGAATTTCTGCACTCAGTTTTCCAGTATGTTTTGGGTCTTTAGCCACTTGCACTGTGAAGTGCTGTCTGATCAGTTTTGCAACATTTGCAACAATCTGAGCAGAGAGTATATCCCACTTCACAATTCATCCTGCTGCTGGTATCAGCAGTCACATCATCAACAAAAAGCACTCCAAGAGACCAAAACTCCTCCAAGACAGCTCACTCTCTAGGCACTATTTCCTTTTAAGGGATTAGTATTGTATTTTGTATATATTAATTTTATTTTTATTTTCTTGTTTTAAAAACATACTTTAAGAAGTTTGTAGCGCAGTAAAAATCAGATAAGGTAAGGCTCATCTTCTCATCTCTAGTGCTTTAGATCAGGGTTTATAGAAGGTCACTTCTGAATAGTCCAATGTTTTGCTCGTAGCCATTCCTGGATGTTTGTGTTTGGCTCATTATCCTGTTGGAGGACCGATAAGATGTGACTGAGACAAAGCTTTCCGGCACTGGGCAGCACATTTCGCTCCAGAATCCCTTGATAGTCTTGAGATTTCATTTTACCCTGCACAGATTCAAGATACCCTGTGCCAGATGCAGCAAAGCAGCCCCAGAACACAACTGAGCCTCCTCCATGTTTCACAGTAGGAACAGTGTATTTTTCTTTGTATGCTTCATTTTGGCGTCTGTGCTCCAATTTGGTCTCATCTGTCCAAAGGACACTCTCCCAGAAGCTTTGTGGCTTCTCAATATGCATTTCGGTAAATTCCAGTCTCTATTTTTGATGATTTGCTTTCAACAGCGGTGTCTTCCTCCATTAAGTCCACTTTGGCTGAAACAGAGACGGGTGTGTGAGCTGACCCTGGAGTTTACCTCTGATCTCTTTAAAAGTTGTTAGTTTAACAGTTTCCTATGCAAAACTTATTTTCAATCTTTTTTAGGGGTACCATCATTTTTGTCCAGGCTAGTTTCATTAGTTCTTTTTTTTTAATCATTCTGTTGAACCACAATTCAAAAGCAATGTCGGATTTTTCATGAGCTACTTTTCAGTTAATTTTTTACTTATTATTACTTTTGTCAGTTTCAAGTTATTTCAGTGACCACCGTGGGTTTTTCTTTCTTTAACGGAAGGGTACCAACAATTTTGTCCACGTCTGTGCAAATAGCAAAGGTTAGCTTGCGACTAGGGAAACTATCCCGTTTTTGTGACACCGCTTCATTGGACCTGTGTCACCTCCCCCTGGACCTTGCTTCACGTGGGGCGTAAAAAGATTTCATCCGGCTAAGTGGGTCATGATGGAAAAACTTTGAGAACCACTGCATTAACGAAAGGGTGCCAACAATTATGTCCATGTCTGTAGTTGAATTTAGTTGATCCTCAGGGTTTGCTTTCCTTTTATTCATTAGCCTTTATGGTTCCTTAGTTCTAGGTGTTGTTGTTGTGGTTTTTTTTAGTATTTTCTTGTATTCTGTGCTCTGCATGTCTTTTGTCCTGTCTCCTTCCCCTCAGCCCCAACCAGTCACAGTAGTTGGTTCTACTACTGGAACTACTCTCCATCGATTTATCTAGTAGATCCACTGAATGTTCTAGCATGTTATCAGTTAATGCTACATTTTTTAGCAGCATAATATATAGTTATATTCTGATGATAACTGAAGAAGTAACATTTTACAGAGGGCAGAAAGCTGAAGGTGCCCAAGAGATTGCAAGAAGATGCAGGAGCTGTCAGTATATATAAAAGACACAAGACAGGCAACGGTATGAAATGAGCTTGTTAAATAAATTGCCTCTGTTTGTTTTCCTGTAAATGTCACTGCACCCCACCACACTGTTACATACATTATTGACTTTTTAAGGGCAGTGTTACACATGTCTGCTGTCTGCAACAAGAAACAAAATTGCCAGGAAACCCCATAAAAGGTGGCGTTCTGTAATCATAACAATCTTGATGTCCCTCTACAAGTCCAGTTCAGCTAGTACACTCTGCCTGGCTTTCCATATTTCTGTCAGCACATTCAATATAGCCCGTAAGTATAAGTCAATACACAGAATATTTACCATTGTAGCCGAAAATATTACAGTTGCATTTACTAGCAATTGAACAAGCAGTTGAATAAATTGTACTGAATCTAATCTAAGAAATCTTACCGTCTTCCCTCTCTGTCAACTGCAGGCTGAATTTATTATGGATGTCACCTGAGCGATGAGTCTGGTCTCACTGTAAAACATTTCAGTGAGTATGTTGTAAATAAAAATGTGAACAGCTGTTGTAAATTTTGTTTTGTTTTGTTTTTTTATGGAAAAAGAGAAAACATTTCTAAGTTTTATTGGTCAAAAACAAAATATAAATTGATCAGGGAAATATCTGATACAGTTCTTCATATCACCCATCATCTGACTTCAATCTTTTTTTGTTTGTTTTTTGCTTGTTTTATATTCTGTTAACTTTGCATAACCATTTTATGAATGTCTCACTTTGAAATGTGAGACATTTAAAGAATCTCAATTGTACATCATCAATATATCATCAATTAAATTAAGTGTATTAATACATGTTAGTGTATTATCTCCAATTAAATCAGCAGATGCCTTGAACATTAGCAATAGATAACCTGTGTTAGTTTGACAGCAAATTTTGATTTAGTTTAATTTAGTTTCAGTCATAATTTATTAATCTGAATTGTTTCGTTTTAGTCTAGTTTTAATCAACTAATAATAAGATTATAAGGCGAATAATATTTGCTGGCTAAAATCAAATGTGTGAAGGGTAATACATTTCTTTTAAAGTTTCCCTTGAATTTCTGAAGTGATTCTTTACACTCAAGGCTTTTAAACACCGAGCGAGTTGCAACAAAAATGAGACAAAATTCAGATTTTTCCAGATGCATACTTGTCATGTAACAAACATGTTGTGTTTTTTCAAATAATAAAACGCACTGAGTCAACATCAAGCGATCATGAGCTGGTCCTGACATTTCTAAACAAGAGAAGGAACAAACAGATTCCAGGTTCGTCAGATTGTGAGGAGAAAGCCGCAGCAGGGAGAATTTCATGATTTGATCCAGGAGTTGAAGCTGGATCAGGACAAAATAAATAAATAAATAAATAATAATTTCATAGATCTGACTGACCCGGAGCAGCCTCTGTGGGTCTGAGGTAAAACAGAATTATTGTACTCTTTCTATATCACTGTATATTCACGACTGGTGCACGATTTGAGCTACGAGTGCACTTCTATTAACAATAGGTGAGTCTGAAAATATTTTTAACGCACAAAACATTCACATTAATTTTACGCTTCCAGCTTTAAAGGCCTTTAGATTAAATGAAGCATCACTTACCTGTTATGGAACGGCATTAATGTTTGAATGTGCGATATACACAGACACACTGTGGTTATTTGAAACACAAAGAGCATCAATTATCAGTGAACAGCGGACGCGAGATATATATTGTTTATAACAAACTGCATATGACATTCTTTATAAAATTGAATACCATAAAAGCAGCAGTGCCATTAGTGCAGAAAAACCCCAAAAATAAAACAAGCAAACTGTCAATAGTTTAGTAGTATTAACTATAAAAAACTATTTGCTGTAATTCACTATTCATTGATCAATATTTAAGCTGAAATTCATGAAGAAAAAGAATTATAATCCCGATTTAGAACTAAATTCAAGAAAAAATGTCTCCAAATATTGAAAATGTATTTCTCAAAAGCTGCCAGCAGAAGAATGCAATGATTCTGTTTCAGCATTTTCAACATCAAAATAATAACTGCTGAAAATCAATGGCGGCAAATATCACAATAAAAACACCTCAAAATTAGATTATTCATATGGTTGCTATAAAAGTGCTGCCAGTGTCTCCCCAGAATACAACAGATTTATTTGGTGGTACCGGTGTATTCAGTGTGAGTGGTGTCTGTGTCACCTGTGACACCCTCGTGGATGTCCTCTGTTTAGGCTTTGCACAGCATTTTAAAAGAAACCTAAAGACAGGCTGCTTTAATGAGGATCCTGCTGCTTCTGCTTCCTCTGGTTCCTTAAAATGAAGCTTAGGTATAAGTTCAATAAGGAAGATCTGAAATTGCTTATCTGCACACTTTCCCAAGTGTTCGGCCATTTGTCTATTTGACATCACCTCCACTTTCCTGCGCTGTCAAACTCAATGCTGACCTCATCATTTCTAGTCCAATCATCTTTCTGCCCGCATTCCTTGAGCCAATCAGCCTCCGCTCACCGTGCTTTAAATATCAATGCTTATCTGTCATTCTCCCTTCCAGATTCATCCATGCAACCCCCACCTCAAGTTCACCATTTAAGAGCTCCTCCCAAGCCTCCATCTTGGTCTCCACCACAACCAGCGTCTAGACTTCAACCAGCTTCAATGGGCCATCGGAGTCTAATCGCCAAATAGCCATTTGTATCAATAAATCATGTTCAATTTCTCCCAGTGATCTCTCCTTATTGAATTCAGTTCAGTCCAACTTTATTTATACAGCACCAAATCACAACAGTGACTTCAAGATGCTTTATACTGTAAGGTAAAGACCCTACAACAACACAGAAAAAAACAACAACCAGAAAACCCCTATGAGCAAGCACTTGGCGACAGCGGGAAGGAAAAACTCCCTTTTAACAGGAAGAAACTTCCAGCA
>JAVDPK010001349.1:490462-500575 GCA_034780415.1 Cichlasoma orientale | reverse complement strand
CCCTAACCCTAACCCTAACCCCAGACATACACACAGACACCCACACACACACAGACAGACAGACACACACACACACACACACACACACACTTAAAGGTAATCCAACATTGCATCAAACAAACGCTTTCAGACTTCCATATAACCACTGAAAAATGCCAAGCATTCCCATCAGGAACTACTAATCCGCAGGTGAAATGATAGACATATTGCTCTCCAAGACAGGATTCCCCTGGCTTGACACAGCCATATGTTGCACACCCACACACATTTCCATTTCTACAATAATGAGGGGAGAACCCTCTGTGTTGCTCCAGCTGTCTAACTTCACTGATGCCTTCAGACAGCAGGCTGGAACAGTGATACGGGTGTCTTGGCTTTCCATCTATAACTCATTTGAGGAGAGCAGCACACATAGCAACTGCTCACAGCTTGCTACTGCTGTTGTATAACCAGTGTTGTATTCTTATGTACTGTCAGTAAGCCTGTTTCATTATGTCTCATGTTATTTAGATAATGTATATTAATTTTCATCTATTATTTATTTATTTATTTATTCAGTAGTTGTTCTCATTTATTTATCATTTTCATTAGGACTTAACATCACTTTCTGACAAGATCATATATGGACTAATGTAGTCTGCACTTTTTAATCATTTACATTTTATTAATTAATCAAAGACCCAGACAGAGTTTTAATTCTTTTGAAAGTATGACTCTTAGTGTTGTCCACCCTAATTGGGAAATTCAAAAACCTGTTTTATTTGTTATTATCGTCCACCTGGTCCTTACTCAGAGTTTCTGTCTGATTTCTCAGACTTTTTATCTGATTTAGTGCTCAGTTCACATAAAATAATTATAGTGGGTGATTTTAACATCCATGTAGATGCTGAAACTGACAACCTCAACACTGCATTTAGAATAGAATAGAATAGAATAGAATAGAATCCACCCAATCAACCCACCCACCACTTTAATCACACTCTGGATCTTGTCCTGACATATGGCATAGAAACCGAAGACTTAACAGTATTCCCTGAAAGCCCCCTCCTGTCTGATCATTTCTTAGTAACATTTACATTTACTTTAATGGATTACACAGCAGTGGAAGTCTTTCTGAAAGTGCTGTAACTAAGTTTAAGGATATAATTCCTTCATTATTATGCTCTTCAGTGCCATGTGTCAACATAGTGCAGAGCAGCTACCTCTCAATGATGCACTGAGTGTTTCTTCTTTACTCACCTGTGTGTGTTTATACACCACTCTGCATTTAATCATTAGCTATTATTAATTTCTGGCTCTCATCCACAGTATGTCTTTTGTCCCTCCTTTTACCCCCAATTGTTTATGGCAGATAGCTGTGCCTTCCTGAGCCTGGTTCTGCCTGAGGTTTCTTCCTTGTTAAAGGGACTTTTCTTTCCCACTGTCATTCTGTGCTTGCTCATATGGGGTCATTTGTCGGGGGTTTCTCTGTATTATTGTAGGGTCCTAACCTTACAATATAAAGTGCCTTGAAGTGACTGTTGTGATTTGGTGCTGTATAAAAAATAATTGAATTGAATTGGAGACTTAGCAGATGACTGGTGATGACGGAGGAAGCAGAAACCCATGAGAGGCACAGGACCCACAGGCTCATGTTCAGACTCAGATCCAGGCTGAGACATCATGGGACCTACCAAGCACCGGGACACCAATGACACAGGAAGACATCTGCAAAATCACTTAGGTGATGGAAGAAAATTGGTAAGACCTGACTCAAAGAAACATCTCAGAAAAAGAAATACAGTGTTTTAATAAAACATTGCATTTAATAGACAAACGTCCAACTGGTACCTGCAGTACCTGGTATGTACTGCAGGTACTGCAAAAAGAATCTGTTCCACCAAGCCGCCTCTCAAAATAATCTGTGCACCTTTATCTCCTTTTCTGATGTCAAGTTATACATGGGCAAAAAGTGTTTAAAGACTGTGTATCAAAGTCAGCATATAGCATCAAATGCAATCAGGAGATACTCAGATAGTCTGCAGCCTGTATTCAGAAACTCGCTTTAAACTTAATTAGGTCCGAATTAAGAACATAAAAGTCATTCAAGGCTCATCTTCACTCAGAAATCTTTACGTCATTGGTGTAAGACATTTTTCCGTCAGTGCAACAGGCATAACATATGATTATTCACATTCATGGTGTTTTATGTGCCTTAAGCTTTATGTGGAGGGGAGGAGTCCCAAACTCAGAAACTGTTATCCCTGTAACTGACTCTGAAATTCAGTAACTCTCTTTCTGGAACAGGCATATCATGATGATAGACATATATAGACAGACTTTATTGTCATTCAGATGGCCTAATTCCTACCAACGCTGGGATTCTGTTTTGCTTTGATGGGCCATCGGAGTCTAACCGCCAAATAAATTAACTGAGTTCTGTATATCAATAAATAGTCAACTTTTCCAAATGATCTCTCCTTATTGAAATAATGATGACGTTGATGATGTCAGGTTGTTGTTTCTTGTGACTCTTGTCTCTGACTGTTAAACCCTTCAGCCTCTAGGGGCTGATAGTGGACTTTCAGACTTTTATTTATTTATGGTTCAGCAGCTCCGCAGCCCCACGGCATCTGAAGCATGTCAGTTTTTAACACCCCCCGCCCGGATGTAAATCACACTGCAATTGAAACTTGAAGCAAAGGGGGCCCTTCCCGATTAAATGTACCCATAAATCACCACCCTTATCCACGCGGACTAGCTGATCCACACTGACAAGCAGAGCCAGAGAGAAGCAAAAGGACAGATATATGTTTACACAGCCTTAGCTCACACTGCAATAAATGAAATGTTATTCATCAATATTATAGATTGTGGAAGACACTGCTCTACTCTAATGTGCAGTATCTGCATCTTTACAGCATTTTTCTTTTCTTACTAACCACTTAATGTGCTTCTGACAACCAGACTAAAGAACATATGTGTACATTAGCACATACATTCTGTATGCATTAATGTGCACATCTGTTTTGTTGTACGCACTTGTATGCTTTAACAATCTCACACTCACCAGTTACCTTAACATAGAGATCTGTGATCTGTGAGAGGAAAACACAGTACCATAAGAAAATCACAGTGTCGCACCGACACAGCGAGAACACACATACCATGTTCCCGACTGTTATATATTAAAAAAAATCTCTTTTATTTAAGCATTGTTGTTACAACAGCCGTACAGAGTAAATGGTCAATTTCAGCAAGGCTGTAGCCTTTGAATAAACATTGGCAGAATTAAATCTACGGGTGAGGCTGAATAGTGCACAGGAAGGTTCCTAACTGAGTACAGTGACCCCAAAATAGTTGTAACAAATTCTCAAAGTACTACGGAAGGGTGCTTCAGTACTTCCTTTGTTACCTCCTGTAGCATACTATATTGGGTCATCCTTTATGAAAGGAGAGGAGATCATTCTAACCTGTAATTTAACACACCATCCAACCTTTCATGAAAATGATCAGCAAAACTGACAAAGTGGCGCCGACCATGTCAGTGTCAAATATACCTGCAGTGCCATTTCATGCTACAACCTGCTGGTATGTTTAGAATTTTCAACAGCAGCCTGTTAATTCCACAGCGGAACTGTGAACATTAAGAACCGGGACCTCGCCCTGAAGGTCTGCTGGAGGGGCTCGTGGCTGGGCCCATGCCTCAAGAAGCTATAATGCCCATATTAGCCACATAGGCCAACTCTCCCGTGAGCCCATCATCTACCATCTGTAGTCATTTAGGGGTAAGCTGCAATGTGGATCAGGCAGTTAAGGGCAGAGCTCTTGACAGTCTGATCCCCAGTTGCTGAAACTGGCTAAAGGGCCAAGAAATGCCACCTATCCAGTGGGAAAGAAGCCTGAGGTAGTGTGTGAAGCTGAGAGGTGAAAGCTATAGATAGGCTCACTTCAATGTGCAGCTCAGGTTCAGGAAACAGTCTCCTGGAGAGGGGCTGGATTTTATTTAACTCTGGAGTTCAAATCAAATAGGCCCTTACTGAAACTGTACATTTGACATATACAAAAAGATTCAGAAAACATTTATTTAGTTTTAAAATAAATAACAGCATTAAGAGATGACACGGGAAGAATAATACAGAAAAGAATACAGAAAAGTAGAGTGGAATAGTCATGGAGATGAAGAAAGTAGACAGGAGTACTGGGATGCTAGGCGTACGGCAATGCAAGAAGTGCAAAGAAAACGGCATAAAATGAGATTCTAAGGAAGGAGAAAAGGACTTGTACTGATTGACTAGGCAGAGACATCCAGCTGGGAAGGATGAGCAGCAGTTTAGTGCGATTGAGGACAGAGAGGGAAATTTACTAATAAGTGAAGAGAGTGTGTTGAAAAGATGGAAGGAGCGCTTTGAGGAGCCGATGAAGGTAGAAAATGAGAGAGAAGAAGGTGAATGGAGGACAGTTAGTAAATCACAAAGTGAAGAGGATTAACAAGGAGGAAATGAGGGCAGCTCTGAAGAGGATGAAGAGTGGAAAGGCAGTTGGTCCAGATGACATCCCTGTGGAGGTATGGAGATGTCTAAGAAAGAGGGCAGTGGACTTTTTAAACCAGAATGTTTAACACAGTCTGAGAGGATGCCTGAGGAATAGAGAAGAAGTGTGCTGGTACTGATTTTCAAGAACAAGGGTGAGATGCAGAGCTGTAGTTACTACAGAAGGATACAGCTGATGAGCCATAATATGAAGATATGGGAAGAGTTGTTGAAGTTCGGTTAAGAAGAAAGGTGACAATTAGTCAGCTGTAGTATGGTTTCATACTGAGAAGGAGCACTGCAGATGTGATGTTTGCTTTGACAGTGTTGATGGAGAAGTATAGAGAAGGTCAGAAGGAGCTTCAGTGTGTCATTGTGGGTCTAGAGAAAGCAGATGATAGAGTGCAAAGAGAGGAATTGTGGTACTGTGAGGGTGGTGTAGGACATGTATGAGGACAGCGAGACAGTGAAGTATGCAGTAGGAGTAAAAGATGGGTTCAAGGAGAGGGTAGGATTACTCCAGGGATCAGCTCTGAGCCCCTTCTTGTTTGCAATGGTGATGGACAGGCTGATAGATGGAAGACTATGATGTTTGCAGACTACATTGTGATCTGTGGTCAGAGGAGGAAGCAGGTGGAAGAAAATCTGGAGATGTCGAGGTATGCTCTGGAGAGAAGAGGAACGAAAGTCAGTAGAAGCCAGACAATTCAATTCATTTTTATTTATATAGCGTCAATAATAATAAATCATGATTAAATGTGGAGTGGTGTATAAACAAACTGAAGAGGTAAGTGAAAAAGAAATACTCAGTGCATCATGGGAACACCCCCCCCCCCCCACACACACACACACACACGTACACATCTGAATTTGGAAGCAGGAAATTAAAATTCATTCCAAGTCTTTATATCTTTGAGACATTCCTGCAGTTTAACTAATTGATGTGTCATCTGGCTTCATGGATAGATAAAGCTGGGTATCATCTGCATAACAATGAAACTGTATGCAGTGCTTTCTAATAATACTGCCTAAGGGAAACATGTATAATGTAAACAGAACTGGTCCTAGCACAAAACCCTGTGGAACTCCATAATTAACTTTAGTGTATGAAGACGACTCCCCATTGACATCAACAAATTGTAGTCTTTTAAATAGATATGATTCAAACCGCTGCAGCGCAGTACCTTTAATACCTATAGCATGCTCTAATCTCTGTAATAAAATAATATGGTCAACGGTATCAAAAGCTGCACTGAGGTAAGATTAGTAAAAAGACTTGTCTCGTGCTAATCATTTTGGATAATCATATGTGATGTGAGGAGCAGAGTGTGAAGCAGTTTTAATAACTCAGCACTTTAGCTAGGATTCACATGATGAAGAGGGGACATCACCTGCTGCCATGGTGGGACTGACAAAACAGCCAAGTTCAACATGAGCAGGCTCCACCGGGCATTTCCAGATTAGCACATATAAGAAATCACTTTGTTGGCCAGTTGAGCCTAATTTAATCACCTTGACTTTTCATTAATATTTTTTATCCCTGTATAAATATTGACAGTTAGCTATGTCACACACTCCTCAGGCCTATTTTTTGTGTGCTCTGATTTTTTGCTGTTCTATTATTGGGCTTTATTAATTTAATTTACAAGGACTGCTTTTCTGAGCTCATGAAAAGATTTTAGAGATAGGTGGTTCTCATAGAAAAGCTACTTTATACGCACAAGAATTTATAGGAAATGATGCATTACTGTAGCTTAACCTACCCAACAGAACATAAAGTACTTAAAATGATCTCAACCTTAGACATGTGATAGTAATACATGTAACAGTAACACACTGACAGTAGAAATGTTTTCTGCAGAATAAGTGCTTTTGACTTTGATACTTTAAGTTAAATAATACAGATTTACTTTTATAGTCTGGTGTTTCTACCTTTACAGTCCAGAGTCATTGTCAGCAAATGGTAACTATTGATCATTGATCATTAATGTTTTTAAAGATATTTTTCCTCCAAATTGCACTTTTTCAAAAGTTTAGTTTCATACAATATAATAACAGTAATCCTAATAATCCTATTTCTCCATCCAACAAAGAGTGCTGAAAGGTGCAGACATTGTTGAGTGTAGCAAGATGCACAGAACAGGCAAGCAGCACAAAATCAGGAAAGTGGCAACAGTATGCTAAACAGTGAAAGATCATATGGTGGTGGTGGTGGTGATGGTGATGGTGGTGGTGATGGTGATGGTGATGGTGATGGTGATGGTGGTGGATGGTGTCAGTGACTCTGCCCTACTGTAAAAGTCTACACAGGCTGTTTCATTCACTCCCACCTCCAACCACACAATACACCAACACGCAAAACTTGCACATTTATTTGTACTTGCAAATCAGGTGATTTTATTCAAGCAGCCTATACCAGTGATCCTTTTGCTGTTTGCAGCAACTGACAAAACTAGCAATAGAAAAAATAGCTAATGTTTTGGACAGCCCTGGAAGTTCAGACATGCTACTGAACATGCTGCCTTTCCCACACCATGTTTTGGCTCTAAATCCACACAGGAGTCGGGCTAAATCCATTTAGCATAAGTTGAATTAACCAGTTTGCCCCCCCTGATTTCAGTTCAGTTGTAAGTAAGCTAAAAATCCAATTGTAAAAATTGTTTGCCAAAATGCACAGGTGTTAAAAGCTTAAAATTACAACAAAATTATTAACTTCTACACTTTGTACTGAGGAAATCAAGAAAATAGATTTCCTACTTCCTGTTACATAAGTTTATCTTGTAACTTCATCTCACCAGCTCTGTTTCTGATGTGCAATAAGCTGAAGACAAAGTTTGTAATAAAGAAAGAAGCTCTTGGTGACAATAAGTGGTTACACTTCACTACAATCATGTTGCTGACAATGCCTGTAAATATTTTGCATGCATTAGTGGAAATATTTGTTGAAATGTTCAGGGTCAAAACATCTGACATATACATCTGGAAAATACAGTTTTTATCTTTCTACTTTGTTGTTCATCTTATCTTTAGCCTTATTTTCTGTTAAGCGTGCCAGTGAGCTATGACAGATAACTCCCCTAAGTGCAATGGAACCATCCTTGACATGTTTTCCATGTGTAAGACTTCACGATGTCTGCTGAGTGGCTTCATGATCGTGTATTATCAACACTTACAGTTGTAGTTTCACATAACTGTCAGTGACACTGTTGAGTTCTGGTGCATTCCATTCTCTAATTGTTAGCTGAAAAAAATGTAAACTAGTCACAGACATCATTCTTCTGGTTCTGCATACAATATATGTACACAGAGAACTGAGATCATTAAATACAACGCCAAACCAAAAATTCTGTGCGTTATCTGTTCAATTCAATTTGATTTTATTTATATAGCCCCAAATCACAACAACAGTCGCCTCAAGGTCCTTTATACTGTAAAGTAAAGACCCTACAATAATACAGAGAAATCCCAACAATCAAAACGACCACAATGTGAGCAAGCACTTGGCAACACTGGGAAGGAAGAACTCCCTTTTAACAGGCAGAACCAGGCTCAGGGAGGGGCCACCATCTGCAGCGAAATCTAGTAAACATTTAGTATCCAGAGAACAATATTAGGCCATTACCAAAACATTAAACCATAAATAAGAATGACAGTTTCCTTGTCTACCCTTTAATATAATCAAATCACTTATGTGTCATTAGGCCACTGGATGCTACTTTGCTCTTCTCTGTTATGCCTCTGATCTGACATCTTAGTACTGCGGAGAGTCGACACAGCATGCACGGTAACATTCAGGACATAAGAGCCACATAGCAGAGATAGCAGGCCAGTCTGACTAGCACTGGAGACACTAGATCTCTGCAGTCAGCCTTTCCATGACAACAGAAGCAAAAGCTGCTTTCCATAACTGTCATTCTTTGCATTTTGACACTCACAGTTGCAGTTTATTAGTATGATTACTTCTTTCAGTATCGATGATTGTAATGAGAAAGATAATATTGAAATCCTCTATTTATTTAGCACCAAATCACAGCATTAGTCACATCTTCGGTTCAGAGATGTGTAAGTACTAGTTGTAAGCCATCAAGAACCGCAGATTTCTCTTATTCAAAAAGAAGTTGAAACTATTTCAATTTATAAATGGATGTGTAATGAATTCACATGCCAATATTAGATCTTTCAACTGCAACTAAATGCTCTTGCATTTAGTGCCAAGCCTGAACCCTGCTTCTCGGTCTCAATGTGTACAAGCATACAGACACTCATGCCAACCTTACATAGGCTGCCAAGTAGACCCCCCTCCCCCCACCAGGAGAGTATGCATGTATAGACATGCGATGTGCATGTCTGTATTTGCATGAGAAAATTTCTGATAATCCAAAATTAGTTTTACAGCATCACAAAGAACCCCAAACAAGCAACCAGAGTCAAATGTTAAGTCATCCAATAAACAATGTGGACCCCACAAAGCTTTGATTGCAAGATCAGAGAAGCGACATAAAATCAAACACACAAAAGAACTCTTGAACATTACATGTTCTTCACACACACTCAGTCTTGCCTACCTGTGTAGAAGCCTGGGTAGCTGCTGTCCAGCTGTCGCAGAGTTCCATTCCAGGTAAAATTATTCTGCCCATAAACAGACATTATAACGTTTCTCTGTGTGTTAGCAGCCTCTCTGTCTGTCTGGATATCTGTTTGTCAGTCCAAGCCACATAAGCTGGGCTCTAAATGGAAAGACAGAGATTATTTCCCTTCCTTCCTTGTTTTCTCCTCTGACTTGGGGTTAGTGTGAGGGAATCCCAGGGTGGTGTACATGAGAGGAGGGAGAGGGTGTGGGGTCAGCAGCACTCATAAGCACCTGATTGGGGTTTTAAAATGCCCTTGTGCCTTTCGACTGCTGTTGGTTAGTAGCCTAAATGTGAAACAGCACACCAGTGTGTGCAGGAGGACAGGTGGGGTGAATATATAGGCTTGTGTGTGTGTGTGTGTGTGGGGGGGGGGGGGATACACACCTGTGTTATTTATTTATGGAGATTCTGCATCTGTTAACAAAGTCACACTGAGGAGACCCACCTCTCTCTGGTGACAAACACTACAGCCTAAATCATTAAATTATAGGGTGCAGTCATGTTTGTTTGGTTTGGGGTTTGTTACTTTATATAACCAGCAGTGAACTGCTTGATTTTAGAAATCCTTCTTTTAAAAAGGTCCAGAGCTGTCATTATTATCCTGGCGTGTTTTCCAACTGCGGGAGCTGCACAGACTGAACACGTAAACTACCCGAGCTGGGTTTGAACACATGTGAGGCAACAATACTAACCTGAGCCACCATGCTGCAGATTAACATTAATGTTGTGCAAGTAGTCTCATGGTAATGCAATGTCCTTTGAAGAAATGGAAAAACAACTGTGCGCGTGTGTCTGCGTGTGCGTGCGTGTGCGCGTGCGTGTGTGTGTGTGTGTGTGTGCGTGTGTGTGTGTGCGTGTGTGTGTGTGTGCGCGTGTGTGTGTGTGTGTGTGTGTGTGTGTGTGCGTGTGCGTGTGTGTGTGTGAGCGCGAGTGTGCACGCGTGAGTGTGTGTCTCTATCTGTCTGTATATA
>JAVDPK010001349.1:469282-482077 GCA_034780415.1 Cichlasoma orientale | reverse complement strand
CTTTCAGACAGTGGCACAGGACTGTTCCCAGCCCTGTGCCTGCCCTACAGGCCCTGCTCCCTGTCTGCTGGGGACCAACCTGGTCTTGGATGGCTGCGGCTGTTGTAAGGTGTGTGCCAGACAGCTGGGGGAGCCGTGTTCCCTGCTGGAGCCCTGCGACCATCACAAGGAGCTTTACTGTGATCACGCTCTGCAGAGTGACACTGGCATCTGCATGGGTAATACTTTCTCCTTAAACATGCAAACATATGTCATCTTTATCTCCTTCAATAACTTTGGAAACAAACATCATTCAAGAAGTGATTTTATTACGGTGTCATGTTTATCTGCAAACTATTTGAACACTATAATAAATGAAAGAAATGAACATGTTTAAATCTAGATCAGGCCACAGAAAGTGTACCATTTTGTAGCCTCTACTCCCACCAAGGCTGCATTGTTCCTATACATTTATGTCTCTACTCATGTCCTGTGTGTTAATTGCCCATATTGCCTATCAGATCCAAAACTGTTTAAAAATGAGTTAGTGCACATGTTCTGAACATGTACAGCTCAGGAGGGTCAGACATGTGACCTCAGGGGCGTGACGTACCACAGTGGAGAGTCCTTCCAGCCAAGCTGTAAGCACCACTGTGTGTGTATAAATGGAGAGATTGGCTGTGTGTCACTGTGTGTCAGCAAGGTCCGGCTACCTTCCCCTGACTGCCCCGACCCACACCACATCCAGATCCCTGGAAAATGCTGTGAGGAGTGGATATGTTAGCAGAGCCCTCAGGACCAGCTATTTCAGTCAGTCATCGCAGGTGTCGGCCCTGTCACACATTTCTTTCTATTCTTTATATTGCAAAGAGTTAATATTGAGAAGATGTTTGGTCCCACACTCACATCCTCCCACTTTTTCTTTGCATCCCTTTTTTATTCCTGCCCTTCCTCTTCCTGCAGGATCATTTCAGATTCAATCTTTGCCCTCCTCGTATCCCACCTTAGTCTTCAAAACTACATCTCCTCGTGGACTTGCAGGAGAAAACCCCAGAGATAAGTGTATAATCCAGACTACAGAGTGGAGCTAATGCTCAGCCAGCTGTGACATGGGTGTCTCGTTGTGCATCACCAACAATAAGCAGCACTGCCAGTTGGAGAGGCGAGCTAGAATCTGCTTGGTCGGGCCCTGCAACAGCTACCAGGAGAAAGAAATCAAGGTCAGTGTTTGTATTCTGCTGAGAACAGAGAGAGAAATGAGCTACAGTGCAGTTATTTCATTGCTGCAGGTTCTGAACAATTCTGCACAATGAACCCATGTTCCCTACAACAACACACACAGATTTTCTGATGCCACTATGCCTCTGATGGCAGGATAACATTCTGTCTTTGGATGTGATCTAAATGTCAATCTGGCAAAATGAGTCAGAAAGGTAATCCTTCAGCCAAATACACAGGGATCAGCGAGCTGTATTGCAGGTCATTTCTGGGTTCACGAGATGTTCTTAGCAACGAGGGAGAGCAAAATGAAAATGAGCTCTTATTGGCTATAGCCAATTAGAGCACTCAAAACATGTAAGTGAGCAGAGAGCAGCAAAGTC
Source organism: Cichlasoma orientale (assembly GCA_034780415.1). Taxonomy (NCBI): domain Eukaryota; kingdom Metazoa; phylum Chordata; class Actinopteri; order Cichliformes; family Cichlidae; genus Cichlasoma; species Cichlasoma orientale. Next base: position 480,497 of record JAVDPK010001349.1, on the reverse strand, counting down.
CAAAAGAAAACCCCCAAAACAAAACAGGAACTGGTCGTTTGTTTTGAGTTTTAGCAAGGTAGGGCCATTCAGGTATCACTAGCAGTACAGCAGGTTTGCAGCTTATCCATGATCTTATCTTTCAGGTCATTTGCTCCGGTATTCAACATAGCAGTTGCTGCTGGGGCTTGGTACCCAATCTCAGTGGTGGGGATGATGATGTCTCCCTCCTGACCTGACGTCCTGGCTCCCCTTTGCCGTAGCAATTGTGTTGTACCTCGTCAATCTCTAGTTGTGATGGCGGTTGTTTCTTGCGTATGTTGGAACACTGAGCTACTAGTTGCTTTGATGTCAGTCTGGATGTTGGATGTCAAAGAGTCCACATCCTCTTCATGTAACCCCTTTTGACTATGATTACATGTGAGAGCATTTGAGAACAAAGGCCTTACTTGTTTTTGCTTTCATACGTACATGTAGAGCAATAAGAAGGAACCATCCCAAGCAGAGATTTCTATAGAACAACTAACTAATGAGAGTCTGTGGACACGTAAAGATGGACATTTAAAAACAGCAGCGTACAGGGAACAGGATTGCACATGATTTTTGCCGTCTGGTAAAGAGTATCTGTCATGGTCCTGGGCCGGTGGCCCAGTGTTTTATGTTGCATTGGTATAGTTCTGTCTTGGTTGCAGCCCTTGTGTTCCTGTCTCCCTGTGTTTTTTGTGTGAGTTGACTTCCTGTTTTACTTTGGTCTTTGTGCAGTGTGTTTAGTTTGCCTTCCTGTCTCCCCAGGTGTTCCTGATTTCCCATTACCTGCTGTGTGTATTTATTGTTTGTGTTGTCCCCTGGACCTCGTCGCATCATTAGTTGTTCTCCGCTGTCGTGGTTCCCTGCCTTCTGTGTTTCCCTCCGTGAAAGTTTTCAATAAACCTCCGCATTTAAGTTCCTGTCAGTGTTTGGTGTTCTGCATTGGAGTTCTCCTTCCTGCCTGCACAGCGGTGAATCTTGACAGTATCTAACATCTTTAGGTGTTGATCAGGTGAATTCCTATAAAGAGCAAATCACCATAAATCAATTAAGGTAAAAAAGTTAAAGACCGAAAATATTTCCTTACTTTAACAGAGAAACAGTATAAAAAAACAAACAAAAAAACCAAACAAACTTGTCTTTTTTTTTTTTTTCTGGAAAAAAAGTCACCAGTAAAACGCGCCTCAGTCAAATCCAGACCCCTAAGTAAGAATAATGAGACTAGCAGAAACCAAACCAGGCCATGTCGTGAGTCCAAACATCACAACACAAGTTGGTGATAAGAACCCAAGTGGCTACAACCTACATCAAAGGCCAAGAAGTAGTGGACACCTTTGTGCCAGGGCAGAAACATGCAGGAAGGCCTCCACCAGTGCCTGGGGCCCTCACCAAGACCCAACAGAGGCCGAGAGCACAACCCGGTCCCACCCAGGCAGCACGGGCACCCGGAAAAATTATATTAATTATAAAGTCTAATAGCTTTTTGGAAATTACCTCACTGATGCAAAAATACTATTTTATGACATTTTTTTCATAGATTCAACTAAAAACATGGGATCAAAAATATGTGTTTTGCGATATGTTAAGTTGTGTGTTATGTGTAGACACAACACTGGTTCATCCCTTGAGTTGAGTGCCTTTTTATGCTTGAATGATTCATAGGTTAGAGTTATGTTATTTAGCTATTTAGCTTCTAACTCTTTGGTCCATTCACGTAGCTTCACCTATATTTTGTAAATTGTTCTTTTCCAACATTATTTCAACAGGTGCTAAAGGAATTATTTGTGGTGTGCTTTTACAAAACTTCACAGCTGAAGGAAGCCTAAAAAAATGTTTTCAAATATTTTCTATGAAGCAATTCAAATCAATAAAATTAATACCTCGGTTCTTCAAAATGTTTAAGTCCCAGGCTGACAGTTCTGTTTCTTGCTATCTGGAAAGCAGCTTTCCATCAGTACAGTGTGTAATATGAGCTTTGATTGATAATCCATACACTTGTCATTCTATACATAGCTGAAATATTGTTCTCCGACAGGCCTAAAACCCAAGCTGCTCTCCGGGGATATAGTGCACTTTCCAAACGCATAAACTATGAGCCACAGGTAGGCAGCACAGCCATCTGTGACAGCGCCCTCTCAGGTAGACAATGTGACAGTTTTTCATACTGCTCAGTAGATGATGACCTCTCAAATCTTTGACAGATCTAGTTTTGTTTTTTTTAACAGTGTTGGATGGAGTAGTGACAATATTTGGATAAGTTATGTTATAGCAACATTATTTACTAATTAATTAAAGGTGTGACTTTGTGCCGTCATTTGCATTTATATAGCATGATTTGTGAATGTGAGCAAGAACCTTAATGGGAATAAGATCTGTGCATGTTACAAGAAGCTTCTTGTGATTTCTTTATTGTTATAAAGACCCTTCAGTTTGTGTGAAATATGTAAGTGGGTATAGTGACAGCTCTTCATTTCATGTATCCCTTACAGTGTGCGCTGCCTTATGCTATTTCATGTTCTGGGTACATTTGCCACCTACTGGTACACAGACTGTACAGTTACTGAGACAGAGTGATTTACACTTTTTTAAATGTTGGTGTGACTGGACCTGAGCTATGCAGAGCTTACAGTCTCAGATGTCTGCAGCCACATTAAAGAGGACGAATGTGTGAGCTGTACACAAACCTCAGTCCACGTGTGCTTCCATGCAAATCAAACCTCATATAGTAAAGTAAGGATGAAAAATAAGTTAGGGCAAAATGTAACATAAAATGTGCAGCTAATATCACAGAGTTTTGTAAATTACATTTACAATCCAATGACGTGCCAAAAGAGGTTTCAATTCTTTTTTGTGACTGAACAGAACAGGAAAAAAGTGTTCGGTGTCACGTGATGCTTGTTAGGCAGAAGTTAAACTGAAAAAGTCGCAGCCTTATTGTTGGTGTGGTGACGCACTGTGATTGTGTCACATCTTTCCAGCCAACTGCTTCACCAAAGGTCTGATCACACAAAGCCCCCGTTTAACAGCTCTTTTAAGAGTGCTGACATCTGCTGGACATTTGATGTACAGCATTCCTACTGTTTTGTTACATGTGGGCTTTATCATAATTATGCAATTATGATGTCAAAAACCCCATTTGAGGTATTGTAAAGACATGTGAAATAAATCTATCCTGATCGTGGTATATCTAAGAATCAGTTCCTTCTTTTTGATATAGCTTCCACAGCCTTAGAAACGCTCTCTCACAGGAGACTGAAGAAATACAGACACTGAACTGATGATTTGCACAGGTGAGTATACAGATGCTTCTGACTATGCCGATATAACAGTGGATCAGACCAATAAATAATCCTGTTTGTGCTTTTTTAGGGGTCTGGAATAACAACTGTTCAGCAGACCAGTTCACGACCATCTTCTTCTAACGGTGCAGTGCGGCGTGTTTCAATGTGGGTGATATGGCAGCAGAGGATGAGACCGCGTCCCTGTCTGCTTTTGAGGTGTCCCTTTCTCCAGCTGCTGAGAAAACTAAGGAGCTTCCACTCGTCCACTTTTGCCAGCATTTCTCCAATTGTGTGTGACCGTAGCTAACCAGCGTTGGTAGCCTTGTGGGGAATGCTCTTGTTTACATCTCAGGGCTTGTTGTTTGCCAGGTTTTGAAAAAGCCATGTGTGCTGTAGTAGTTTGGTGACTGATGCTGTACCCGCATCATTTGATCACACTTGAAAACAAGAGAGAGCTGATGACTCCCCCTGAGGGTACAGCAAAGGTGATCAGATCAGCTGAGTGTTTTATTTGTCAGTCAGCATCAGGGCAAGCTGTCAGAGTGTCCATACAAATAAAGATTGATTGAACTTCCAGACCTTCTGTTTGATCACTGTCTGCTCATCAGACTATTTTTGCATTTGTGCTGCTTGGCCCCCTTGCTTTTCTGTAATAATAATAATACATTTAATGTATAAAGCACTTTACATGAGTTGGAAATGGCTCTTCTTTTCATTTTACCTTTTTAACTATATTTTATTGTATGCAATAAAACGGGGATCTATAATTTTTACTATACAGTTTCATTGCTAAAAGAAAATGAAGTACATCAGTGTCTATTGCAGTGTCGTATTTTAATTTGAAAACTTTGTTCATTTTTTTGCCTTAAAGATTGCCATTACCATTAAATTAATAAAAATCACTCAATTTAAAAATGCTTTTTTAATTCAGAAAACCTGTAGATGTTATTTCCACATGTCAGGATCTGTTATAATAAACATCATCACACTCAAAAACATGAGCAACGGGCCGACCCGTCACCGCTCTGCCGCCATCTCCCAGAGTCCTCTGTGACGGAACAGCGCATGCGCTGGCCTCGACGTCTCCTGACGTACCATTTGAACTAACCCGGGAAAGCAACGCGGGAGGAAGAAGAGCTGACGTGAGAACGGCTCTGTGTGTGACCGTCCTTATAAACCGTGTCTGCGGGGCAGGTTAGAGTGTAGTACGGAAGCTTGCCCTGCTGCGGGCTCACTAGATTCACACCGTAAAGCACGGATCCTCTCACAGAGACGTGTTTAAGAACCGGAGCGAACCGGATACCGTGCGTGGGTCAGATTGCACCCTTACATCTGTTCCCTGTGATTGCTCTCAGTATAAGCATGACAGCATAATGATGAACGAGTTGTTATCAGAGTGTAAATGTCAGATAACCTTGTGTAACGTTTTCTCTTAGCAAGTAAAAATTATATTGTGTTTTTAAGTTCCTACAATAGTTTCAGAACAAGAGCCTGGTTAAGATATATAATTTCCGTCCATTGAGACGATAAAGCTTTTAATTTGAAACGAGTACAGGAAGTGCTGCGTGTTGCGGGACGTTCAGATTGTGGAAGACGGGAAAAGTCTGATGGATCATTACAGCGTTACTGATCGGTTCTGATATCAGAGAGAAACGCAGGCCTGCTGGATAAATATTCACTGTAAGCTGGTGCACAGGGTGCAGCGCTGACTGTGACTTGTTAACGTTTGGACCCACGGACACCCACAGCTTTGAAGGTGAGTTGTTTTCTTGCGTGTTACTTTCATGCATAAGCCGACACTGTGCATCAGCACATACTTCAAGCACCTTTTTTTCCTAGGCATGGCACTTTAGTGTTAAAATGCAGTCTTAACACTTAATTGATGGAGGTTCTGCGGGGATCTCTAACAATGTGCTCATTTCTAAACCAGAGCACAGCTAGTCTACAGCGAGTCTACAAACAAATAGCTGAGGAAGGCATTCTTAAGTAATGAAGCACAAGAATTGGACGGGCTGATAGTAAATCACAAAAATAATACATTTGCTTGTTTACTTGCTAATTTCTATACATTTCTATACATGTTTGCACATGTGCGTGTTATAATGCACAGGTTATAACTGATCTCAGAGCAGTGATAGTAGATCCAGGGTAGCTTCTCTAGTACATCAGCCTCCCCCATCAGTCTCCCACTGAAGACTGCAGGTTTATCCATAAGCACAAACAACTAAAAGAAAGAGGTGCACCTCTCAGCCTCAACCTGAGAGGTGCGCCGGACATGCAGAAACAGAAACTATATGATTTCGGTGGTTCATAGTAAAACTAGCTGCCAGAGACAGTAGCCAGCTGCAGCTGCAATATTGTAATAATTTACAGGATGGAAACAAACTGGCAACACAAGATCTTTGGTGGGTCAGAAGTCTGTTTGAGATGAAAGAATGTTATTTAATGTCTGTTTTTAAATGTCGCTGGGAAAGCACCAGGTGCCTTACGCCCATACACAAAGAGGGAGACGGGTTTACTGCAGTAAAAGAAATCAACTTTAACAGATGAAAGAAGACCTCTTTTGTGCAAATGCGTGGTTGGACAAAAATTGATGAATATGTAAATAAACTGTACCCATTTTCTTTTTACATTTGCTTTTTATTTATCATTGCTGAATGGGATTCTTTACATTTTCCAAATCTAAAATCTGTAGCCTAATCAAAAGAAAAATGGAAGATGTGCATGTTGTCTTATCCTATTAATTTTACTGATATTTGGGCATGGGATGTAGCTGCTCCCCACACATACAACTTTATTTCATCAGAACCTTGACATGTGTGTTATAGTGCTGGCTATGCGCAAAGATGTATGAAACCTGAAACAATGGTGAGGCTGATTAAATTGAATATGCATCTAACAATAATCATATAATCAGGGTTCTAGCCAGCGGTTGATCGCCCGGTGCTGCACCATGATGCGTTTGTCTTGCGCCGGGCTAAGAATTTCACCAGTTCGCTATCCAAAGTGTTTAGTTTATTCGATTAATCATGCCTTACAAATTACATTATGGTCCCAGAAAACAACCGACTGTTGTATCACTGCAATTAGCAAGCAGGCGCACATGCCACCCCGTCGCTGACACCAGACTGATTTTTTTGTTTCTTTTTCTCTGACTAGATAGCTGCGCTATAGTATTTCACCACAATTTGCAATCTACCACCGGGCACGGCCAGTTTCATTCACTAATGTGCACACGCGATCTCGTGACGGTCCTGTTCACGCTTGATTTCCCGGGAAAAAACGGCGAACAGCATGAAACCGACAATTTTGGGCTTCCTATTAAACATAAAATCCCAGGAGCTTGTCTTGTTTCTTGTCTTCCTAGACTCACAAGGATAACACACTGATGTGTTACTTAAGGAATGTTTATTAACAATAGCTGCAGGTAAACGTGCATCTTAACACAGACTGGAGAGATTCACACTCCCTAGTGTCATCAAGTCACATGGTCCAATCAGATTCAGGTGCCTTCAATGACCCGTAGGACCAACCATTATCACGAATATTACATACATAATATTATCAAACTGTTCACCGTCACTCAATTAGCAAGCTGGCACGGCATTTAGCGAAAGATAAGTTGGAGAGAGAGTTTAAACAAATACCAGCAGTGCTGAAAACAGCTGAACAAGAAGATATGTCTTTGAGATGGTTATGAATAATTTTTTCTCTAATGGATACAATTTTATTTGTGAAGAAATTCACGAAGTCGCTAGAAAAAGCATTTTTCTAGCGAAAAATGCAGTGTGAATACTGAATGCTGAAAGATTGGAGCTGAAATGCCTAAAATACCTGAAACTTTATTTGCTGAAAGACCTTAACCAGTTTGAAAAGAAAAAAGAAATGGAAAACAGCTGAAAATCTCAAGAAACTACCTAAATTGAATTTGATTTGCTCAAACTGCTGTTTAAATAAACAGGGAAATAGCAAAACATGGAGCTGAAAAGCATCAAAGTATGCTGAAGTAGTTACATCTCACAGTAGGGTGGGTTTGAAGAGGATTTGAAAGTTTCCCCATTAAATTCAAACAGCCAATACATTCATAAGCAATTAAATATTTTAGAAACTGTTGGGTTTATTCTCTGTATTTTTACAATATCTTCTGTATTCCTACATGTCTCACCGTCGCAATGAATGTCATGCTGTTACTTTGCCAGGAAGTCGGTCAATGAGTTTTATTGTGAAAATAACACACTTCCTGTGACTGAAATCCATTCTGAACCACGTTGTAGTAGCGTCAGTGACGTCACACCAGGTGACTTGTTCTCAATAAAACCGTCAGTGGTGGGGGCGGGCCGGCAGAGCAAAGGTGGCACTTCAGCGAGCAGACGTGGAGCGGTGCCTTCCGTCTTATCCTGAAGTGGCGGCTTTCTCTCTCCGCTGGCGGATTTCACCAGAGTCTTTTGTCAGTGTGTTTGTTCCTGTTTGTTTAAATGATTCCGAACCTATCAGAAACTATAACGGTTTCTAAAATTGAACAGTAAAAGAGCTGAAATTGTCAAGAAAGTACCTAAATTGAACTTGATTTGTTGAAATTAGTGTTTAAAAATAGGGAAACAGCCAAACTTGCAGCTGAAGTGCATCAAAATGAAGAAGTGAAATAAATGCAGAAGGAGGGAAACAGAGCAGAATCAAGCTGAGTCTGAACCCTAACCCTAACCCAATTTAACAGCTGAATGTTGTTAAACACCCCTCTGCACCAAACGGACACACACCTACAAAAAGTGCCTCCGTTTTGGTTTTTGCTCCAAAGAGAGGGAAAAAAATTAACATTGCAGTGAATGAGAGATGGGGAGGGTACACATGACGCTCCTTGTAAAGTTTCAAATGGAAAGAATAAAATTCATAAAAATTTAAATATTTTAAAAAGTATAAAGGTTATGAAAAAGAAAAGTAATAGCACCGTTCTCCAGAAAAAGCTGAACATTTTGATACCAGAACAGTTTCTATGGCACAAACAGTGCAGAAGGATAACAATATTAGCTCCCACCCCCCAAAACACATGGGCCCCAGGCTGAAATTTCTTCTGGCTAGAACCCTGTATAATGATAATAATTTATTGGATGCATAAATGAGCAATAACTTTTTAAAAACCGCCTTGACAAACTTATTGCCGATTTATTCTGACCATCACTGATGTCGTTGCCACTTTCTCAAACAGCGTTACCGTTATGCTGGGAAAACATTGGGACAGTTTCTCTGACAGTTTTGTTCCGATGCTGTCCCTGTGCCTGACTTCCTCGCCTGCTCTGTGCATCTTGACGCGGCTTCCATAAAAAGTAGGCTGTTATTTTAAGTGACGCAGAGTGGGTGTGTGGCGAAATTGGAAGCATTGTCTTGAATAAGTGCAGTCAGTTCCAGTGGTCGCTTTATAGACCGAACCCAGTGTCAGATGTATTTCTGGGGTTACTCTTTTGCGTGACGCCCACTTTAAGTTAAAGAGGCTTTTTCTGCAAACAGGACAAAGTCTGAACCGCCTGTTTCCATATTTTAGCACACACTGACGTGCTGAAGGTGCACACAGACCTCTCAAAAATCATCAAATACAACTTCGCAGTCAAGTCAGTGCTGTGAACACAGAGTCTGACAGGTCAGCTTAGAGATAGACACCTCTAAGTCCTTTTACAGAGTTTATGACATATCTGCAGCAGCTAGATCCTTCAACCATTTTTCCTAAGCAAACAGTAGGGACTTTTCCTACGTGGAGACAGGATAGATCAGCACCTAACAGCAGCTGTCTAGGTATATCACCAGAAGCAGTGCTTGCAGCATCATTCAATACCAAAAGTCTGAAAACACAACAGTACTTTTCTTTAGTACCATAGATGCCATAAGCCTTCGTGTGGCTACGGCTAAGTGTTATAGTCTATTCTTAAATGCCAAAGAAGAAGAAGAAAGCCCATAAGCACAGTAAAAACTACAGATGGCACAGCAAATGTTACACATGGATGATGGCAGCTGGTGCAGCTGCTGCAATAGCTCTGCTCTGATAAGAAAAGTAGAGTCAGCTATGAAAGTACTTTGTGTTTGAGGGGGCGTGGCCAAGGGATAATTGATTCACAAAGGCAATGTGCGATAAGTGGTGTTATTGTGTTTGTCAGAGCAAGAGAGGAAATGCTTCCAGTTTATCAAAGCATCTACAAAAACAGATATTCAGATCTATTCGAAGAATTCAAGTTTAGTAAGTTTCAATTCACAGTAACAACATCAAAAATATTATCTGTCTTACATTATCCTGAAATGCACATTTTCATTTTGTTTGAGACAGCTGTCGCTGTGAGACCATCTCTTGTTCCATAGGCTGAAATATTTGCAGTGCCTAGCTTTAAATAATCATGCTAACATGCTAATGTAGCTGTGACATTAGCAGGCTAATCTGCAAACATTTCAGTCTGTCAACAAAATATGTTAACATTTTAAATAAATGCTCTGCCACCACGTCAGTGTTTTTAAAACAACTTTTTAATAAAGACGTTTAAGTATGTGGGATAATCTTTTTGTTTTGATATCGAACTGGGTATCGATGATTGTGTAATTCTGCTGGTACTGGTACCGTCTGATAACATCCCTGCAGCTGCCGTTGTTTACGTCCCTGAAATTTTACTTTAATTTCCATTTTTATTTTTGTTGCTTTTTCTTTTTATTGTACAGTTTGATATCACCATGCTAAACGTGAGGCTCCTCTGGTTCAACCAAAGTTATTCTAGTTTAGTTTTATCCATGACATTCACCTGTATACAGTTTAGAGTTGTAAATTGCAGCTTTCGATGATTTAAACTTTTCTTTTGTTTTAGGAAAATGAATGACCTCGAGGATCTGAGTCACCACATTTATGACAGAATATCATCTATAAAACACATGCTGGATCTGTCAGTTGTTGGTACGACACATTGACTTGTATGAGCTCGGCAATGGTGCTTACATCCATGCTAACCACTGCCACATGCTTTGACACAAAATGTTTCTCCACATATAGAGTTGCCTCAAAATAAGATTACAAAACTTGGACAGGAGCTCTTTGCCCTTGAGAGACTTCTGGAGGAGTTTGAAAAAGGTGTTGGCCAACAGAGAGACCACCTGAAGCATCTGAAGGTAAAGTAGAATTCTGTAGTTCGTTCAGCTGTTGGAGGAAAAAAACATCAGCACTGAAAAGCTGCAACCCCCACAGTTCGTTTTCATTACTGCATAAACTACTTACTCATTAATACAGGAATCATTGCCTTCCCGTCCAGTCCCTGATATTCATTTTTAGCATGAACATTTGGTTTTCCTTAGCTCAGAATGGACCTTCAGGGGGTGGCTGCATTCATAAATGCCCCATGTATACTAAAAGTAATAAGTCTAATCTTATTTATTCGATTTTTTTTTGACAGTTTGATAAGCAAAATGTCTATTATGCTCAACTAAATGAAAATCCAGTTAATAAAATTTGGCTTTCTTTTTTTCCTTAAAAGCTTCTTCGGGGATGCCAGGTTGTTTTGAGGCAAGAAAAATACAACATGAAAGAGAAATGAATACAAATAATTAAAAAATAATTCTGAGTGAAATACACTGCTCAAAAAATTAAAGGAGCACTTTTTAATCAAGTCAGTTAAACGTCTGTGATATTGATGTGGTCAGTTCAGTATCAGAGGGGGCTGTTAATCAGTTTCAGCTGCTTTGGTGTTGATGAAATGAGCAACAGGTGCACTAGAGGGGCAACGATGAGACAACCCCCAAAACAGGAATGGTTTTACAGGTGGAGGCCACTGACATTTTTTCACTAGTTTTGCATTTGGCGAGGGTCAGTGACACTGCTTGTAGCATGAGGCCATACCTGGACCCTACAGAGGCTGCACAGGTAGTCCAGCTCCTCCAGGATGGCACATCAATATGTGCCATTGCCA
>JAVDPK010001349.1:442515-469199 GCA_034780415.1 Cichlasoma orientale | reverse complement strand
GACCTCCAGCAGCCACTGGTGTGAATGTCTCTGACCAAACAATCAGAAACAGACTTCATGAGGGTGGCCTGAGGGCCTGATGTCCCTTAGTGGGTCCTGTGCTCACTGCCCAGCACTGTGGAGCCCGATTGGCATTTTCCATAGAATACCAGAATTTGCAGGCCCACTGACGCCCTGTGCTTTTTACAGGCTAGGCAACAGCACCCTGAAATCCTTAGACCTATTGTCAAACCCTACGCTGGTGCAGTGGGTTCTGGGTTCCTCTGACCTCATGTGTCCAGGCAGTTCCTGGAGGATGAAGGAACTGATACCATTGGCTGGTCCCCACACTCGCCTGACCTAAATCCAACAGAACACCTCTGGGACATTATGTTTTGGTCCATTGTGCGCTCCAGGTTGCACCTCAGACTGTCCACAAGCTCAGTGATGCCCTGGTCTAGATTGGGGAGGAGATGCCCCAGGACACCATCCATTGTCTCGTTAGGAGATTGCCTGATGTTGTCAGTCATGCATATGAGCACGTGGGTGCCATACACACTACTGAGTACCATTTTTGAGTTGCTGCAATGAAATTTTATTAAACTGGACTCGCCTGTTGTATCATTTTTTCACTTTGAACTTTTGGGTGTTTTTGAATTCAGCCTCTGTAAGCTGATCAGTTTCAGTTCCGTCAAATGATGTTGCATTCATTTCTTTTTGTTTTTATCTTTTTCTTTCTTTATTTGTTTTCTTCCCAATGTATTACCCACTCCCTCCATATCAGTATAGATATCCAGCATTATTTTGCTATTGAGATCTAAGGTGTTTTCATAGTATTCCTTTTATTTCTTTTCTTTTTTTGGAGCAGTGTATTTAGTGAGCAGAAGGTTTTAGAATGTAACCATCCTGTCTCGGTCTCAGGAACTCGACGAGGTTTTCCAGAACTGTCTGCAGGATGTCCAGCACGTTAAGGACAACATCCCTGTACACATGCCCAGGAAGAAGGCCCCGCTCAAGTGAGAATCCCTCCTTTACTTGCTTAATGTTAATAGAACACTGGGTGAGATTTATTTTTAATGAAAGCAGTGTTTCTCATATATAAACTGCTGCCCAAACCACTACTGCGCTTTTATTTTTTGATTATTTTACCCCTTCAACAGACTGTCATCTGCAGTCAATTTCCTACTACTTTCTTTTTGGAAAATTCAGTTGCCACAGTACGTATTTCTTTAGTGACAGCGTCTCTGCTCAGAGTGCTGTTGTGGCATTCCTGATATCATTCACATGCTGAACCGCAACTATGCTATTCATATCTCTGGGGATATCTGGAAGTTTTAGTTCTTGTTGTGCTCTGGAAATCCACTGCAAGGTGGCGAGTCACTCCAGCAGGTGTATTCATGTGCTGCTAAATGGAGTTCACCAGTGCTGCAGAGTAGAGGACTGCAGCTGATGGAGTGAGACAGCAGACTGCATTCATCTCTTATTCATCTAAAAGTATCTGGTTGTTAGATTATAGGCAGGATCTCTTTATAAATGAAAGATTTTCCTGCACTTCTCAGCATACAAACACAAGTTTCCTTTGAGCCAGTACTTTGCTCATAGAACCCCACCCCCAAAAAGTAGTAAATGGCTTCCTTATCTCTTATTTTTTTTTTTTTTTTTTTTTAGAGGAAACGAACCTGCAGCAAAGCAGAAAGAAGCAGATGTTCAGCCGGCGGAAAAAAAGAGCAGCAGGACTTTTGTTAAAGAGGTGGAGATCATCACTCTGCCAGAGTTTGAGAGCATCCCTCAGTAAGTATCATCCCTCAGTGATATTCAAAATGATATATGTGATGACCGTCTTTTTGAGACCTACTCAAACAATGCTGCAACAATTGCCACACGAGAGAAATGTAAAGAGCACAACAGGAGAAAATCTATAAATCGGTCCCAGGAATCTATAATATAACCAGTCCAGATATTAGTTGCAAAAGCTTGTACTGATAATGTGCCAAAAGATTAGGACTGTTGCTCTGCCAAAACAAGATATCTGAAATCATTTCTAAGGCTGATTCAGTAGTTGTCTGAAGTTTGAGTTTAGAATGTAAAAAATAAAATGAATAAAATTATTTAAAATATACTGTAGAAGCTGTTCGGAGGTTTAAATCCTGGCCAGGGCATGCATGCAGTGAGGGTCCCCAGGCTGGTACCCAATCTCAGAGTGTGGGGAGGAGGATAGCTCCCCCTTGTAGTACGGGGATCTACGAGCAGCTGCCTCTTGCAGATGTTGGAACATTGAGCTACTAGTTGTTTTTTTTTAATGTCAGTCAAAGAATCCATTGGCCCTTTCAGTAATTCATGCTTTTATTACCTCTCGTTTAGACTATTGTAACTCTTTATATGTGATCGTTACCTGCAAGCTGTTCAAGATGCAGCAGCTCACCTTTTGACAGGAAAGAAACCGTGTGATCACATTACGCCCATATTGGCCTCGTTACACTGGCTTCCAGTTCATTTCAGGATCCACTTTAAAATAGGAGTCTCAGAGGTTTGGTGCCTTATTTAACTAAACTTTCGAAACCCTAATTTCCTACCAGAGCACTGAGCTCTACGAACCACCTGCTCTTGAGTGTGCCAGGATCCAGGCTTAAAGCAGAGGCGATGGAGCCTTTTTAGTGGTTCGCTCCGTGAAGGTGCGCCATTTCCTTGTGACCATGAATACATTGATTCTTTAACTTTTATGCAGTTATTTGCTAGAATGCATTGAAAGCTCAACAGTTTGTTCATGTTTGCTATACACTGGTAGCTCACTGTCACTACATGACTTTGAGTGTGCGTGCCTTTGTGCCATCTGCTTGTGGGTAACAAGGAGATGACTTCCTTCAGTGAGCTTCCTGATTGGCAGAGCTAAGCTTACCGTCCAGTTCAACGTGAAAGAAAAGCACAAAGTCAGAAACCACAGAGCTCCTCTGTAAATGATTTAAATCAACTGTCAATTGAATTGCAGATTATTTTATTTGCTGATCAACATCTCAAGTTTATTGGATCATTTCTCCGCTGTTACTTTAATGTCGTGTTTTTATGCATATCCTGGATGTCTGGCAAAAAGAATGGCTACCACAGAGACACAGACAACCATTTACACTCACATTCAAACCTATGGCTAATTTAGATCACCAGTACCTAAATACTGGTTGAATATATTTATTATTTTGCTGAATTACTTTGTATTGTGGCAAAAAAAATTTGTAATCGGGAAAAGCCCTGGAATTGTACCTTTCAGTCTTGGCACTGCAAGTTTAAGTGACCAATAAATGGATATTTTACTAACAAAATAAAACAAAACAAAACAAATTTCTGCAGAATATGTGTTACATTATGACCTCATCAATCTGCAGCCTGCATGCTGAGAGTTCCATAGAATGTTGATGTATCAAAGGAATGATACACTCAAAGTACTTCATTATCCCCGAGGGGCAATTTGTTTTGCAGCCAACAGCAAAAAATAAATCTATAAAACAGTCAAACATATAACACATCCAACCAGGGACACAATCATTAAATCTTAATGACAATTCCAGTGGGATTAGAAAGCAGAGAAAAATAACTACAGGTGACTCAGCAGTGACACTGAGCACCCCTAAAGACGCCTCTTCTGCTGCGATGCGGCTGAAGCAGTGGAAAAATGCCAGAGCCTCCAAAACCACCCAAAAGAAGAAGCAGAGGAAGCCAAAGCAAAGAGTAGCTAACGTTTGGATCATTGGATCCAGCTACATCAAACGAGGAGAGCGGGCAGCACGCCAGCAGTTTGGAGATAATTTTGGACTTAACGCCAAAGTTACGTGGCTTGGAAAAGGCGGGATGCGCTGGGACGGCGTCCTTCCTCGTTTTTATGCAGAGCTCTCCTCACAGAGGACCCCTGACACTTTGGTCATCCATGCCGGTGGCAACAATTTGGGACTCCCATCCGCCCAGAAACTTTCATCTGTAATGATGAACCAACTGACGCAGCTGCATGTGGACTTCCCCGCCATGAAAATTGCATTTTCCAGCATCAGTGAGCACCAAGCATGGTGGCACGGAAGTCCAGGGTGGATCGACGGCAAGAGGAAGTTTGTGAACTCAACCATGAGAAAGGCCGTCGACTCCTTTGGAGGTGTCATCATTGAACATCCTCAGCTGAGATATTATGACAATGAGCTCTTTCTGCGGGACAGAGTCAACTTCAGCCAGAGAGGGAATGAAGTGTTTCTGAGGAGCATCCACTCTGCCATTAAGAAGGTTCTTCAGAACACATTTCAGAGAACATAAACCAGCAACCGGTGCCGGCAGATGACCGCCCCTCCCTGAGTTTTTCCTCCCCGCTGTCGCCATGTGCTTGCTCATAGGGGGTTGTTTTGACTGTTGGGTGTTCTCTGAAGGGTCTATTGTAGAGACTTGAACTGTAATTAAAAATGTACATATAAAATAAATGCAAAAAAAAAGTGCCCAAAGACTTGTCCTTTATTCACAGGTTCTGCAGCATGTTTTAGACTCAGTTTGTTGAGCGTGCTTCCTGGAATAGGAAGCACGTGAAGTGAATCTAAAGTTAATTTGACGTGAATAGGAATGTGAGGTAAACCATTAATGAATATCAAGTTTCATACTCATAGTGTCTGAAAAATATTCTTATGAGAAGTCATTTACATTAATAATTGCATTGGTGTTTTTGTTTTTTTATTCCTATTTGAAAGCTTGAGGTTCAGATCAGTAGTTCAGACTAAGATGTAAACATATACCGTGGACCAAAATATGGACATGTTTTGTGAAGCTGTAATCTTTACAGGGATTCCACTGTAGAAACATGCACAGGTAGAATCGAAGGCTGCAGTGCTGCAAGGCCGGCTGCTCGTCACTGCCTCTGTTACCTGTTGAAGATCAGGCTGTGGCTGCTGGGCTGGGGGTCAGCATGCGCTCAGCTTCAACAGCACTCTGGGTTCTTGGCTGGCTCTGTGTGAGCATATTGTCTGTGCAGATACTTGCAAAGAGCTGAAGTTGTGTTAGCAGTGTAATACACCTGTTTCTGTCCTGGAGGCAGTTTTCAGTTTACCATCGCGCTTTTGTCCTTTTGTGCAATAAAAATCAAAGGTGTGTGTGTGTGTGTGTGTGTGTGTGTGTGTGTGTGTGTAATGTGCAGTTTCACAAACTGATTATTTGACTTTTCCCGGATATTTATTTTGTTGAGCTATGAAACATCATTTTTCTGACGTGTGTCCATACAGGTACATGAAGGGACGTGTGACATATGACCAGCTTAATGCAGCAGTGGACAGCATTAACACGGCTGTAACAGCCAAGTACAAGATCATCCATCAGCCGGTCAAAACACTCAACAATCATGCACGAAAGCTGCACCAGCGCTTTAAGGACCAAGAGACCAAAGATACAAAAGGTATTCTGCAAGCCAAACTTGACTTTCATTGTATCTTCTAAATTGTCCATAGGTGTGAATGCTTGTCTGTGTCTCTGTGTTGGCCCTGCGACAGGCTGGCGACCTGTCCAGGGTGTACCCTGCCTCTCGCCCTATGACAGCTGGGATAGGCTTGGGGGTTAAAGCTGACCACGGGTTTTTACATTTATTTATGGCTGCTTGTATGCGATATGATTTCACTGTCTTATATATGACATTTGTGCTTTTTCCTCCTATTTAATGTTACTTTAATTTTACCTTCATTTCGTCCAGTTTTGTTTGAATATCTGGCTTCTGTTTGTCAAAGCACTTTGGAAACTGTTTAAGGATGTTATCGACTCGGCTGTGAACTTTGATGAAGTGTGTTCCTGAGCCTACGCAGCGATTTCCACTATGAATCATCTCTGTTTATAGTCCAGTGCTTCTTGGGGGCACTGACAGCACTGGTATTTATGAACCATAAATGATCGAGTCCACAATTCTTTGTCATTTTACGCTGACACTCTTCACACACACACAGTCATTCACGGTGATAAACCCCTCCCTGTCTTTATCTCTGAGCCTTTCTGGTTTGCTCTTTTTATACCCAAACTATTAACCTGTAGTTAGTTAATACGGTTAGTAGTTCAGTAGTCACCAGGTCTTTTTCCCAGTTTATCTAAATATCATCTTATTGCTCTAAAGACATTACACTTAGTTCTTTTTGCTATTTTAAACTAAATATAGGGTTTAAATGATTTGCAGACCTTTGACTTCTCTTTGACTTCTGCTCTTTTTCTTTCAGCTTTGTGGGTGAATCAGATGCAGAACCCCTCTGCTTACATTTCTAAGATTATTTGAGATTACTTTTTTGGGGACTGGCTCTGTATAAATACATTTGCATATCCTCAGTTTCCTAGAAAGGATTGTTTGTAGGACACAGAGGCAGCTCACTGACTGATTGCACTGTTGTGCTTAAATGTTTTGCAGGCCAGTACTTTATTGTGGAGGATGACATCCGTGAATTTACCCAGACGAAGGTGGACAAACGCTTTCAGGGGATTCTGAACATGCTGCGACACTGCCAGCGCCTGCGGGAGCTCCGAGGGGGCGGACTCACCCGCTACATGCTGTTATGAAAAAGACGGGTTCTGCTTTCGGCTAGTTTTCTTTACCTCGCTGTGGTAATATAGCAGGCTGCCATATTTGTAAGTGGTTTACCTGCATAACTGTCAGGTGTTGTGTTTATATTTGGTAGACATCAGTAGTCTGATTTTTTCTGAATACTTTTCACAACCCGAACTTTTCATTGCTAAACTGCTATGCATACCTTGTATTAACATATGCTGACAATAAATACTAATGATGTAATGATAATACCTTGACCTGTCCAAAAGCTTTATTATGCTTAAATTACATTATGTGCCTGCAGAGACTTAATGCTCTTCCTACACTGTTATTAAAGGGGACATTCTTCTCATTTCCACACTGCTCAGTTCCATATGTTACTGCTACTAAGGTAGCTTTATTTGCTTCCCAGTTTAGAAAAATTATTACTTTACTATTGCTGTTAATAATAACTTCATTTGATTGATAGAGTCTGGCCGATCCGTCTGCCAGTTCTATGTTTGACACCCCTGGTGTAGAGTGTCTGGCATGCTGCTGCTGCTGCTCCCTTTCATGTTTGAGCCAAGTTTTCAGCCAGGCAGCATTCTGCCTAAGCACAGCATCAGCAGTATCTGGCTTTGCCAAGTAGGCTTCTCGGAGGACTGCATGAAAGTGTCTGTCAGTAGCGTCTGTGTGTGTTGAACTCCCACAATCCCCCTCTCTGCATAACCAAAGAGCTCTGCAAACAAACACCAAAGTGGGACCATAAATCCTGCAAAAGCAGAGATGCTCAGACTTCCCTCTTCCTGCCCACTGCCGCAAGCTCTTCCGGAGGGATACTGTGGTGTTCCAAAGCCAGCCGAGAGACATAATATCTCCAGTATGTCGTGAGTCCGCCCCGTGGTCTCCTGTAGGACATGCTCAAGGGCCCCATGAAGTAGGCATCCTATTCAGATGACAGTCATTTACTCTCCACTCAATAGTTAAGGGAAGTCCAACCTGGTATTAGCAAGGTGGACCTAATAAAGTGGCAGTGAGCCACTTGTATGCATAAATGACAGGAAATGGCAAACTCACAAAATCAGTTTAAATGTTATTAAAGCTCACATGCAAAATGACAAACACGCAACATAAAATGATCCAACTACAGAAAATAGTGTGACTGCTGCTGCTACTGTACTTCAGGTGTGACTGATGACATGATGGAATACAGTGATTTTAGGACCTATTCAGACGACTTCTCCTGCTTTTATTATAATTATAGATTTAAAATTTCAACCAAAATTCTTTAAAATTTTATTTTTTGTCCATTTATCTACACTCAGTAACTTAAAAATTGTGGTCTAATGTTTTAATAATTCTTATGAAGCTTGATATCAAAGGGAGGCCGGGGGTCATATTGTAATTCCTTCACTACATCCATGAATCTTCTCTGAGATCTTCGTCTTTTCCTCCTGCCTGGCAGCTCCGTCTTCAGCATCCTTTGGCCAGTATATCCACTATTCCTCCTCTGCACATTGCTACAGCTCTGCACATCAGCCTCGTTCTTGAAAATCTGGTAAAGTAAGGAAATTTGTGTTTGGTTGATTATTTCTGTGTCGTAACAACACTTCTTGAGAATAAATCCTATACAGTTGGAAAGCCTGTTTATTTCCCTTAAATGGAGCCACATTTATAAGGAAATGGATTTGTGGGTTGAGCAGCAGAGTTGAGTATGTGGGTTGTGCCCGTGAAAATCTTCTCTGCCAGTGCCAAACAGCTTATTCTGCTATTGACTCTTGTTGGTGTCGTTTATTGGGTTGGATGATTGAAGTCTGAGAAAACGAGACAAACTGGCAACTTAACAATTCATTCCTTTAACAAACACGGGCCTCAGCAGCATGTGAAAGAACCATACACAGCCACAACAGCCTGGCACCTCCTCCTCATGCTCATCACACTCTGCTGTGGGACGGCATCCCGCTCTTCAACCAGCATTTGTCAGCCAGTGTGGTTGTTGCTCTCAGAATAAGCTGTTTGGAATGGGTAGAAGTTTTCCATGGGAGTAACCCACAAATGTATTTCCTTACAAATGTGGCTTCATTTGCGAGCTGTTTTATGAAGCACAAGTTGTGCAATGAGAGAGTTTCAGTGTGCTCCTCTGATGTACTCTCGTTGCACCACGAGATGTCAGTCTTTCTTACAGTGGGCTTCTCACTGAGCTCAGCGCCACAAATCACAGTAAACACAGGCTGCTCGTTGTTCTCAGAGTGCACACCAATGACAAGAAACAGACTCTTTTAGCTGGAACAGCCTTTCAAAGCTCATTGTTGGCCGTGATCGACAGCAGCTAGACACAAAGTTTCCGGGTTCACAGCCGCAGGAACAGCGCTCCCCCTTAACTAAAGCAGCCATTAAATGTCCGACCAAACTGTTGCTGCCAGCAGCTCCGTCCGGATGCTGTCAGACGCTCGCGGCGCTGTGACTCTTCAGCAGCGCGCGCACCGAGTTTGACTTGAAACTTCCGTCCGGAAAAGCAGCGTCGCCTCCGCGCACAGATTGACCCCGAGGCTGCCTCCCCACACGGACCCTGTGACAGGAGCCCGGGACCTGTAGGACACTCAGTTTGTCGCGCCTGTCACTGTGAGCGGAGCTGGCTGCGGGCAGAAAACAACGAGGTAAGCAGAGGCATTGTCGGGCAGCAGCGCAGCGCCGCTGTCTGCGCACTTTCTGGTGTTCGCAACTTTTGCGGCTCAGCACTAGCGCTGCGGTTTACGGCTCGGAATGTGGAAACAAACTGCTTTTCCTGGTGTGTTAGCTTGAGCCCACTTGGTGATGTGTGAGTGTGCGCGTGCGTCTGCAGCTGTGATTTTAGCCACTTTGGGCACGTCAGCGAACAGCCGCGGCAGCGCGCTCAGCGGCGCAGCGCTGGTGCCTGCGCTGATCCTCACAGGGACAAACTGAAGCTGAAGGAGACTCCGGTCAGTGAAGGCCTCACTCAGTGTGAGAGGCAACAGCCTGGCTGTGGGGGAGGCGAGAAAGCAAGTATCACAAAGCAAACATATTAATAAGGTAAAAAAAGTACTCAAATCAAATTAAATGCAATCAACTAAAATAACAATAGATTTAAATCATTAAAGAATAATATAATAAATGAAAAAACTCAACAAAGCAAAATAAGCAAAGTTTCAAATGAAATGCGCAGTGTGTGAAATGTTGTGGACGGGGCAGTAAAGGGTGTGAGTGCAGTGATTCAGTGCAGGCTTGAAATAAACTGTTAAGATGAGAGAGCAGGTTTCTGCTGGACAGATGTGCTGCGTGAGGAATGAAAGATTTCCTCTGTCCTCACTGCACCGGCTTCATGTCCTTCAACAAGCTGTGAAATGCTGGTTTTGAAGAGTTCATGAAGAGGTGTTCGCAGACAGCCATGCTGTGGTGCATGTGTGAGTGCTGATGGGAGGGAGGTTTGCTAATCTGTTCATTCTCTATCCAGCTGTTAGCTTTTCTCTCAGTACAGTTGAGCTGCTTACTCAGCACCGGCGCTCCCATTCATGCCGACCTTTCCTGTTCCAAACTCTGGAGGAGGAAGGATCATCCGTCATACCCAATCTATTAAGTGGGCCAGGTCTTGGCCATGATGTGACATATCCCTTCAATTACACTTTCTTTGTCTATGCCTTTATAAAAAATATTTTTCCACAGAATGCCTAATATATGGCCACTTCCAATTTTATCAAAGCCAGATTCTTCTCCAAAGCAGTGAAGAACTCTGAACATTACTTTTCTGGTTATTCGGCCTGAAAATGTTCAGTGGTAGGAAACCCCTCTACCTTTAAGGACTAATCCTGCAACTCCTGGATGCAGATGTACTGAAACTGGTGCACTACCTTCTTCTTCTTCTTCTTGCCGCTCACTTTAGGGGTCACCACAATTCTCACTCTATCCCAGCACTCTCTACTGTTACACCAACCCTCTGCATGTCCTCCTTTGCTTTGTCCATGTATCTTCTCTGAGGTCTTCCTCTTTTTCTCTTACCTTAAAGCGCCATCTTCACCATCCGAAATTCACAGTCTGTGAATTTTTTTCTTTCTGGAACCCTACAGCAAGCTACGCCAATCTTTTATTCTGTTTCAGAGTTGTCTACGTTTATGTAATTTACATGAAAAAGTGAAGTAATTTACTTTTTTGTACAGCACAGCAGACCCATGTCAGTGCAGTTCACTCTGTCCTTATGAATTCATCTCATCATGTTTTCCATCAATATAAATGAAGAGTTTGCTAAACTGTAGGTGAACTAATAAGGGTAATAAGGTTTACTGCAGAAGAAGAACGAACCAGTGACATCACCTGTTGGATATTCCCTGTTCTTGAGTCCAGACCGTAATAGAGGGGACTGTGTTAATTTTGTCAAGTCTTAGCTGCTCTTCCACATATAGTTAGTGAGCATCTGGATGGTCTGTTTCAGATCAAGTGTGGAAACAGGGGAATTTGAAAAATGAGCAGGCCTTCTTTATGTTGACAGACAGAATGAGTGCTGTGGTGCGCACAGAAGACATTTCCTGAGCAGAATACACGGGGACTGGCAGACCGAGATGATGTGTGTCATGCTCCTTGAAGGGAGGAAAAAACTCTGAGAACATGTGGCTGTCAAGCACTCCTTTATTTATAGCTTTATCTCACAGGCTCTTTAAAAGGCAAAAGTACACACTGCTCCTTTTCTCCGGTCTCTCTATGGCGCTGTCACACACAGCAGTCAGCCGTAGTATGTGGGGTTAACCAGTGCTGCATGTTTTACTGTTGAGTCATGCTCTCTCTCTCAGTCTCCTAGCATGTCTTTTGAGCTCTTCATATATTGTTGTAAGTTGTACTTGTTCAGGGTGCTGAGATGCACAGCAGTGCTATGTGTGCTTTGTTAAATAATTTATTAAGTAAAACATAATCAAACATAGCTCGTCCAAAGAGTCTCATTCTGCAGATAAACTCCAACTGCACCGTCTGGGACTGCAGCTGTTCTGCAGCAGTACTTTCTCTGCTCTAGGTGACTTTGGCACAGTGGTAGATGAACCGGTTCTCCACCTGCTTCAGTTTCTAGTTAGTGATCCTTAAGCAAACAGAGCAGGAATTAATGTGTCCAGCTGCAGTCCAAGACAGTGGAGTTAGAGTCCATCTGGCCACAGGAGGACAGACTCTAAAGAGGCAACTAAGTGATATTAAAGACTGCCACAATATTAAGCCAGCTGGTGAGGAAATATGAGATGGGAACAACTGATACTCTGCACTTCTTCATTTCTAGCTTAATCTTAGATCTCTCAGGTTCTTTAGGTGCTTAGCAGCAACTGAACTTTCAAAATGGCTAAACTGATGACCAATCAGAGTGCAGCTGTTTTTCCCAGGATGAAAAGTGCAGAAAGTTAATGTTGAGATTTTCCATATAGACTTGAAGTTTTGAAGGATGCATCAGGTGGATGCAGCCCACCCTATCCCAAGGTTCATTGCGTGATGAAGCTGACAGGGGATTGTTCTTTAAAAATGGCAGTAGTGGCAGACCAAGTAGAAGGAAATGACTACACTTTTTTATTATATTTTATTTATATTTTTATATATTTATTATGTTTTTAATATTTTTAATTTTTTTTTAAATCGCCTCATAAACGTATGTGGCTTGTCCTGTGTGCTACATATAAAATGAACCTGAACATCAGGAAGAATGCATGGCTATTTAGTTTCATTAACCTTCATCCTGTACAGAACCTATGATATTAATGCATATTGATATCGTATTTGTAGATATATGCAGACCGGGTCATATTATTGATGTGAGAGTGAAATGATAAAGTAAAGTCAAGGATGACACCCAACCTAACCTGAGGGGGAAACTGAGGAGCTGTCAATCATGAGGGAGCAACTGTTGGCTTTGGATGGCTTTGGATGGGGTGAAGATGAATTCAGTTTTATCACTGTTTAAGAAAGTTTGAGGTAAACCAGGATTTGATTTCAGATAAGCAGGTGGTGAGGGAGGAGGGTGGGTGTGAAGAGTTTGGTTTGGTGGGTAAATAGAGCTGGGTGTCATCCGTAAAGCAATGGAAATGGATGTTGAATTTGGGAAAGGAGATAAGTGTTGAAGAAAAGGGGCCCAAGGATGGAGCCCCAGGGCACACCAGTGTGTAGTTGGATGAACTGAGTGCGATACCAACAAAACCAGTCAAGGGGGGTGTGGGTAATGCCAGTGGAAGATAGAGGAGGATGTTGTGGGAGATAATATCAAAGGCCACACTGAGATCAAGGAGGATGAGCAAGGAAAGTACACCAGCATCAGCTGCCATCAGAAGGTCATTTGTGATTTTTCAGCAGAGCACTTTCTGTGCTATGGTGGGGGCAGAAAGCAGACTGGAACTGTTCATACACACTGTTTTGAGTTAACTGGGCGTGACCATTTCTTTAAACAGTAATAGCACAACAGGCTGATGTTTGCCTGAATAGGACGTCTCTGGCAGTGTTGCTGGATCTGCAAAAGCAAGGTCAGAGATATGGATGGAGTGCTGCAACCGAGACCCGTGGCTTGTCCTTTCTGGTCGGCGAGTGGAGCATCACACAAGGCGGTCTGCAGAGGGTGCTTTGGGATGCTTCTTTTTACTGTCCACCACATCGTCCATCAACTGGGTTGCAGGGCAGGTTGTGAAAGCAGGACAGAAAGCAAGTTTAGGATTGGAATGTATTTATGTCAGTGTAGAGGGGAAAAGGCTGTAATGAAATTATAAGAACAGCTCAGTCAAACCGTGTCAGTGGCTGTGAATTTACTCTAGCAATACGCCGGGCACCTTTGAGCTTGATTGGATGAAAGGTTGTCAAGACAGGAAATGAACAGACATATACGCATGCAGCGTTTTCTGTAATTATTAATGTTGTAAGGTCACATTGAGCAAATATGCTTACACCTTTACTGCACTCATCCCTTTACTTTGCAGGGGCCTTAGGAGCCAGCCCATACTGCATCTTTAAAGTGAATGAGCCACAGAGTGACTTTTCTGTGCGTGTTTGACTTCATAGGTATGAGAGAGAGACATATAGGAACATCTCATTATTAAAATCCACAATGTGAAAGGAATGGAGTGATAATTATTTATTGGCTTTAGCTTTTGTCTCACGTTTCATTCATTTTGCTGAAAAAAAAGGAAGGTTGTGACAGCATCCTCTGCTCCATGAGCTTATCAACATGCCTGTGTCACTAAAAGCAAGCTGTCTTTCCCCTCTGTCTCACCATGGTAATGCTGTTCAAATCATTTCCAAAACTTTCCGTTTCAGGACAAAAGCTGGTCCATCATCAGCCATCTTAAATCACAGTGATAATGTAATGTAGTAATTTCCTAAGGCGGTCACTATGTCATCCCTGTGGAATTTGGCGCATGTAAAAATATCTTTGCAACTGTAATTGCCTGCAAATCAGAGTCTCCACTGTCAATAGGCTGTTGTGGCTGAGCACCAGCCAAAGCTCAACTTTGGTGATCACGTACCTCAGCACTCAAACACCACAATTTCTTCCAAGCTTTAGCTTCCACAAATCTTACTCTTCACTGTGGGCTTTACACCTACAGCAGGAAAACAAAACCTTAGCCTACAATGTGATATTTCATTCATCCAAGCTTTGTAAAATGACGGCTGCAGTACAGCAAATATATTGATTCATTTATAAATAATGGTGATATTCAATTAAATTCAGTGCTATTTATATAGCACCAAATTACAACAACAGTCACCTCAGGGCACTTTATATTTTAAGGTAAATACCCGACAATAGTTGGCTGTGGCTCAGGAGTCAGAGCAGGTCATCTACCACTCGAAAGGTTGGTGGTTCGATCCCTGGCTGCTCCACTCTCCAGCCGAAGTATCCTTGGACAAGATACTGAACCCCAAGTTGCTCCCAACGCATTCATCGGAGTGTGATTGTGTGTGTGAATGTTAGATAGAAAGCAATTAGATGTAGAAAGAGCTTGTATAAATGTGTATGTAAATGGGTGGATGAGACATGCTGTATAAAGTGTTTTGAGGGCTCAAGTAGAGTAGAAAACTGCTATATAAGAACCTGCCCATTTACAGTGATACAGAGAAAACCCCAACGATCAGACGACCCCTATGAGCAAGCGCTTGGCGAATAGGGAAGGGAAAACTCCCTTTTTAAAAGGAAGAAACCTCCAGCAGAACCAGGCTCAGGGAGGGGCAGGCATCTGTCGTGAGCGGTTGGGGTGAGGGGAGGGAGACAAAAGACACTGTGGAAGAGAGCCAGAGATTAATAATAACTAATGACTAAATGCAGAGTGGTGTATAAACACATAGAGAGTGAAGGCTTTTCATGGAGCTTTTGAGACAACTTGGTAATAATGAATTACAGTAGTCCAGTCTAGAAGTAATAAATGCATGAACTAGGTTTTCAGACAGGATGTTGCTAATTGTAGAGATATTGCACAAATGCAAGAACACACTCCTACATACATTTGTTTAATATGTGCATCGAAGGACATATCCTGGTCAAAAATGACTCAGTGATCCTTCATAGTGTTACTGGAGGCCAAGATAATGGCATCCAGAGTAAAAATGTGGTTAGACACCATGTTTCTGAAATTTGTAGGACCGAGTACAATAACTTCAAATTTATGTTTTTAAGACATTCCTGCAGTCTAACTAATTGATGTGTGTCATCTGGCTTCATGAATAGATAAAGCTGGTTATAATCTGCACAACAATGAAAATGTATCCTATGCCTTCTAATAATACTGCCAAAGGGAAGTATGTATAATGTAAATAGAATTGGTCCTAGCACAGAACCCTGTAGAAGTCCATAATTAACCTTAGTATGTGAAAAAACTCCTCATTGACATGAAAAAATTGGAGTCTAGTAGATAACTGTGATTCAAACCACTGCAGTGCAGCACCTTTAATGCCTATGGCATGCTCTAATCTCTGTAATAAAATATAGTCAACAGTATTGAGCGCTGCACTGAGGTCTAGCAGGACAAGCACAGAGATGAGTCCACTATCAGAGGCCATAAGAAGATCATCATTCATGACCTTCAGCAATGCTGTTTCTGTACTGTGATGAATTCTGAAACCTGAGCTTGGACAATGGCCTAAGACAGCTGGGTCAAATGCCAGCTTTTTAAGTAATGGTTTAGGCTTTTTTCCTCTGGTAGGGTCTCCCAAGGAAAATTGGTCCTGGGTTAGGTGCCAGCCAAAGAACCTTGCTCGCGATAGGGTTACCGGGGCCTCACCCTGGAGGCAGGTCTGGGAGGGGGCTTGAGGTAGAGCACCTGGTGGCTGGGCTTTAGTCTTGAGGCCTGGCTGGGCATCTCAAAGAGGAGACATGTGGCCCACCACCTGCAGGAGGCATCGTAGGGGTCGGGTGCAGTGTGCGTCCGGCATCGGCCAAGGGTGGCGGCCTTGGGAGGACCAATCCCTGGCTATCGAGGCTGGGGGGGAAGGCTAAATGTAGTCAGTGTCAACAACAAAAAACAAACCAGCAAAAATTGACAAAAATTTACAGAATTCACATAGTAGTCTGGATGCCATTTTATTGTCTCCTAATGTCCTGTTTTCTGGAAGGCACCATGAGGTTTGCTGAGCTCACTCACATTTACAATGCAGAGACCTTTTTCTGTGCCCCCACAAAACTCAGTCCAAATACACACCCCACAGATGGCTGTAGACACTGTTGTACTGTTGATCTACCAGTATCAGACATAACCTACACATTTGCTTATGGATCTGTAGTAAAATATTTCTTCTTTATTTCACTTGCTTTTAAATTATATCTATTTATTAGATTAAATTGAAATAGATGAATGAAGAAATGTTTGCTGGGAATAGTTTTGTTGCTTTGCAGTGCAGAATGTCTGAATGGTCAAACTGAGTGTAAAGTTTCATCCATGTAGTTTACATTTTCCAAAGATAAGTTTTTATATTTCAGCAGGTGAAAATATTTAAGCACAAAAGCTATCAAACAATTTTAAACTATACAAGTTCTTAGTCACTCACGCAAATAAACACACACACACACACAACAAGATTATTGGTTTGTGTAGCCATGTTTTCTCACCTATGTGTGTATTTTTAGATGCTGTTTGTTTTTTGTTTTGTATTTTTTTTTTTTATTACAGGTGCAGCAGTTGGTGAACCTTTGTGTTTCCTACATGTGCTCTGTCCTCGTGTTATTATCTTTTTCTTCCTATTTTCTCCCCCTTTTTCTTTTTTTTCTCTTTTTCCTGCACCTGTCATTGCCACAATACATATGCACTTACATGAACAATAACAAAAACAAATAAATAAAAGAAAAAGAAATACACTAACAAGAGGAGTCAATAGAGAATCTATAGAGCTCATCTTGTTAAATAAATATGCTTGGCCCAACAGTGCATTCAGATCATAATTCTGATTGCAAAAGCTGCCAGACAAGACAGGCTTTAAAAACAAAAAAGAGGCGTGTTGATAGTAAAAAGTAGATACACCCCAGGAGAAGGAGGAGGGACTCCCAGCAGCTGGGAACTGGGAGCAGCAATTTTAAGTGGCTGTATCTGTGTGCTTGTGTATGGTGCATTACGTGTTACTTACAGTGTGGTTGTGTCCTGATGATTTATATGTGGTGCCAGCCATGATAGAAACAAGTAAAATTCTGGCACTTTTTTCCCTCCTGGGTCCTCGCGCTTTCTTATGGTCAGTTCTCTTTCAAAGACAAACTGATCATTTCAGCAATCTCCCTCCAGGAATTTACTGACATTTGTGAGTCCTTATATTGATGCTATGATTGTAATACCTTATACTGAGGCAATGATTACTGTGTGCTTTACAAAAGTTTTCCAACAGTAGATATTAACATTTTCTATTCAGATTCAATTTATGGCTCAGTTCTTTGGAAAGAAATGATAAGAAAAGACACGAGTTTGAACGATAGATATCTGTATAGCTCTGTGGAGGCCACAATGTCACAATCAAAGGGCTGTTTTGATTTTCTTTATTATTTTTATTTTTTACTTTATTATTTATTATTAATATTTAATATTCTCCTAACATCATGAAAATGTACTTGAGAAATAAGCCCAATTGGCATTTGCCATAGAATAGCAGAACTGGCAGGTCCACCACTGGCACCCTGTGCTTTTTTACAGAGAGCAGGTTCATTCTGAGCTCACATGACAGCTGTGAAATGGTCTGGAGAAGCCATTGAGAACATTATGCTTCCTGTAATATTGCTCAGCATGTTTGTTAGTGGGTCAGTGATGTTCTGGGGAGGCATATCCATGAAGGGATGCATAGACCTCTACAGTCTAGGCAATGACACCCTGACTGCTATTAGGTATCAGGATAAAATCCTTGGACCCACTGTCAGACCCTACGCTGGTGCAGTGGGTCCTGGGTTCCTCCTGGTGCACAACAATGCCCGGCCTCATGTGGCCAGAGTATGCAGGCGTGGTTCAACCCCTGACTGCTCCAGTTTGTATGCCAAGTATCCTCGGGCAAGATACTGAACCCAAGATACTGAATGTGTCAATATTAGATAGAAAGTAAATAATTCTGCAATCATCCGCTTGTTGTTGTTGTCTTTCAGGCCTTTTAGTGTTGCTGAGCTGGCCAGTTGATCCCTTCTTTTTAACAAAGTACCAGATTGTTAATTTGGTCACTCCTAAGGTTTTTGGACTTTATGGGTCAAACGTTAGTGTGTAAACACAGCCTTACATACTCCCAAATGTGGTTACACTACTAGAATGACTGGAGTGCAGCGAGTCTTTTACATTAATGTTTGTCACAGCTTTATTTAGACATCAGACAGTTTTTGGCAGAGCTTCAACAAGGTGCTGGAAACGTTCTTCAGAGATTCTGGTCCATGTTGGTATGATGGCATCACACATTTGCTACAGCTTTGCAGCAATTGCAAATTCTCATCCATCATGTGACTCTCCTGTTCCACCACATCCCAAAGGTGCTCTATGGGATTGAGCTCTGGTGACTGTGAAGGACATTTGAGTACAGTGAACTCACTTCATGTTCAAGAAAGCCTGAGATGATTTGAGCTCTGTGTCACGGCCCGTTATTGTGTCGGAAGCAGCCATCAGCACTCACTGGCACGCACCAGGCTACTAAAAATTGAGAGATGGATGACAAACCAAAATGACACAAAAGATTTCCTCTGTTCTACTTCACAAGTCTCAAAAGCTCAAAATCCGTCTCAGTGTTATATTTGTTTTCATCCTCTGTTGTTGTCTTCACGGTTTCTATTAATCTGGGCCCTGGTGCTTTAGTTAAGCTGGATCCCTGTAAAAATGTGGGTTGAAAACAGGCTGCTCTTCTCCTGCACGCAGTTTAGTTGAGCAGCAGAAATGGCTGAAACATGCAGCTGTGGCTGAGCTGGCTTGTTGTGATAAGAGCCCAGCCTGCTGCCACTTCATTGTGCAGCCAGTGGAAGTGAGTGACAGCAGTGCAGCAGAGTAGAATGGCCGCCGTGCGTTACAGCAGAAAGCAGGTTGGTTTGGATTGGCAGCTGCTGCGCCCCTCGCGTCTTCCTTCCACTCTCTCTTTCTCGTTCGCTCTGCTTCTCTGTCTCATTCCTTCCATACCAGACATAGCTCACAGCCAGCTGAGTGAGGCTCTCGCTGTACTTCTCTGGACAAGAACAGCCAGAGTCAGCATTCTGTTGTAAAGCACATAATTGCAACAAGTTGTGGAAACATGCCCTCCTCTCTGCTCCTGTCACCACAGCCAAGTGTGTGTGTTTGTGCATTTGTGCAGTCTTTGTGTTTGACTCATAGTGTGTTTTCTGTATGTACAGTATCATGCACTCCGTCCATCACCATGGTAAAAAAAATAAAACTGAGTTCTTATTTTACATGGCTGATATTTAAATTGCACGATATTCTTTTATGATGGTTTTAATCGAGCAGAAAACAAGCGTGCTCTCCTCAACAATCTTAGACTGAGGTGACTACACAAAGCTTGCACAGTTGCCACTAGAAAAGCCATTTTCATACTCAAACTCTTTCATACTGGTATCAAAACTCAGACCAGTGGTTGGCAGAGTAATGTGTGGTGCCCAGGGTTGTTAGGATGCTAGGAGGAAAATACTCGATACTCGAGACCATTCTGATGAAAATTATAATGTCAGAGCCTCATGGAAAGAGACTGTCAAGAGCCTTTTAAACCACATATATTTGGATCCTGTAATAGGAGGCAGATTTTTCACATTTCCAGAGTGTTTTGTTTGTCAGTGACAAAGGTTTAAATGAAAAAACAAAATGCAGCCGGCCAAAATGACGGAGGTGTGGAAGAACGCGTCTTCTGAGACGCACTCTGTGGCTCGAACATTAACACAAGTTAAAATGAGGAAAAACAGGCCATAAGAAACGGGTCAGAGTTAACAGTTACTGCAATTACTGAAAAACATCCATGTCAGCCAGTATCTGTGGAATAGTGCCACTTATTTATTTATTTGTTTATTTATTATTTAGATGCAATTGAATATCTCATTGTTATGTACGTAATTGTAATTTCGAGTATTTTTGGAGTGTGGTGTTTTGGATCATGGCCAAAAAATAAACAACTGTTAGTATTTTTAGCCTAATGTTGCAGCATCTGCACTGTGAGCAGTTGCACACATTCAGTTGGAATAAGAAGATAAACCGTCCAAGGATTTAGTCCCCAGATAGTTTTTGTATGTATAACCACCAAGCCTGAATGAATGAAACTTGGTCTGAGCATGAGTTCAAAAACAAGATATGCTTGTCACTATATTTACACACCCTGCAGACTGCACTGGACATCGAACACCGTTCTATATGTATACACAAACATCTATTTCTATAATAGATATAGATGTTTTCTATAGCATAGGCTATAAATGCTGGAACGCTTGTAATTTAGAAGAATTTTACCCTAGCCTGGAAAGAGTCTGTTACCTGTTATTAGTTTTATTGTGACACACATACAGTAGCTGTCATCCAGCTACAAGGAGAGTGCAGACACAGAAGCAGGTCCCCACTGGAGGCTCCAGAGGTGGTTCAGCAGGGCCAGGTCAACTGCATTTTTAGTTAGTATTTTCCTTTTTTTCAGTGACAATGACA
Organism: Cichlasoma orientale; assembly: GCA_034780415.1. NCBI lineage: Eukaryota > Metazoa > Chordata > Actinopteri > Cichliformes > Cichlidae > Cichlasoma > Cichlasoma orientale. The sequence goes on along the minus strand of JAVDPK010001349.1, from coordinate 448,628 downwards.
CAATCAAGATATGACTGAAGTGCACAGTTTCAGCTTTAATTTGAGGGGTTTGACAAAAGACTTATATGACTGCATCCTCTAGTGGTTGTGCAGCCTGGGTCGTGGGTTCTGGCACCTAGGTTGTAGCTTGGTACATAGAGCTGCCATGTGGAGCTCTTTGTCCATTTTCTCCTTTTCTTCTTCTGGTGGGCTTCAAGGAGATTGTCAGTGTCACATGCTGTCTGACGAGTCAGGTTGTTGATGTGAAACCACTGGTAGTGGACTGTACTCAGTAATAAATCACTGGAAAGGTCTGCTGACGCTGGGCACTGTTCCCCTCTGTTGTATGGTGGTGGTGGAGGTGGAGGTTAATTAGGTGGTGCCACTGGAGGGGCACAATAAGGGTCATAATCCAGTCTGACACGCTGAGGCTCCAAGGAAGGATATAAACAAGAATTTCTCTGAGAAGATTTATCTGTTTGATCCTTATCTTTTCCTCCTGCATTCTGACTTCCACACATTTAATGCTTTCGGGTGGTTTTGGACTTTCCATCAAATCTCTTCATTTATTTCTTGGCTTTTATCTCTTGCATTCTATGATCTATTTTCTCTCCCAGCTGCATCAGCTGTCTCATGATGAAAGTTCCTCCCTGTGGAAACCCAAAATGTTTTACCCAAACATGCATAACACTGATAGCTCCATCTCCATATTTTCCCTTCATATGAATCATGGAAACATGAAATCTACCACTTCATTGGGTTTTCTTTACCAGACCTGTTTCCCATGCTCACAACTAATTCTTCTGACACCAAGCTTTTTGTGGAAATCTGAAATAAGTTGAGGTGCACACAACTAAGTATGAGTTGTGTGCCCCTCTACCTTTTGCAGAGGGGTCAAACAACAATACAGACAGCATGACAGCAGTCTGCATGCGTTTGAACAAGAGGGATTGTAAGCCTAGAATATTTACAGAGACCAGTTTTCTTTCTGCCATGGTCACAGAATGCCATCAGAACACTGTGTAATAAAAGATAACTTGTACATCAACATGTGGTATATCTAAAAGATTACATGGAGACAGAGTATGACAATATGGAGCCTTTCATTCATTAAGGTCAGCAATAAGGTTCTTGACACAGAAATAGGAAAAATACTAATTGCATTAGTTCCATAACAAATTCCAGCCATTTGATAGTCTCTGAGAGGCTCAAAATAGATCGGACAATTGATTTATATAAAGTATTTATATAAATATGTAACTATGCATACTTGAGGGAGTAATTGCAGTAAGTGAGTCATTTCAAACTGAATTTCTGTTATTACGGTGGCCCCCTGCACTACCGCCGTGGCCCACTGGTTTAGAGCATGTCTACGACCACTGACATTTGGAGCATCCAGCACCAGATTCTGACGTGGATGTTGTTAAAGTGCTCTTCATTGGCACTGACAAAGAATATTTTTCTCTCCCTCCTCACCTGACATGCGCATCACAAACAAGTCTTATTTTCAAGTAATGATTTTGACAAATTGCTTACAGCAGAGTCCCCACAAGTCTACGGAAGTGCAACTGGGAAGGGTTCTGTCCTTTGCTCTAAGAGCAGCCGTTCTAGCATGGCATTATGTGCATTTTAAAACTCACTGTGGTGACAACAACAAGCTGGAACTAATTCCATGATGCCCTGTCCTGCATCACTGACATACCCATCCAAGAACTGACGACTCTGTGCATGTGACGCGACATTAAAACTATCACTTAACAGGAGAACTAGTTCCTTCAGGAATATTTCACATGCTCACTGTGCCTTTGGGTATTTTGCATAGTGAAGATAACTGCTATTGCGGCAGGCTCCTGCACGAGAGAAAATTCTGTTGTGCAAGATGCTAGCAATGCAAACAGAGTTCTCCTGCATGACAGCTGGTGTGCCTAATGCCACAGAGGTGGCTCTAGCTGTGGCTGAGGAGGTAGAGCAGGTCATCTACTAACTGGAAGGTTAGTTGTTTGACCCCTGGTGGTTCCAGTCTCCATGGCAGAGTATCCTTGGCCAAGATACTGAACCCCAGGGTGCTCTCCAATGCGTTCATCGCAGCGTGAATATGTGTGAATGAAAACTCTTGCATGAATGGGTGAATGAGGCATGTTGCACAATGTTCTTTGAGTAGAAAAGCGCTAGATAAGAACCAGTCCATTTACTAATAAGCAGACTAGACAGTTAGTCACATGATGATTACACCAAGTTAACTGATTTATGAGCATATTCCACCCAATGCCACTGTTGTAAATGTTGCCCTACATAAATTGGATATCATGTCTGAGTAAAAATATGTCAGTTTTGTAAGTGCTTGTCTTTCTCTTTGTCTCTGTCTGTTGCATTGTTGACCTGTCAGATCGTTCAGTGTAGATGCACTTTCTCTGAACTCTTTATAAACACCTTTATTTCAACCTCTTCCCACTTAGCCAACATTTGCAGCGCTGCGATATGTAAATGCTGCTTTAATCAAAGATTCATATGAATAATGAATATGATTGTAGGCCTATTGTCCTCTTGCATCTTTGTATTCTGCACTGATTTTGGCTCACATCACTTTGGTGTCTGTAGCTGCCTTACTATTGAAGTCACACAGCCAGCATTCACAGACAGCATATCACAGACCATCAAGAGGCGCTTTGTGTCTGTGTTGGACAGCAAAGATGCTCTCCTTGCTGCTGTCACAGGTTTAAAGTGGGTGAGGGAAGATGAAAGAAGAAGTGCCCTAAGGAGACTACTGAAAGTTGAGTGTTGCGATTTCTCCCACAATGAGCAGCAGGATGCTTAAGCAGGAGAATCCTGCCTGCAGCAGCAGTGAGACTGACTTCTTTGTATTTGAAGATAAGGATACTGCTTCCCTTAACTTACTTTCTTAACTTATTGACTATTTGGAGATGCTGAACCTTTTCCAGTATAGACTGTATCCATGAAATATAACACAGCAATGCCCTCTAGTGCACCTGTGGAGAGCCTCTTCAGACTGGGAAGTCTTGTGCTAACTTAAAGAACTCAAAAGAGAAGCATATCTGATTTGAAAGCTAGTGTTAACCACATAAACTAAACAGGGATAGTCCACTGTAAAGCTATTGTTTGGTAAAGGGGCAACACGCGCCAGTTTTTTTCAGTGTTCGTCCACTGAATGCAGTTTGCATGTACGTACAAATAAAATCCCTGCCAGTGTAAAAAGTGTCATCATGTTAATATTTAACTCTTACGTGAAATTGTTCAAAACCTGCACAATACTATTAATGCATTTCAAACTTTCTGCAGACAACTATAGCCCTCTGACCATAACACAACGCAATCCAAAATAGAAATAAAGTGTTAGATGAACCTACATAGAGAGATCTGAATACAGCCTTTATGACTTTTCTATTAAAAGCTCAAGTTGGTGCCCACTGTCATTACTAAACACAGACGAGGCCCATGCCATAACAGCACCTCCACCATGTTGGACATATAATGTGGTATTCATGAGGTGCTTCTCTCTTTCTCCATACTTTTCATTTCATCTACCAAATTATATTTTTTTTTCTAGAACTGGGCAAACAAAGTCTAGTCTGTCCTTGTTCTTGAGTGTAACCAGTGGGTTGTACCTTGATGTAAACCATTTGTATTTATATTCGTAGAGGCATCTCTTTGATAATGAAATGGTTAGCTCTTTGAGAGTGTGAATTCTGTGATTATCCAGTTTAGTTGGATAATCACAGGGTCTTTCAGTTCTTTTTAGGTTGCTGAGCTGCCCGGTGCAGTCCATATTTTTTTACACGATATGAGATTGTTGTTTTGGCCACCCTTAAAGTTTTTTCTGCACTACATTGCCAAAAGTATTCGCTCATCTGCCTTCCCATGCATATAAACCTGAGTGACATCCCATACTTAATCCATAGGGTCTAACAACATAAGGTTGCCCATAAGTGCACGTGGCACAAGGACACCCTAGGTCGCAGGTCAATGACCAATTTGCAATTGTATCACCACATCTGCAGCTGCATGTTCTGGACACTCGGGTGAAGAGAGTAGCTGAGCTGTTAACTCATCACCACCTGGTGTTGGATCAGGTGGTGGGGGAGGACGCTGGACAGACCTGGTGCACCTAGTATTTTGGTATTTTGTGGACTGGGGCACCAAAACATATAGTGAGGAGGCGTTGGGAATGCCTAGCAGAGGCCCTAGTCTGCGAGATCTTCAACTCCCACTTCCAGACGAACTTCGACAGCATTCTGAGAGAGGCTGAGATATTGAACTCGAATGGACCGTGTTCCGCACCTCCATTGTTTGGGCTGCTGCGCGGAGCTGCGGCTGCAAGGTGGTTGGTGCCTGTTGTGTTGGTAATCTCGAACCTGAAGTCCTATGGGGCTTGGTTAGCCTGTGGGACTTGGGAGGAGCTGATGGTTACCAGCAGGCCAAGCAGAACGCAGCTCGGGCTCTGGTTGAAGTAAAAACTTGGGTTTGGGAGGAGTTCAGCAAGGCCATGGAAAAAGACTTTCAGACAACCTCGAAGGGATTCTGGGAAACCGTCAGGCAGCTCAGGAGGATAAAGCAGTGCTCTACTCACATGTTGTATAGTGCAGGTGGGGTGCTGCTGATTTCAACTGAGGATATACTCAGACAGTGGAAGGAATACTTCGAGGACCTCCTTAATCCCACTAACACGCCTTCTGTAGAGGAAGCAAAATCTGGGGATGAGGGAGATGACCCTCCCATCTCTGGGGCTGAGGTCACTGAGGTAGTTAAACAACTCTTTGGTGGCAGGGCTCCTGGAGTGGATGAGATTCATCCTGAGTTCCTGAAGGCTCTGGCTGTTGTAGGGCTGTCTTGGTTGACATGCCTGTGCAGCATCACATGGCGATGTTGGGCGGTGCCTCTGGATTGGCAGACTGGGGTGGTGATTTCATCTTCAAGAAGGGAGCGCCTAGCCTGCCACATCATTTTTTCACTTTGATTTTTGGGGTGAATTCAGCCCTCTGCAGGTTGATAATATTTATTTCCATTAAACAATGTGGGATCCTTTCATTCCTAACACATTACCCAGTCCATATCGGTATAGATATCCAACAGGACTTTTTTTCCCCCCTGATTTGTTTTCAAAGTGGTCCTTTAATTGTTGAGCAGTGTTTGTAAGCATAAAGCAGCTGTGAGCTTCACTGCTCCTTTTTAAAAAAGAGAATTTCATATTATTTTTCTTTATCGAACTGTTCTTTACTCTTTGTTGCTCTTTAGAGGCTGTGGCTGTCTCTGGGTATGTAAACAGATTGATGCCTAATCACCCCCCTCTGTGACGAGAGAGATGGGCGGCTAAGCAGGCACACACACATCTACACAACACATACATTCACAGGAGGGTCAGGATTATCTTTGCAGACAGAAAGACAAGAGGATCTGGTTTATACACTTTAAAGTCTTTATTGAGTGAGCCTCCTCACCCACTAATCCACAATATAAGTCTAAGATTGACTCACAGGTTGTCATGCTAAAAATATGCCGGCTCCTTTTGTATAGAGAACACACACAGCTATCATTTGATTTCCTCAGTATCCATTTAAACATGACTTAGCAATAGAGAGCTAATCAGGTGCCACAGTATGCTGGCATATGTGGAAAGCATGAATCAGCTTTCAGGCCGAACACATCAGCTCAGAAGCCTCAATAAGAACGTAAGCCAGGCATGTAAGTGTTGCTTCAGCCTTTTGCACGGTCTGTGTAATCTGTGATGACTAAATAAATAAATATCCAAAGTCCCACTGCAGTTTTTCCTTTATCATGCAGTTCCACTGCAACTCTCAGAAGTTGGGAACAGTTGTTGATAAAACTCAATTTAAAGCTTTATCAGGATTCTAAAAATCCTCTAAACAGAGCTGGGCCTTTGTGGCCAGTCAACAAACAGACTCATCGCTAAACAGGTGAAACGTCTGAGTTCAGTCTGCAGTGACTGCAGAGTCGTCAGCGGGACTCTTTACTGCTTGGTTAAGTAAAAAACCTCCCACCAGTTCACGAATGAGAGACTCTAAAAGGCAAGTATCTGTTATACACCCTGTGTGTGTGTGTGTGTGTGTGTGTGTGTGTGTGTGTGTGTGTGTGTGTGTGTGTGTGTGTGTGTGTGTGTG